>CM075823.1:12107722-12145294 GCA_037975025.1 Excoecaria agallocha | reverse complement strand
GTAGGTATGAAGTGAGTTTTTGAAGATAGTTGGGAGTATATCTATATCAAAATTTGAGTCACAACAAAAATGTGGAAGGATTTTGAGGTGGATGCACACTTGATTCTTTTTGTTATCTTTAAGTTATTTTGGCATGTACACCATGTCATGGTGATTAAATTTTTATGTAAATATTACGAATTTTGGTGTTGTAAATCATATTGAGTATAGTAGAAGATTAAATGTGCTATGTTTTACTTTTTGCTGGAGTTTGAGTTTTGAAATATCGGAGGAAGGGCAAAAACTTGTGTTGGTGTTTGAACTGAAGATGGAGAGTAGGATAGACTTAAATAAAATGTTTTGAATATTATCTTTTTAGGAAGTTTTAAAGAATTTTAGGAAAAATTCTGCCAAAATTTTTATGAAATAAATAATAATTTGTCAAGTAATAGGGTTTTAAATAGATATTTATTTAACCCTCATTAAATGAGCCTAAATCCGAGTGTGACATCTAATATCTGGATCTTTCAACTAATCGAATATAGGGTGTTACAAAGTGAGAATTGGATATCCTTGAACACTTCCTACTTGGGAAACAACAAATGGAATTTCATATCGTCGTGGTCGATCATTTCTCCTAATGGACTATGCTGAACCCATGCCTACTATTATTGCTGCGAAGATAAAAAAACTTTGGCTGGAAAGAAATTATCTGCAAGTTTGGTCTACCATGAGTTTTCATCATCAATCGTGGCAAGTGTTACCATGCAAAATGGCCTAGTATTTAGTAAGTATTTTCTTTAATTTTTGTTGCAAAATGTGTTAAATTATCTTTTTTTTTGTGTTTAAGTTTAGTTTGGGTGTGTTTGAATGTTTTTGTAGGCATTTTTGATTAAGGATGAATTCTGTTGATTTAAGGATGGAAGAAGGGTCAAAGAAATAAGAGAAAAGGAGATCAAACGACTTAGCTAGGAGGGGACGAGTCGTGACAAAGAGTAAAGACATACGAATTGTGCCAGGTGGCTGACTTATGATAAAGAGGAAGAGGGGATGACTCAGCACAGCAAAATGAGTGGAGAAAGGCAAAGACCAAGATGGGATAACTTGCCACATAAGGCACGACTGAATGGGGTAACTCAGCACGTAAGGTGCACGTCATGACAAAGGCCAAGGTAGGAAGACTCGACATGCAAGGCACGAGTCATGATAGAGGACAATGTGGGAAAACTCGGCACTCTTGGCATAAGTTAGCCCAGGCACTCATTCCCAACCAACATGACTTTTTATCCCACCTTTTCACAACCATCATGCCTCTCTATTAAGCCTTTCATGGCAGCTTTTCATACTTACTTCTACTTTCAAGAGGCACAAATAGGGGGTGTAATTTTATCTATAAATCAAGAGTATTGGAACAAAATTAAAGATAGAAAAAAATCACTGGATGACTAAGAGGCAACTTCAAAAGAATAAGAGAGCAATCAAGAGGTTAAGTCAATTAAATTTTCTTTTTGAAGAGCATTGAAGGATTTATTAACATCATCTCTTTTTCTCTTCTATTACTTAATTTTCTTGATGTTCTATATTTCATTGTAGTTATCATTTAACATGTATTTTGGCTAAAGTCTTTGTGTATTAGGATTGCAAACATGAAATTATCTTAAGAACTACATTTATTTTTCAATGTATGATTGATTTAGATTCAATTGAGTGTTTAATTATGTTATATATATTTGATCACAAAATATAACTTGTTAATCAATTGTTCACAATGAGAATTGGGGCATTTTGGTGGAAATACAATTGATTCTACTTAAAGATTTGAAAATTACTTAAAGATAAAAATTCACTTTGAGGGACTAAAAACTGGCATAAAATTTAATCGTTTTCATTTATCTCCATAATAACATGAGAATGCTTATGGACTCTAAATAGGAATACCTTTAATTGACAATGAGAGTTATTTTTAAATATCTTTGGTCATATTCTCCAATCAATTCATGTATGTATGTATGTATTAATCAATGACTATAGTTCTTAATTGATTTCTATTTGTAATTCTAATACATGTAAATTAAAATTTGGTTTTTATCTAACAATTTAATTAGAGCATATTTTTATTTGTACTATTTAGGGTAATTATCAATTTCATTTTAATTATTGCCTATCTATCTAAGTAACTATTCAATTAATATAAAATTACTCCAAGATTCTCTGTGTTCGAAACCTTTCTCACTCTATACTAAGTTTTAGAGACTACGATATATCATTTGTGCCACATCAACAAGCAATTTGACAATGTTGTATTCAAGGGCTTCTGCTTTGATTTGAAGATCAATCTAAGATTCACTTCGGTGGCACACCCACAGAATAATGGAATGACTAAAGTTTCCATCAAAACTATGTTAAAAATTAATCTTATAGAACATCCCTTATCGCATGTACATGTTAAAACCCATATCCACCAGTCTATAGATCAAAAGTTGTCATTCTAGTGGATATTGGTCTTCCTTCACTAGAGTCTTTTGTAGAGGATCAGAATTCTAATGAAAGATTAATGAAACTTGATCGGATTGAAGAAAAATGTGAGGATGTTAGTGCTAAAATTGTATCATATAAGCAAAAGTTTGCTCAATATTACAACACCAAAGTTAAGCTCAGATCTTTCAGAATAGGAGACTTTATGCTGCAAAAGGTAAAAATTAGCAGAGAAAACTCTTGTGTAGGCAAACTAATGCCTAATTCGGAAGGTACATTTAAGGTAGTGAAGATCATTAGTCCCAACACTTATAATCTACGAAGCATGGATAGGTAAGATATCTCAAAAACATGGAACACAGAGGCTTTGAAGTGGTATCATTTATAGTGTTGTTGTCACTATTCTGATAAGATAACGATAATCTTATCAATAGGGTGATTTTATTGTTTGTTGTCTTTGTAATGCCCTAAAAATTCTGATCAGTATGAATAGTATTTTTTGAATTATAAATAGGATATCGACATGAATAGTGCCATTCGTTCCTACTAGGGCCTACATAAATTTTCTTCCATCACTGGAAATTAAAATTTATAATGAGTTTAATGGTATAACTTGAGATGAAATTGAGGTTAAATAAGCCTTCAAAAGGCTCAGACAAAAAAATTGAGTCGTTATCAAGGTTGACTATAACTTTGATCGAGCCCAAAAATATTTTACAAACCTTTAAAAATTATTCTGATTATACAAACCTATTAAAAATAGTTTAAATAAATTTTTGAAAGTGAAAAATAATTTTTCTAACAGCTTTGGATTTTTAAATTTTGGATCAGTAAGTTTTATCTCTAGAACTAAAAGTGTGTCAAAATGATCTAAAAATTTAGAAACATCTCAATAGATACTCTACCACAATCTAGTGAAATATTTAGAGAATTCTGATGTAGAGAACATTAAAATCTAAAAAATAATGAAAAATAGAGGTTATTTGGTTAACTGGAGTTAAATACCACTTTTGACTCACTAAAGGGTATGAATGACATGAGAATGTGAGACATAATCACCTACATCCCTTAAGTATGAATGGAAAAGTGTAAAAATTAATGTGAGGGTGACAAGTGGCTTCAAAATAAGCCATTAAATTAAATAGTAAATGAACTAATCTTGGCCCTTCATTTAATATGCTAAAGGAAAGATTAGAGAGATGTATAAATCTCTCCATAACTTCCTAAATTTCAGCCATCTTCCTTCATTTTCTCCCCTAAATCTGAACCTTCATTCTCCCTCCTTTCCACCATTTTTTTTCTTTCTCTTTCCAAATTCATTATAACCTTAGCTCAAATTTTACCTAGATACCCTAAAAATCATCTTCTTCAACATATCAACTAGATTGAAGCAAAAAAGAGTTTGAAAAGTGTGGAATTTTAGTTAGAGAAAGTTGACCTAAGTAAGTAAATTCATGAGTTTTTTATTGAAATTAATAGGGCATTTTGGAAGGAAATTGTAGAGAATAATTAATAGAATTACTTTTGAGTATTTATATGTTGAAATTGAAAGCATAAACTCATAATTTCTTCCTCGCATAATTTATCCTAAATGGGAATTTCAAGGAGAAGAAAGAACCAAGGAAGGAAAAGGTAAAAAAAAGGAAGAATAGGTGATTTCAAGCATTTTTTAGGTTAGTAGATACAAACTACACTTAATTTTATTATGTTGTCTTTGAAATTTACTTGAAATTATATTATGTCCATATAGAAACTTAATTAAAATTGTAAAATAATTTGAGATACCTCGATAAATTGATGAAATAACATAAATTGAATAATAATTAGTGAAGAAAATGATCAAATAGAGGAAGAACCCTAATTAGCCGAATGGTGACCTTTGGTAGACTAAGTGGTTCTTAGATGTTTAATTAAGTATTTAGCATGAAACGAACGTTATAATGATAAATAAACCTAGTGTGAATGATTATAACACCAAATTATAGTTGGACATAAAGTTGGATAAATGGACATAACAATGTACATTTGTGAATTAAATGGATATTAGTGAAATTGTAATGTGTGCCTTGACATGAAAGCTTGAAATAATCATGGAAATGTGTAAAGCTTGAAAATGTATGGGGAAAACATGATGTATGTATGTGGACACAATATGGCCGAATGGTGTACCATTTGAAAATGTCACGTTTCAACCATATTTGGATGATATTACACATATTTACCATGAATCAGTAAATGATAAGCATAAATGAATGAGAATTATACAAGTGAGATGGTTTTATAATGTGAATTGTATGTACATTTATGTGAAAATATAATATAAGATGAATAAATGCATTTGCCTTTAGTGTATAGTGGTTAAATCGAGATTTTACGATATCATAGCTAGTTATAGGGACATATATCGTGGTTGAATAATAAGTTAATTTGGATTGTAGACCACCACCAGCCTGCTTTTTGAGATGTGCATATTAGATTGACAGTTGAGGCATCAATAACTCCTTGTGATCCCTCAACACATTATGGAGGCTTAGATCACTTTATGTGGTCACTTCAGCTTTGGAGTCCTCATTCTGCATATTCGGTTTGAAAATTTTCATTATGCACTATTAGGGGTAAATATGTAATTAAGTGAGAAAATAAGGACTAAATGAGAAATTATAGATAAAAGGATGTTAAATGTGTAATAAAATGATGAATAATGTGAAAAAATATAATTAAACAATTAATAAGAGCAAATATATAATTACATGAGAAATTATGGGTAAAAATGTATATTTGCATTAAAAATGTAATTCAAAGGGGTAAAATAGTCAAAAGGGTAAAAATATATATAACTGAAATTTTTAGGTACCAAATTGTAATTTACCACTATATAGAAAAATATAAGTACTAAAATGTAAATTTTAGGACTAAAATGGAATAAAGATCAAAATATAACAAAAAAAAAGCAAAAACAGTGAAGAAATAGCCTAATATGTGTTAAAAAGAAGTTTGGGGACTAAACTATAATTTTAACTTTAATTGCAAAATAAGTGAGAGAAAGGCATAAACAGTTAATACTAAGGACTAAATGGTAATCAAAGAATTAAAGAGGCAATTATTTATATAAAATGTAATAATAAACAACTAAGGGTAAAATGGTCAATTTATAAATTCTTAGTTGTGTGTGAATTAAATTTTGTGTAGTGTATCCACCACTAGGCAACATCTTTGCTTAATTCACGGTTTTATTGACTGCTCGTAAAGGACAGGGAACCAAAGGCATTATGGAGATGAGAATCAAGATAGCATGTATATGTGGAGCGATGGATGAAGTATTTATGTATACTTGTAGTGTGTTAGCTAATATGAGACACGTAATATATTAAATAATATGTAACCTATGTTTACTTGTAATTATGGTTATGTATTTTAATATGAGTACTTGGAAATAACAATGGGACGTGTGAAGTAAGCCGGAGCCATCGCTCGATTTTGGTTAGGTTCTTGGAGGTCCGCTTTTAGGGTTTGAGACCGGATGAGGCTTGCTTAACTCATAAATTGGCCACTTCGCAATACAAAGGGATCAAGCCCAATTTATTGTTGGTAGCCAACCTATGAAAGAGTCTACTAATGGGCCTAAAATAGGTAGGTGTCATGGAGCCGCCACCTGACAGAATGTCGGGAAATGAATCTCAACTTTTTTATACCTAAACAAAGATTGATGTTCGAAACATCACTTTTATTAGGTATATTGGTTATGCGTTATTTTATAATTGAGTTTTATACTTAATCCCCTCTCCTCTCTCACACAATGCAAAGACGTAGAATTAAATAAACATCCCAATCAATAATGAAAAGCAATAAATAAATAAGTAAATAAATTAACTACTTAAACTTATTACAGAAGCAAATTATCCAATTAAATAAGGTTAAAAAAATATACATAAATAAATCGGGACATTCGTTTGGTTTAGGAACGTTGGTTCCCTCACATGGGTTTGGGCTAAAAAATTGGACATTGGTTTATGCTTTTAAATGAAAGTCCAATTTATTTAATGTAAAATATTTTTAATGCCTTTTCATTTTATCGTGCGCAAAAATTTTTTTTACTAGCTATTAAATCCCCAAAAATAATACATCCAAAATAAAAAGTCAAAATAAATGAATAATAATGAAAAATAAATAATAAATTCAAAGATGATAAATAGATAACTAAAGAGAATGGTTAAACGAGATAACCAGGGACTAAAAATGGTGAACAATTTGGGAGCAAAACTTTTCATGCAAAAAATCCACACAAAACCCTTCAAAGTGAAAGCATTAAATACTAAAAAAAGCCATAAAAGGACATATGAATTAGTATTCTCAATAACACGATAAGATAATTACAGATTTAATTTTACAAACAGAAGGGATTTAGGTACAGAAACAACACATACAGAATCAAAATCACATCGAATAATGCACAAATATCATAGAAAATGAATAAGTAGCATAAAAATTACATAAATGCATGAAACATATCAAAAATGCCCCAAAATACACCTACAAATGCCCAAAACTAGGTGAGGGACACCTACAAAGAAGTGAGGGACAAGACGAGAAGATGAGCTCATGATGTCCGGTTTGTCGGGTCACAAACGGCTATTCATCGGTTCATCTGCTCGTCCATCACCTCTAAACAAAACCAAAATGCAGAAAATCATGGTAAAAAATGCCAAAAATTATACAAGATGAATTTAATCCTAAACATACAATCATTAGGTGCTAAATCATGCAAAAACACATTAGAGCATTTAATCATGCACAAGCTACACTAAAATCATATATTTCTAGCATTAAAAAGAGTGAAACAAAGTTCAACTAACATTACAATGGGGGAATTCAAGAACTTATAATGCCTCTAGCATGTTTATTAATCTAAAATCACATCGTATCTCAATCAAACATGCGTATCATTCAAATACAGTAATTAAAACATATTAATCCACATCAAACAACTATGTGATCATGCTAAATAAATTATAGAGAGAGAAAGTGGGAATGTGCCTAGAATATTACCCTCAGGAGATATTTTGACTCTGATTCTTTGAGTTTAGATCTCTACTCCGATTCATATTTTTTGCTTCTCAAAAGTATCCAATGGAATTCATTTATGTGTGTGTTTCAATTAAAGATTGCTAAAGTAAAAGTTTAGAGAGAGAAAGAAATTAAGTTTTCTTCTTCTTCAAAAGTGGCTCCATAAAACAAGTGATTCCCCCTTTACAAACCTTAGATTTTAGTTTTTATACCTAGGTGATAGTTTGGGTTTTATTCCAACTCAAAACTCCCAAATATAGAGATAATTTCCCTGAAAATTCGAAAGAAATCATTTTAGATAAAAACATACCTTTTTGAATTCCAGAAACTTGAGAATTCTAGATTTCAAGCCATGGATGGGCATTCCTCAGCACTAATCCTGAGATTCCCTCAAATACCCTTCAGTTTGGCCTATACAGGTGAGAAAGACCCATAGATGGGCATTCCTCAGGTAACAGATGGCTGTCAACCACCACTAGAGGTCTAAACTGAGGTTTTTATGCACAATGTGCTAATACACTTCGAAACATTTGCAAATACTTGGAAAATCATGAAAATCTTTTAGCAAAATGTAAGAAATTCACGATCGAAACTTTGAGATCCAAACCTGCTGTCAGTAATATACTATTTTCTCATTATCAAGTAATCTTGATCTAGGCTATCTCGGGTCACCGTATCTATAGCTGCCCCTAATTTTTGAAAAACTTGTGCACTAGTACCAAAGTGAGCCAAAATTCAGAGTAAATAGAATAATATATGTATTTGAGGCAGCAAATCTCTTGGTTGATCGGGTAGTTATTGTCAGCTTATCGATACGTTAACCCTGGTACTGATAGTTAGCACCTTCTTAACCCTAGGTCGGATAGTTAACATCAGCTTGTCGATGTGTTAAACTTGATTGATTGTTCGATTAGCGTTTGGGGCATGCAAACCCCAAACAAGTTGATTAACCCTAATTAGCACCTAAGGCATGCAAAATATGGTTATTTGAATGCATATGATTAGCACCTAGGGCATGAAGAATCAAGAAGGCTTAATGAAGACTGATTGGCGCTTAGGGCATACTGAATCAATGTTGCTTAAATCTACTTGGTTAGTGCCTAGGGCATGCAGAACTAGATTGATTTGATTAGAATTCGATTAGCGCCTGGGGCATGCATAATTAAATTGTTGTGATTAGAATTTCTTTAAAAGTATGATTGCTCCTTTCGTGAAGTAGTATTCCATAAGGGAGATTTCTGGCAAATATGCATCTGTGAAGAGTGACTAAGATGCTAGAAGTCCTTTTCTGGTGATTATGTATCTGTTCAAAGTTTCCATTATCATCGAGCTTTTGCCTCTTATTCAATAGTTCCTCATCGTCAACATCTACCTTGTGATTCCTTATTCAGGTAGCTCTTTGTGATGAACAAGGATGCATGTATTTTCAGGTAGCTCCTTGTGATGAACATATATGCCCTCCGGTGAGAGTCTCTAGTACCTACTATGAAAAGTGTTAAATATTCATGCATTGCTTATTGGATTTGGTTTTTTGGGGCCTCTTTTTTGTTATCTTATTTTTCATCATTATTTGTTGTCATATTTTGCCATTTTTATCTTGCTTATACATTTTATTGTCAATTCCATTTCCTTTTTCATTCATTCAATTATGAAAGATAGACATAAATAAAAGCAACTATAAATATAAAATACATACACAAACTGAATCAATATATGTTTTAAATTTTATATACATCAAAATTTTTTGAACATAGCAAAAAAAAATGCCCTGAATACAATATGGTCCATTAAGGTGACCCTGGTACTTTACGATAAGCTAGCCCTGGTGATGGTCTAAGAGTTGGTGGTCTAGCTGGTGCCATGGTCCGAGGTGCTGCTAGTCGCTACTCTTCTATCTTCTCAAATATAAACCTGAAGCTAGGCAGCGCTGATGTCAAACGTTGTAGGACCTGTGCTATCACACCTACTAGCCTCTGCGATCCCTATCCTACCTCAAGGGCTGCTCTAGAGTGGCATTCTAAGTATCTCATCAAATCTCCTATCAGGTGCCCAAAGTAGCTCCTCAACTCCTCATCAGTCTCGATCACAACCCTTCTGGTCCTAGGAATCTCAATCTCAATGCTGGTGCCCTGATCTCTGATCCGAGTGAGAAAGTCATCAACCACCTATAAAGTAGCATCAAACCTCTACCCTACAGCTACTAAATCAGCTATAGTGCCTTTCACCTCTTCCTGTAAAATCTGTATAGTCATTGGTAAGGCCTGTAAAGACTGCACCATTGTAAGTATCATATGTAATGTCTACTTTTAATGTACACTAGCCTCCTCCAAAGCGACTAACCTCTTGAAAATGTCATCAGATGTAGTAGCTGAGGGTGCCTACATTGGCAATGGTATAATAGATGCCGGAGGTGCAGTCAATGTAGATGCCCTAAGGGTGCCCATAAAATGGAGGAGCAAAACAAAAAGATGCCCTTAGATACGAGAAAGGTAGTAATGCTATAAAAGTAATTATAAGTTTAAAGGAGACTCAAATGAATTAAGTAAAAGTTAACGGACTAACTAGTAACTGATCATTGTGAGCATTGGAAAGATGACTAGAATGCAGACTGGATAAACACATATTGATAAACATAAGTACTATGACAACTTAATTGTTATAATAGCCTAATTAAGTACAATGATAAACTAAAGTAATAATATTACTAGCAAAAGTAAAGTAAATACCACCTAGGATGATGGAAAAATTATAAGTAGGTAAACTGAAAGATAAACTTGGAAGGTAGTAAGAAGTAAGAGATTAAACAATGAACTAACAATGCTAAGTAAGAGATTAAACAACAAACTAACAATGCTAAGTATAAATGAAAGTTAAGAGTAAGTTAGACGAAAAATACAATGCAAGTAACAGAATTAATGTGATATAAATAGAAAGATGATAACATTAATAATAAATGTAAGGCTAGAAATTAAATAACAATGATAATAATAATGACAACCAAAACAGTACAAAGTTAGGTATACGTTAAGTAGTGAATGAAATAATGAATGCCTAGACAATGAGTATAGAAAAGAACTTGTACATATGCATGCATGTATATGTATGTGTGTATGATACATTATGGAAAGTTTGGGATATGTATCCACCACTGGGCATTACGATGCTCAGCGCGTAATTTGTTGACTGCACGTAGGTTGTGAAGATAGGAAGGTTAAAGTGGCCAATGATTCAAGGATAATCGAGAGTCAGGGGAGCTACAAAGATAAGATGTAGGCATGGCATGTATATGGGTTCATTGGAAGTATAGTGACTTTATAGGTATGAGTTTACAATGTATAGTTTGTAAACATGAAATGTTTAAATACAGTTATATTATAAATGATGATGATGGCGATTATATATAGACACACACACACACACACCTGTAGATGCAGTTTCGATTGAAAAAAATTACTGGACTATCTATTGCAGTAAGATTCGTAACCATCCTAGCATTGTGACATCCGATCACCGCACGTACAGTACAGCGGTATAAGAGTGTTACAACTGGCTAACTAATTTTTTTTGGCCTCAAGATTACCAGATTTCTAGCTCTCATAATTTCATTTTCTTCCTCTCATCTTTCCAAAATTTCAACTTTTGATTTAAAAAGAATTTGTAGATGGTAGAGAGAGAGAGAGAGTTTACAACATATAGATGTAGAGCAAAAGAGGAAAAGATAAGCTTCAAATGAGGTATGAAAGTTTGGTAATTATGTGTTTAAGTTTGATTTAATTGCCGATATATATGATTAAACGTTTAAATGCTATGTAGATGAGTGTTAGAGGTGAAAATATGCATAACTAAGGAAGTTTTTGAGATAGAGATGTTATATGGTAAAATTTTGGGGTAAGATCCATAGGACCTACAGAGATTATTTTGATAATATCTTGAGTTATAAATCTTCAAATGGGATGATTTAAGTTGGAGAATAAACTAGACTCATATACCTACATTTCATATGAGGGACTAAAATTGGATTCTTGCTCTAAGTATCTCAAATTTTGGTTTAAAATGAGACTAGGTTTGCTATCCTATCTTTTGGAGAAGTTTTTGGTATTTTTGGGATAACTCTTAATAAAAAGGTCCAAATGGAGTGAAATTGATTGAGATAGAAACTATACATATAGGTTAAATGTATTTTGAAGAGGTCAACATTAGTTTTGCCTCTAGAATGCTTAAAATTTGGTTTGAGTCGGCATATTCAGTCTCTATCACAAGAAGGCACGGTTGTCACGAGTTGGCATTGTGGGTCTCTATCATGAGTTGGCACAAACTCAACTTGAACCAAACATTTTTGGATGTTCACTAAACTTTACAAACATGTGTTTAAGGTTAATATATGATGTACTAAGCTTAAGATAGGCAATTAAACATTAAAAATGAGTTTAAATGATGGCATGCAAAGTGAATTATGATGTGCATATATGGTTTTGTTGCTTTTTTGTTAATTATAACCTTAGTGCATGCATGATTAAAGTGTATCTTGAAATAATCATAATGTTGCATGCTTTTAAGTAAATAAGAATTAAGTGCTCTTGAATGTATTTACTTGTCACACCCTTCTCGGAACAGTCTTTTTCGATGCGAAACTTAGCCGAAATCGGTAAATTTTTTTTTTCGAACAAATTGAAACACTTTAAATACTTTTACATTAACTTCCGAATCAAATGATAGCTTTATAAACATTTTTAAAACATATAAAATAACTTCAATCCAATAACATAAACCAATCATTCATTCATCAATAATCATGAACACAATCAAATTACAGTTCAGTCTTTTACCTTTATAGTCTAGGTATATACATGCCAAAAGCTTACATCAAACTAATACAAAAATCTTCTCTTTCGATCTGGATCCACCATGTACTGTGCTCCCACAACACTTTAAAACCTGCACGCAGTAAACACTACGTGCTAAGCATTAAATATGCCTAATGGTGACTACTAATCCCAGAATTTCCCAACATAAAGCATAATTTCGTAATTTATGCTACTATTATTCTTATTTCATTATACATTTTCTTTTACTTCTGTTAACATTAGTCATGTTATTAACTCGTATTTTGGTAATCATTGTTCTTTTGTTTTCAAACTTTCAACTTTACTTTTAAATTTACGTTAATCTTTACTATAACTATTACTTTTATTATTACTTTCGTTTTATCTTTTAGCCACAGCAATTTAATTATCATTTCGCTTAGCGATGTGTATTGGTTCTCGTGTCTTTACTAGTACCAAAATAAACTATTTTTTATTCTTGATTTACTGTTCAATTATTCAATTTGTACTCTAATTACATTTCTCGCTATTTATTCTTTTATTTTACTTTAACTTTTAACTAATAAATACATTACTATTTAAAGACTTTTAAGTTTTATTGCAAAGTGATATAGCTATTTTGGGACACTTTGCAGTCAAAATCCCTTTTTCTTCTTTTATACATTTACTTATGTTCAAATATTTGCTTTAAAACTCATGTCTTATACTTTTCATTTAACTTTTCTTTCAGAAATACCTTACTTAAATATTAAGTTTCACTTAATGTCATTACTATCACCTTTTTAACTTTAAATAGGAAATTAATATTATTTTTCCAAGCTTGTCACTTTTTCACAATAATAATTGGTACAAGAAATACCAATTAATTAAATTTATCTTTCTTATGTAAAACAAAATACATTTTAAACCCCTTTTTCATTATAAAAGCTTAACTAAACATTGATTTAATATTTTATTCTTATAAATTTTTTTTTTCTTATTAATTACATTTTTCGAAAACCTTTACAGATTTATCTTAACTTTGCATTTTCTTTCAAACGGAATATTTTTTGTTATAACTTTTTATATTCAATGCAATTAAACAGTACCAATTTATTCATTTCGATGTGCCCCTAGTGCAATATAACAGGATTCTCAAAAAGGATACTCGGGACTGGACCCAAAGGTCCCACAGAACAAATAGAGAAATGATTTCGGAAGATCAAGTCTCTCAGAGTAAAAACAGATACACTTTCACATTCACTTTCACTGAAGCTATGGAGATCAAAGATCCCACCCATAGCAAAGCAAGTCGCCATGACTTGTATCGCGGTACAGAGGTGTCCCTATGGCTAGCCAATTATATCCAAAACAAGAATAATAATATCTGCTTATTGCTAAGGGCAAAATAATCACTTACTTACAATTATTTTAACCATTTAAAAATATTTAATTCTTTCTTTTATTTATTATCATACTTTATTTCTGATCGAACATACTCTTTTGGTACTTTTGACTTTTCAATAATTTTTTGTCCTTTCATTGACTTTATCTTTTTAAATTACTTTTGTGAATTATTCTTCGATAATTCACTCAGATACAAGACTTTTCAGTTTTTTATACAAATTATGAATTATGACATTATAATTCACAATTCTCTTTTATTCTTTTTGAATAATTCTTTATGAATTATATTATAATAATTCAAGGGTTGACTTTTTATAATTTTACCCTTTTTTTTATTGCTCAACTTTTCAATTATTCGATAAGCTGACTTTTATTTCGTCAGCGAAATTATTTTATAGTCATTCACTCTTTCAATACTTTTTATTGACTTTGATAAATTAGTCACGTCTTTATTTTACCACTTTTTACGCAATTAAGAATTCTATTAATATAATTCATTATTTTATGCCTCGAAAATGCATAATTTTACTTTTTCGATAGAATTATTTATTTCAAATGCATAATTACAGTTTTGCCATTATAAGCTCATTTTAGTTTTTTAAACTATTCAATTGGAACACTTTATATTTCTATACACTTAAATTGTCATTTATAAACAAAATTATATTTTTAGTCCCTATTGACAATAAAATTCATTTTCTCAACAATTTAGCTATTATCTGACTATTTTATATTTACTTAAGCAATTTTCACTTGATTTACTTGCTTTTGTACTTTTGGGAAAAATTACCATTTTGCCCCTAAATTTTCTTTTCTTTCTTTTCATTGTCTTTTTCACTTAGTTATCAACTTATTTCCATTACTTTCACTCATTTTATGAATTATTTGCCAATAATTCATTATTCTTATTATTTTCATGACTTAATATTAATTTCGAAAAATTCAACGGTTGACTTTTTACTTCTTTTCATTGACATTAATTTAATTTCATATTAATTCATCGCTTTAGTCATTTTTATACGATTATGCATTAATATTTCAATTATTTTCATTTTACGTATTCACATAAAAATTCTAATAAAATCCCAATAAATTCAATAAATTTCAATAAAATTTATTTATGCATTATTTATTGGTCATTATCATTTTTTATCAAAATAGTCATTTAATTCACTATAAATCACAATTTTCATTCAATACATACACTATACATAATCTTAAAAATTCCCAAATTAATTTCAAATATTCTCTAAAAATTCATAGACATCAATTATCATATCTATTATTATTTTAAGCTAACATACATTAATTTCATGCATTTTTCTCACTAATTTTACTACCCCTTAATTTCGGCCACCAACATTTTTCTTCTTAAAAATTTTATTTCTTTCATTTTCACTTTCCATTTACCTTATCTCTAGTCCAATTACAATTACTCTAACATAATTACATCGATTAACAATTTTACATACTTTTACCTTAATTACATAATTGAGAGAAATTCATAATAATAGGGAAATTAAAGGATTTTGTAGTCACTTACCTTTTTCTCATGCTTTAGCTTCCTTAAGCTTCCTTTTTCATGCCCTCATCCTTGGAAGCTTTGATTTATCCTTATAAACATACCATGGCCAAAATCTTTACCATAAGAAACCTTAATTTTTTGTCCTCAAATGAAAAATTCAAGCTCAAAATCATAAACTTCACCTCAAAATCCATGGGAAAACACTAAATAAATAATTTAAATCCATAAATTCCTTAACTTTCAACTTACCTCTTTTTCTTTCTTCACTTGATTCCTTGTCATTCCTTGCTCAAATCACTTGATTAAGGCCACTAGGGTGACCTAGAGAGATAGAACTTCATCTTTTATGTTGGAGTTTAAGGGAGATTTGGAGTGAAAGAGGAAGAAATCAAAGAGAGGGAGAGAGGAAAGTGGTTCGACCACCATAAGAGGGAGAAGGAGCTGGAGGTTTCTGGAGCAAATCTCTAGATTTTTAGCCCTATATATACTATCTTGATGGGCTAAAATTGGACTTAAATGAGTGGGCTTTACCCACTTAAACATTAAGGCCCATTTAGGCCTTTTTAAAGTCCAATCCAATTTCTCTCTCTTTCTTACTTCAAATCATTTTAATTTTGATTTCATCATTCTTAAAACATCAAAAATAGGTTGTACACAAATTTTCGGTTCAATCGGAGTCTGTTATTGGTCTGATTCAAATTTATCAGTCCGATTCAACAACTACCAGTGTCATCGAAAAATTCAATTCTCATCACCAAAATATTTTACATAAAAATTAATGTAGGCACATAAAATCTGGAAATATTCAGGGTTTGTTTACTATTTTTAATTATTTATCCAAAATCAAGTCTCCTTTCCTAACAAGGAAATTGACTCGCTACCTTTTTCGTATTTTTGACTTTTGGAGGCCTATTTGACCTCAAATTCACTTCAAATTTCAACCATAAGCTCACCATGACTACTACTTTCCAACGGTCCAATAAAATATTTTTTTATTTTCGGGTGTCCTTTCAAGCCTAAAAATAATATTTACTGCCGGAAAATACTATTCACGGCTGACCCGGTGTTAAGGCCATTATATTACTGATATGTGATTGTAGTAAAATATGGTTGACATGATTAATTACATAAGTGAAATGTATAATGTATATATAAAGGATTATGTAATGATGTAATTTAGTGAGAGAAACCTTCATTTAGGGCCTAAATTAGATATAGACGCAGACATATATTGGATAATGATTTAATACCTTTATGGTATCTAGTGTTGGCACTGTCGTAATGGTGTCTAGTGACCCGACACCTTATGGTATCTAGTGATGATACTGAAATGGTATCTAGTGAATCGATACTATAATGCTCACTCTTATTACCTTTTGTTTACTTATTACTTTAATTATTTACTTGCACAAGTACACATACATGCATATAAATTAACATATTTAACACGTATTTACAAAATAGTTTATTATATGTATTCTATATCCTTTACATTGAACATTTACAAAAATGACTATATGCCAAAATTAGGCTTCACTCGTTCTTCTCTTCGTGGTATGCAGATGATGACTTAAAATCTAGTACTTATAGTCTACACCTGTGTACCTACATGGGGAAGAATACCCATGCTAAGCAATGGCTTAGTGGGGATTAAGAATAATGCACTCGACTTCTTGTCGAAGTCATAAACACAAATAATATAATATGGCAAGCATTACGCAATATCACTTAACAATTAGCATAATATGCTAATGCACATCACATAATAACATGCTTCTTCACGTTACAAAATACTATTACCATGCATCACAACATTACTACTCTTATCTGACATCTATTATATATAATCCATAACGTATTTATCAACTTGAATCAATTATTGAACACATGAACAAAGAGTAAAACTTCCATACCTTTTTATGCAACAAAGGCACTTCTTTTAATCAGTCTCTCAACTCCTTTCTCTTTCTTCTTGCTTCTTCTGTATACAATAAATCATGAATTTAAACGTCAATTGCTTCACAAATCTCAATCCATAATTTGTGAGATAAAAGGAAAAAAAAGAGAGAGATTGGTTACCTTAAAATTGCCTAACTATTGAAATTTCTCTCTCCTCTCAAATTGTATGACTGAATTAAGGGATTAATTAAGAGTAAAGTGATTTGCTTTTAGGAAATAATAGGGGATTTTATCCCCCCTAAGGTGGCTAGCTATCACATGGCCCCTTTTTCCTAGTTCATTATTCCTTTCTATTGATTTATCTAGAGAATTTTAGGTGGCTCCACCTCATAGGTCCACTTGTGGGTCCTAGATAAAATTTCACTTAAGACATTTTTCTTTATTTTTTCTCATTTCTTCCTTAATTTAACCTCTTCTTTTCACTTTAATCCTTGCATTGTACCTTTTTCTAAAAATGTACATGCATGCCTCAAGGTAAAATTACCATATTGCCTTTTTTCTTTTGAAAAAATTCTCTTTAGGTCCCAACTTACAAAGCAGTAACTAATAAACTTACTTTAGTCACAATATCATTTAAACATGTACATATTCTTCTAGGGCATATGTTGAGGCCTTACAGATACCTCTGGATATCTAGTGTTGACACTGTAATGGTATCTAATGATTTGATACCTATATTGTATGCAGTGTTCCCAATTGTCTATGCCTATATCGAGTTCAAGATACAAAAGTGATTACGATATAATTAAAATAGTGTTAGAGATGAGCATGCTTTAGAAGATTATTTGTTTGTTAATGAATATTATTGTTAAAACTAGTAATCATGTATAATTAGTGTATATGTAACATAGTTAATACATATATGGAATTGAGTGTGGTAATGCCATATATATGTGTGTGTTGGATAAGACGTGATGTATATGGTTGATACGTCACCTATTAGTTAAATATGAAGTATAACTCATATGTTTAGAATTATGTGGTTCTGGTTCTCGCTTTTAGGATACGTATGAAGCTTGACGTGCAAGTTCCAAGTTTGAACCAAATACTATATATTGTATAGTATTTAAGTGTTAATGGCAACTTTAGGGCAGTAACTCAATAGGGAAATTCTAAGTGATATTGTCTCGAATAAAATGGAATAAACATCTTGTAGAGGTAGTTGAACAAGAGTGAATAGTCGATTTGTTCGTACACCTAAGAATAATTCTAGTTATTGATGGTTAGTGCTATTTAAATATGGGAAGAAGAGGGTATGTTTAGTGGTGTGAATAGTAGAACACTAAAATTATAGATTAATTAAATGTGTTTTTAGTTGTAATTAATGAACTATTTTTACATATAACTTAGTTTAAAATGTTGCTTGAATAGGTTAGAGTTGAAGACATTTCAGAGACTAAGATAATGGCAACCGCGAAGAATTTCCAAGATACGTAGTGTAGACTATTAAAAGTACCATGAATTGTAAATTTCTTAAATGCATATCTAACTAAGATTTAGCGAGTTTTGTCCATGTAATTAAAAATTGGTATTTGTTATAAAGATTTCAATTTAATGCCATGCAGTTTTTTTTACCAAGGTTGCTTGAGTTATACATTGATGCTAACATTGGTTAAATTGATATGATTTTTGGTGCTTATTGCATCTAGGAATGCTCTTGAGGGGTATTAGGGTGTTACAGTTGCCTTACAATTGAAGGCTTCCCTTCACTCTTGACTTCGCTCATCCTCTTCAATTTGCAAAGGCATTTAACTTCGTTCTTTTTCCTTAACTCCACATTTTTTGGCAGTTATTTTAGCCAATTTTCTCTTTACCTCTTGCCAGCCATATCTCGTGCAAATAAAATTAGAGGAGAAGTCAAATCGAATTTAAATGAAGAAAAGAATAATTTGACAAAATGATCTACCATAGGAGAAGAGAGAGAGAAAAAAATGGATTGCTCACACTCTCTCTTCCCTATGTTGTAAAGGATTGAGTAATACACTCAGCAACACATTTGAGTCTAATGGCCTTCCACTACTATTCACCATAGCAACTAGTTTGTCTACATCATTTTCAAATCGACGTTTTCAGCAGCCAGTCCCCCACATCGATCGATTTATTCGCTTAGGCTAGGCTAAATCCAAAGCCTTTTTTTGCCTGATTAAGGATATATGAAATCGAATAAGTTTTCTATCCTTCCTACTTGTAAAATTGAAAAAACCTTGTGCATTTACTTTATTAGAAATAAACAAAAAGAGATGGCTAAATACTTTAAGAGTTGGGGTTATGCTAGGCTGGCAGTTCTTGCACATAGCCTTGACGTATGCTATTAGCCTACAAGTGTTGGGATTTAACTGATAGGGGGCGAACCTATAAACTTCTAACAAAGCCTTAATGAATCCTATTAAAGGAGAATCTTAACCTAGATTCTAAGCTTATACTGTGGAGAATGAAAAATTTCCCATCGGCAAAAGGACCCTCCCTATAGGATATCGAAGGGGGGCAAGGGTAGGTGTAATACCCATAATGAAAGCAAAACTATCTTCTAAATGACTTAACTTCCTCCTTAGTAAGCTTGGTATGATCTACAATCATAGGTTTTCTCCTATACTTTAAGAAAACTCATATCAATGCCATGGTAAATTAAAGGCCTAGACTCAATCATTTCAATTTCAAATTCAAAAATAGAAGAGAAGAAGAAATTCAAAATCGAAAGCTCACCCAAAGAATGAAAGTGTCGAATTGAAACCTAAGAAGGACGAAAGCTCAAATTTTGAAAAATCTCAAAGAGAAATTTTGAAGAAATTTTAAAAAGACTGAAGAAATTTGAAAGAAAATTGCTAGAAAAACTTGAAAGAGTGAAAATAAACAAGTAGAAGAGAAGAAAACACTTATTTATAAGTGACAGACGGATTTCAAAATTCAAATCGAAATCTAATGAGAAAATACCACGTGGCCAAGCCATCACAACGTTCAAGTAAATGGAGCATCGCCTGACATAAAGCGACATGACATTAAATGCAATGTCTCCACTTGTGAGGCATCCAAGATACAAAAAGACTGGTGAATATACTGTATTCCATTTTTATAAAAATAAATACTTTAAATTCACTTTACACAGCATATTTAGAAAATCGGATACACTGTACATTTATGTACTAATTCCCTTTAATAATTATAATAATTAGGGGTGAGCAAAAAAAATCGAAAAAATGCTTAACCGCAAAATCGGTCCGAAACTGAACCAATTTTTATGGTTAACCGATTCGAGAGACTCGGTTACGGTTTTTAATTTTTATATTTACGGTTAATGGTTACGGTTTAGGTTTTTAAGTACCGGTTAACCGTTAGTCCACGGTTAACCGGTATATATATATTTATTTATTTATTTATATCTTAATTTTTTATATTTTCTTATAAAATTTATATAATACTTTAAACTAAATTTATATTATGTCATTCTTTTTAATTATATAGTAATATTTATATATAGTATCCGATTAACTTTTATATATGTTATTTTTTATCATATATTAGTATTCATATTTTACTTAATAGTATTTAATTATATTTTTTTATATTTTAGAGTTTATGTTATAACATTTAATATTATCCAAAATTTTATTTGAATTAGAAGAAAGCATATTAATTTTCAATAAATATCAAATCTATTTTATAATATTAGCTATTAATTTATAGAATATAAATTTTAGCTAGTAAATTATGTTTGTTTTGTAATTTTTATATTAAATTATTTTGTACATTTGAAATTTAATTAAATTGTCTTTTTATTTTTATATAATTTTATGTTATAAATTTTAATGGTTAACCGAATAATATTGGTTAGCCAAATCGAAACCGGTGGACTGATTAATCGAATATAATGGACTGGTTAATAGTTAATGATTTTAAAAAATCGATATTAATAGACTGATTAATTTTGTTGCTCATTAACTGATTAACCGGTTTATACTCACTCTTAATAATAATACAGAACATAGATTTCTTGCATAGAATTCGCAACCGACCCGGCCCAATCCCCAAGCCCCAAGCTCCAAGCCCCACTCACCGGTGGCTTTCTCCACACACTTCAACGTAATACTACACATTCACTACTTTCCCTCCAACTAATACAAAACAAAAAGCTTTCCATTTTCGAATTTCAATCGTTTTTCGAAGTTCATTATCTCTTGCCCTTTGTTCCAGTCGGTTATAATGGAGTTGGACCCTGACGATATATTCAAAGACGACGAAGATGATCTCGATTCTGAGTTTTTTCAGGTCTTTCCTCTCTCACCTATGCCCTTTTTAGCTATATTTTTCTCCTTTTCTTCCAACTCCACAGTCTCAGATTTTACTTTTTATAATTAGATGAAGAAATTTTTTGCACTAATTACATGCGTTTTGTTCCTCAGCTAAGGGAATCATCCAAAGAATTCGTGGTTTATCTCGTTGATGCTTCTCCCAAAATGTTCACCACTACTTGCCCTGGCGTCAGTTTCGTTCTTCGTCTCTTCAGTGTTTGACGAATTTCTTCGTTTTTTTAAGATTATTACTATATTTTTAATATTGATTTTTTTAACATAGTTTATAAGATTTTCTTTTTTCAATTTGTTGATAATTTGTGTAATTTAGTCGGTTAATTTACTGAGATTGTGATTGTATCTGCGTTGTGACTCTAGGTAATTAATCAACTTTTTTATGAAAATCTACCGTTGTGAAGTTCTCCTTGCCCTGAATTAATTGTCCTAATTGCAATTGATTGCAAAAGAATGATTGGACTTCATGCAATTTTTGATGTGAATTCTTTGGTGCACTGTAATGCAGTTTAGGCTTGTAGGATATTGATTTGTTTGACCACTAATTGGTTTATCAATATTTACAGAAAGATGGCAAGGATGAATCTCATTTCCACATTGCTGTTAGCTGTATCACAGAATCACTGAAGACTCAAATTATTAATAGATCATATGATGAGGTTGCAATCTGTTTCTTCAACACAGTAAGATGTTACCTTGATAACTGAAATAGTAAAATAATGCCTTTTTGGATAATTTTGTGCTGATTAGTAATTTTACTTCTCTGTCTCTCATTCTTTTTATTTATTTATTTATTTTTTTGTATTTCTTAGAAAATTCTTCTCTGAATGTATCTCTTTGTACATTCAGATGTGGAATTCCGGCTGCTACATAGCATGATAGCAATGTACTTCAGATATAATATCATAATTGTTTTGCGAATTTGCAGAGAGAAAAGAGGAATTTGCAGGACCTTAATGGTATTTTTGTATTCAATGTTGCGGAACGAGATTATCTAGACAGGCCAACTGCCAGGCTTATAAAAGATTTTGATCACATAGAGGGTATTGGTCTCTTCCTACCCCTCTCTCATTATTATTATTTTTTTATTTTTTGAAGCACACATGACCTGAGTTTCTTATTGTAAGTTCATTCTTTCAAATTTCATTCATTGACATATATAGTAGCTTTAGTGCAATGAATTGTCAATTACTTTGGTATATACTGAATCTTTATTGCTAAGGGAATTTGAAAATTCAAGTTTACTTTTCCAATTTTAGATAATATTAGCCTATCCTATTTCTAGATCTCCTAAGTGTTGGAAAGCTGATTTACGGGAACTTATTAATGCAGTCTTGTAGAGTAAAAGTTGTTCGGGGGTTTATAGTTGTGTATTGGCCTGATTCAATTATAATAATAGACAGATGCATGGATCGTTTGAAGGTGTCCATATATCTTTACTATTAAGTTGCACCAAAATCAAAACCCCGTCAATCCAGATTTGAATGGTCATTTCTTATTGTGTCAGCACAGTGAAGTTTATTGGATCCACCAAGGGACCGACCTTGTAGGACTCTGTCATGAATTTTATATGATTTCAGTTTAGCATATTCAAATGTGCAAATTAGAGTGTTAAAAGTGTATATATAATGAAAACGATAAAATCAACAAGTAGTAAGAGGATATAGAAACACAAACAGACAGATGTTTGTGTATTCTCTTACTACTTTTGTATTTATCATTTTTGTTATATTTTTTGAGATTTCAGTACAAATTTCTCATCCATTAAATTATGATGTGCTCATATTTTTAATAGAATGTTAATAATATCAAATTTAAAGCCCAGTACTGATTTCTTATTCTGCCTTATGTTTTAATAAATGTCTCATAATTTTCTGTCAATTGAGTTTCTGTAAATTCCTCCTGTATGTTGTGAGGGTTCAATCTAATTTATGTTCATCTTATTTAGGGGGTTATGTTTGAGTTTGTTCAGCTCTAATATGTCCCTTATTTTTCCATCAGCAAAGGTCTTCAGTTTATCAGAAGGAATTTGAGGAACATTAATGGAAATACTAATAGCAGTTGTTTATTTTACACATTTTCATGTGGAAATAGTTATGTATAAGTTACTATCATGTTTTGCATCTTATCTTTTAAGTTCAAAAAGTGTGTGTGTTTTTTTTGAGAGGCATATGGTGTAATTACAACTACAAATGTCATTTTTCTAAGTCATATTAGAGGACTTTTTTATGTTAGATCTGATGCCTCTTTAATGAATGACTATTTTGTTGTTCAGTCATAACTCATAATAGAGGATAAAATTTTGATTGGACATGTCTATCTGATGAATGAATTATAATTTTGAAATTCTTGACTTATCTACAACTAGTTTACCTGCAGAATCATTCATGAAAGATATTGGCAGTCAGTATGGGATTGTGTCTGGGTCTCGGGAGAATTCCCTTTACAATGCTCTTTGGGTAGCGCAAGCACTTCTGCGCAAAGGGTAATTTAATTTTGAATTTCTCTTCTTAACGGGATAGATTTCTCTCTCTTTCTCTCCCCTTCAACATATCTCTGTATGCAGTGTTGCTTATATTAAGTGATATAACTATTGCAGATCGGCTAAAACTGCTGATAAAAGGATACTTTTGTTCACAAATGAAGATGACCCTTTTGGGAGTGTGAAGGGTGCAACAAAAACAGATATGACACGAACCACAGTGCAGCGAGCTAAAGTAGGAACTACTATCTAATAGTATTACTCTTGAACACTCTATGTTTCAATGGACTTAATAAAAATTGCACTTTTTTACTTGGAGAAGTTACATTTTCTTTGTTTTTTGAAAATCTTTTTGTGGCATTTTTCAGGATGCACAAGATCTTGGTATTTCAATCGAACTTCTTCCCTTGAGTCGACCTGATGAGGAGTTCAGTGTTTCATATTTCTATGCTGTATGTCTATAACTAGACCATTTGATATCTCTACGACACATTATATAAGTTAATTGAATTAAATGAATGATTATGTTTTAAGACATTTGGTCCAATTTGTATGCATTACAGGAATTGCTTGGATTGGAAGGTGATGATGTTGCTGAATTTATGCCCTCAGTAGGACAAAAGTATGCCTTCTGTGTTCTTTCTCTCTTTTTATTTCTTTTTGTTTTCTCTGCTCTTGTTTGCAATTGCAAGGATTATCCTGTTAATTTATCTGACATCAATTCTTTGACTTTTGAGCTTTGCATTTTTTTTTTTATTTGTTGAGACTGAGATCAGGATTACAAAAATTCACAATAATTACAAAGTACAGAAATGTGATATGTATAAGCAGAGTTTTTCAGCCATCATGCAAATTTCCAGTCATTGTTGTTGGCTAAATATGGAAATCAGAATTTGACTGAACCTGCTGGCTCTCTAAACATAGATTTCCAAGCCATGGTTTTTCCTAAGCATGGATAAAGTTTTTAATTTGGTTAATTGTATGCACACATGGTTATGATGGGTTATAGAATAGTTGAGTGCAACTTTAAGTTTTATTTTTGTAAGAATTCTGAAATACTCAAAGATTTTTTTGATTGGATTTCGATTCCATGGCCAAAGATTTCCCATCAGATATGAATGTTGAAACCAATCTATATTGATGCTGAAATCTGTATATTTAAAATATGCATGCTAGCAAACTTATTATTTTCATGTGAATTTCTATAATTAAATTCCAGATTGGAAGATATGAAAGATCAACTGAGAAAACGCATGTTCACAAAGCGTATAGTTAAAAGAATCACATTTGTAATTGCAAGTGGTTTGTCGATTGAACTGAATACATATGCTTTGATACGTCCAACTACCCCAGGTACAAGGATGTCTATTTTCCTACTGTACACTCTCTCTCTCTCTCTATACCTATTGGAATGCTTCTTGCAATATTTGTTGGCAATAAAAATTTGTTTCTGTGCTTTAGGGGCAATTACATGGCTTGATTCCGTTACCAATCGTCCTTTAAAGGTACTCCAAATTACATTCAGGAACATTTTCTCTCTCTCTCTCTCTCTCTACACACGCGCGCTTACACACACACGAACCATAAGGCAAATGGATTGTTTGGGCTGATGGATTATCTTTTTTGCATATAGGTGCACGTTTGTATTACTTTTAGATTTTCACTATTGGATGGATGCCATTATGGCACACAATAAGTTTGACTTCCCTTTCCCTTTCATTTCCTTTGTGTTGTCAACTTTATTAGCCGTGAATTTCTAGCCCTTTATCATATGAGATAGTTCCCATTTTAGGGAATCTTTAGTTCTCAAGGGAGGATATTTTAGAGTTTCAGTGTTAGGGAATCTCTATTTCTCAAAGGAAAACAATTTAGACCTTAAGGAAACTGGTGGTTATGGTGTAAATATGCAGAATTTGCAAATTTTCCTATTGGAGCCATCATAAGTTACAAGTAGATTCCGGTCAACCGATCAATCCAGGCCAACATGAAAGGAATGGTTGGGAGATTGATATATTTGTCACACAGTGGGCCGGACATCCTATTAGTGAGGTAAATTTATGTATGACCTCCTGGATTCCTTTCTAGAAGCCATTTTGCATGTTTTCAGATATCTAACACATGCTTTTACTCTTCTCTAAGCATGGTCACCTAAAAATAGATGTTTTTCCATACACATAATGGAGACAGGATCTCCCAATGACGAGGTCTACTTTTGGTGTTGCATGTTTAGTGGTGAAACTGGATTGATTGGATAAGCAGCAGAATTAGAAAAAGAGTTGTAGTAGCACAATTAAGGGGTTGAAGTAGAATAGGGAGCTATGACAAGGTGATTTTGAATTACTATGGGTTTAGAAATTTATGGAAAATTGCGATTGTTTGAAGGGGAACACCTATTCTTATCTAGCTATAATACAGCTGCTAGTTGTATAGCTCTCATAGATATTAATTGATATTTCACTGAAAAGAAAATAATATATGGAATTTTGAATTTTTTCATACGATCTCGGAAAATCAACTAGAAGATGTTTTTATCCAATGACTTTGTAGATCACCTTTCATACTTTGGGTTGCAAGTCTGGCATGTTTGATATCTATGAACCACCTTGAGCAGAAGTTTTAATCTTCATAGAGTAATTTTGGTAGTAATTCAATTGTATCATATACTGCTCTAGTGCCTAATTCCTTGCTATTTATTATTGTGAAATAGTTTCTTATTCTTGATATATCATGTGCATATAGTATGGATTGTAGAGGCTGTTATTCTCAAAAACCATATGAGTAAATTTTTATCTTCTCATTTCTTATTGACAACAATCTCCAGTGCCATGGTATCACTAAATCTCAAATTATTGTTCATTGCCTTGCATAGCGATATCTAAATCTAAATTGACAGTCTCACAGATAACAGTAAAAGGAAAAAAAAAAAAATTCTAGGGTGAAAATTAAATTTGGTGAGACTAAACTTCCAGTAGAAGAAAAACGAAAATCATGTTCATTAGATGGACAGTAAAGGTTGCCCTATTTGTTGATTTATAATTTTATTTTCTGGTACATGTCATTTGCCAGCAAATTTGCATGCTAGGGACTAGATTTTGATTAGGTATATGTTAGCATTGTGCAGACGGAGCGCTCTTTCATATGCACAGATACAGGTGCGCTGATACATGAACCTGCAAAGCTTTACCAGCCTTATAAAAAGTAAGCTGGTAGTCCTTTGTAAATCATGTTATTCATGTTGTGTTCTCTTCTCTTTCTTGCTATCTGTTTATATATGCTTGGACGTGTATTAAAAAGAACTTATTTGATATATTATTTTTATGTAATTTGTTGGTCTTATAATATTTTCTGGTTTGCGGTTGACATTTTCCTGTTTCTTTGTTGACTTTTATATATCAATGATTGCTTCTCTATTTTTTTTTATTCATTTTTTAGATAAGTTTAAAATCAGATTAAAGTTCACATTTATAATTATTTCTGAAATCATATTGTCTACAAAGATTTCAACCTAATTGTTTAAATTATTCTTCAGTGAGAATATCACGTTCTCTGTGGATGAGCTCTCGGAGATAAAAAGAGTTTCAACTGGACATCTTCGTCTTATTGGATTCAAGCCATTGAGTTGCTTGAAAGATTATCACAATTTGAGGCCTTCAACATTTCTTTTCCCTAGTGATAAGGTTTTTCTTTAATGTTTTGTTATGATATAAAAGTGCTGCAGATATTTAATTGCTGGTATTTGGTCTGTGCTTTAATGGTTACTATTATTTTTAATGGCATAGAATGGCCTACATTGTTCAGTAATGCGATGCTTGTTGCTCTATTTTTTTACTCCATTGTGACACCATTTAAAGAAACAAAATTTGACTCTACTTACACCTTTATGGTTTTTATTTTGTTGTGCAAGTAGATTGTGACCATTATTTTCCATTAAATTGTAGTATGAAATTATTATATAATTGGTTCTTTCTATTGATAGAAAATGTTAATAAAAGAGAACTTGGCATATAGATTTGAGAATTTACTTTTCTGTTTTAATTTCAACTATGATTTTAAATTTGGTTAATCAGGACCTTTAATTTTGAGCAATTGGTACCAATCTCTGGTCAAATTAACTATGTTTTGTTGTGCAACTGTTGTTAATTTGTCACAATTTTGTTTTTATTTAAATTTATATTCATGCATGTTGTTCCTATCTCCAAGATTTTAGGCTTTTTAGCCTAGATCTCTGGGCAAAAGATATTTGTAAATCGGTGTAACTTTTTTTACATCCTAGGATCTAGTTTGCAGATCATTTTTGTGAACTGTGTAATTTTTTCCACATCTCAAGGATATAAATTCCTGAGTTGTTATTGTAAATGTGTAATTTTGTCCATATCTTTAGGATCTAGTTTCTTAAATTATTTATGTTTTAATTTCCTAAATTGCGTTCCTTCCTTATTGTTTTATAGAGTTTACTTCAGCTAATTCTTTATTGTTATTGGTTGCAGGAGGTGATTGGTAGCACTTGCATTTTCATTGCTTTGTACAAATCCATGTTGCAGCTTGATCGGTTGGTTTCTTTATGCACTTGCATTTCCATTGCTTTATATAGATCCATATTGTGCCTTAATCTGTTGGTTTCTCTATGCATTTGGCTTTGGCTTTATTGCTTAAACTTGATAAAATGCACAGTGCATTAATTGTTTTCATCTTTTATAGGTAGAAAGATGCATCATGGGGTCAATGAACTTTAACTTTGTTATATTAGGTCCTTGAACTTTAAAAAGTTGACATTGGATTTTTGCACTTTTAAGATCCCTCACATTAAGTCCAATTAGATGGAATTAACAAAATTAAAATGTACGGTTTGTTAATCTCGCATGATATCAACTTAAAATGACTGTGAGATCCACCAAAACATTAAAAAATATACAATTGTTTTAGACACGTAAAAGGTTATGATTTGGTTTTTTCTTTAATTTTTTATATTTTAGTGGATCCTATGGACATTTTAAGTTTACATCACATGAGATTAACAAATCGTGTGTTTCAATTTCGCCAATTTTATCTAAATTAGATATAATGTGAGGGATCTAAAACGTACAGGAATTCAATGTCAAATTTTTAAAGTATAAGAATCTAATGTAGAAAAACATTAAAGTTCAGGGACCTCAAGATGTGTTTTTACTTTATAATCCTAAGTGCAGCACTTTATCACCGAGTGTAGTAGGTATCTTTTGCAGTTAATTCTTGATTGTTGCCATCTACTAAGCTAGTTGTGCCAAAGCACAGAGTAATTATCCAAATTCCCATTCTTTTTTTAAGATAAAGAAATGGAATGTGATATCCCACAAGGGATGACACTTTTCTTATCTCAGAACTGTCTTTTATTTTATTTTATTTTATTTTTACTCCTGGTATTTGCGTACATTGTTTTAAATTGTTGCCTCAACCTTTTCTACGGGTTATGGGGTTGGCGAAAGATGGGCCATCATTTAGTAGGAGTGGCCGGTCGTGGACATGACCCATCTTTCTAATGGCCAATCAATTGCATCTAATGTGTAGATGCACATGTGATTAGAAGACTACAACATTGAAACTGCTAAGAAATATTAATTATTTCAAAGTAGAAATAAATTTATTTTGCTTTTCACTATGGGAGGTGTAGTGAATTCAGATTTTGGAGTAACTTGATGCTTTTTGACGTTTTTTTTTTTTCACTTCTTTTTCTGAGTGTTACAGAGGGTACAGTTGTTCTACAGGTGTAGATAATGTAGAAATAGAATTATTTTGATTTATATCCTTTCCTAGCATAGAAATTCTTGTATATGTAACTATGTAATCTGATGAATAAGAGTAGATTGATTTTCCTTTCCTAGCATAGAAATTCTGAAGCAATTGGAAAATTTAGCATCTGCTTCGTGCGAAGTTTTGATATCTAAAATTAGAGTCTGGTATTTTCTGGGCATTTTTTATTCTTTCTTGAAATTGCGATGCTGGAATAGTAATATGCTTGTGGGGTGAGTGTGTGTGTGTGTGTGTATACACTTTTTATTCAATCAGTTACATTTATATTGATGTTGAATGGCATTTTGAGGTGGATTTACAGAATTTGCTGCCTTTAATATTTTGCAGTTTTGCTGTTGCGTTTTATGGCAGTCCATCTAATCCTCGATTAGTTGCTCTTGTAGCCCAAGTAAGATTTACTCAGATATGCTCTTAATAATAATAATAATAATAATAATAATAATAATAATAATAATAAAAAGATTTACTTAGTTGTGAATAAGCTTGTGCTGTCTTTCATTTATGAACTCTGAGTATTGGTCCCACATACTGCTGGATGCTTCTTTTTCCTGTTCTCAATTCTGTCTTCTCTTTCCTCTAACTCTGCCTGCTCAATTAATTCTTGTCAACTTTGATCACTGTGCAGTTGCTTGCAAAGATAAAGGTTTCAAACTAAATGTAATAAAATACTCACGAGATTGGAGAATTATTTTTCGTATTTCTGTCATCAATAGTACATCTATATATACAAGTATAGAAGTATCTATCTAAGGAAACCTATCCAAATAAGGAAAGCTGCATCTTTGTCTAAGATCATTCTACACACTATATTTACATTCTATAACACTCCCTCTCAAGCTGGAGTATAGATATTAATCATGCTCAGCTTGTTACACAAATAGTTAACTTGATGAAGACAACGATATGATTCATGAAGCCCAAACCCACAAGCCCAAGACATGGAGGGTCTACAGCAGGAGGTCCAAAAGGCACGCGGGAGAGCAGGATGGAGCTGAGTTGGCATGAAGTTAGTTAGGAAGGAAAGAGGCTATAAAGAGAATAACGGGTTGTGAGAGGGGGTGGTTGAATTTCAATTGTTAAGGCTGTAAAAGGAGTGAGGGTAGAGAAGCAGCTGTGTTTTGCTATTTTCTTATTGTTGAGGCCCTTGCTACATTTTCTTTTGTTTTCTTCTTTTCTGGATTGTAAACAGCATAGACACTGTAATTGATTGTTGATATCAATATACACTGTCCATTTCATCCATTGTTGTTTATTGCTTAAAATTCTGTTTGTCAATTTCCTATCAATTGGTCCGACCTGCCGGATTACCCAAATAGGAGAAAAGAAACCATACAATGGAAACTCGTTTGCAAACTTTCCACAACCGCTTGGAGGAAACTGATAACAGGATGGGGGATTTAGCCGAATGTGTGAAAGCAATCTCCAAATCCATCACTGAGCTTCAAAATCGTATAACCAGTACTGAACTTCGTTATCAAGCAGATAAGAAACAAGAAGAGCTACATAAACGAAAGGAGGAAGAATTTAGGAGTCAGGTGCTCAGTTGGATAAAGCGATCTGATAAGCAACCAAGTCAGATTGAGGATTCAAGCACACAAGGGGAAACTACTATGGAGGGAGGAGGAAATCGACAGGGACAAGGTTCGTCGGAGAGGATGAATTACCAACTCCATTCCAATCATTTTGCAGACCCGATTGCTTCCCTGAAGAAAGTTAAACTTCCGATGTTTAATGGAACCGATTCTAGGGGGTGGATAATGAGGATGAAAACTTATTTTCGAGTCAATCAAATTCCTCCTGAGATGCGCCTGCAATTAGCCGAAATCTGCATGGAGGGAGCCACTATTAATTGGTTCTCTATGCTCATCGATTTATGCCCAACAATGACTTGGGAACAATTCAAAGCTGATCTTTAGAGGCGATATGGAAGTGCGCATTTCTTCAGCCCTTTCGAAGAGTTGGTGGATCTGAAACAAGTTGGGAGTGTAGAAGATTTTATTGAATTGTTTGAGTTAGTGGCTGCGTTTGCTCCAGGGTTACCAGAACCCCAATACGTTGGGTATTTTATTAGTGGATTGCGGGAAGAGATCAAGGGATGGGTGAAGGTTCATAAGCCTGAGGACAGATTGGAAGCGATGTTGTTAGCTCGAACGATTGAATACTCGCTGCAATTTGGAAAGGGCGGTTTATTTGCAGTCAAACCATGGCCAAACTTCACGTAGGAGAGGGAGGGGCCATACAGGGTGCATGTGGTAAATGGATCTTGGGCTGGGTCCAACAAAAACAATGTGACTTCCGTCCATAACCAACACTCGTTGGGCCTTAACCAACCAAGAAACCCAACAACCTTCTCAAACAATCACCCACCTACTTCCAACTCGTCCACCGTAACAGACAAATGGGGACATCGGCGGCCAGGAGTCCGGCAGCTCACCAAATCGGAGTGGGAAGAGAGACGACGGAAAGGTTTATGTTTTCAGTGTGGACAGACCTATTCTCCACAACACAAGTGTCCTCAAGGCCATCTAAAGGTAATGTTGTTAGGTGAGGGGGAGGAGATTGATGATGAGGAAGAATTCTACGAAGTGGAAAACGAAGGAGAGGAGCAACCAGTTGATGGAGAATGTCGAGTCCTGGATCTTAATTGCCTTCATCACCTCATGAGAATTCACAACCTAGGTGAGCGTGAGCTGAGCATCTTGAAACTACGAGGATCCATCAATGGAATTCCTCTCATGATGCTGGTGGACAGTGGGGCTACACACAACTTTATCTCATCCCAATTAGTAGCTGCTCTTGGACTTCAGGTTAGTCACATTAAACCTTTAGGAATCCGATTGGGAGATGGCAACTTAATAGGGGTAGATCGGCGATGTACAGCTCTTCCTATACAGTTGAAGAATTACCACTGCCAAATTGATACTCTCGTGACGGAAATTGGGGACTTGGATGTGATATTAGGGGTGGCATGGCTTAAAACCTTAGGAGACATTACTGCAAATTGGGCAACGGGGTATTTGAAGTTTGATGACTTGGGAAAGCAAGTGGAGTTATACGGAGACGAAGTTGCACATTCAGAATTCCAGTCATTGCAATGTTGGCTGCATGGACACGACGCACAGCTGGTAGACAACGGAGAAACAGGGGTCACCCAACCGCATGTTGATCTGACTCATTTAACAGATCTTCAAAGAATCCAAATGGGCGATTTGCTCTCCAGATATCAAACTGTGTTTGTGGAGCCGGATGGCCTTCCACCCAAGGGGCGTTGAGCATTCAATTCCCCTTCAGCCAGGTCAAGGACCAGTTTGTGTGAGACCATATCGCTATCCTTATCACCACAAAACAGAGATTCAAAGTCAAGTAACAGATATGTTGAAGAAAGGGGTTATAAGACACAGTCAGAGTTCCTTCTCCAGCCCAGTTATTCTGGTGAAGAAGAAAGACCAATCTTGGCGAATGTGTGTCGACTATCGCGCTCTTAATAAGGTAACCATTCCTGACAAATACCCCATTCCTGTTATAGAGGAATTATTCGATGAATTAGATGGGGCCAAGTTCTTCACCAAGCTGGACTTGAAATCCGGCCACCACCAAATTCGAGTAAGGGAGGAAGACATTGAGAAAACTGCTTTTCGCACACATGACGGGCACTACGAGTTCTTGGTCATACCTTTCCGACTAACCAATGCCCCAGCCATTTTTCAATTCGCTATGAACGACATTTTTCGCTCCTTGCTTCGCAAGTGTGTCCTAGTATTTTTTAATGACATTTTAATCTATAGTCATACCTGGGCAGAGCATTTACAACATGTCAAGATGGTTCTCGACATACTGGTGGCACATCAATTTGTCCTCAATGGTAAGAAATGCAATTTTGGTAAGCTTTCAGTGGAATACTTGGGTCATGTAGTGAATGGGACGGGAGTGCTCGTGGATTCTAGCAAGGTAAAGGTGGTCCAGGAATGGCCGACACCAACCACAGTAAAAGGGGTCCGCGGTTTCCTTGGACTCACTGGGTACTACCGCAAATTTATCTTGGAGTATGGTAAGATTGCCAAGCCTTTAACAGATTTAACCAAGAAGGATACCTTAGGTGGAATGACGAAGCTTAGAAGGCGTTTGAATTACTTAAGCATAAGTTGACATCAGCACCTCTCCTAGCTTTGCCGAATTTTTTCAAGCCCTTTGAGATTGAATGTGACGCTTCAGGGTGTGGAATCGGGGCTGTGTTGATGCAAGACCGTCGTCCCATTGCCTATTTTAGTAAGGCATTGTCCCCTCAAAACTTATGCAAGTCGGCTTACGAGAAGGAAGTTATGGCTCGTCTTGGCAGTTCTACATTGGAGACCATATCTTTTGGGGCAATCATTCATTGTATGCACTGACCAGCATAGTATAAGTCAACTAATGCACCAGCGGATCTTTAAGAGTAGAAATTTCAGAACCAGAGAGAATTTGAGATTTTGTTGTCTCAAATTCAGATAGCAAACTAGCTAGAAAACTCGTTACTGCCATTTTTTCTCTCTGAACCTGTTGCTCTCTAATATCTGCACTAAAAGGTAGAAGTATGTTCAATTCTTCATAAATTTTCTTAAACTCCATAAAATAAGTAGTGAGTGATTTTGCCTTATTCTTAGCACGATAAAATGCTTTACAAACATCATAAATACGAGATTCATTTCTTTTCCCAGAATATAAAAATTTCAAATAATTCATTAACTCTTTTACATGCTCACAATGAGAAATTAAGTTAAGCATTTCTTTCAATTGAATTTCGAATCTGTAAAAGTAACCAAGAATCATCTCTCATCCAAATCTGCTTTTCAATTTTATCGGTAGGAGGGTCATTGGTTAAATGATCATCTTTATCCATACTACGAAGATAGATTTTAATCGTTCTACTCCAATCAAGATAATTAGATCCATCTAATTTTTTTTTCTGTAATCTTAGATAAAGGAATAATCTCACTAACAGTTTTCCTCACGCCTCCTTTATTGTCGGTCATAATATACACAAAATAAAATCCATCAAAGCAGCAAATGTAAACTCAGAACACCCAGCCAAAATAAAAGCCCAAACGACCAACAATGATCTGAACGGACTAAAGAACACAAAACAGAGAAGGGACAATACCTTATTGGAGGCAAAAGTATTAGCAGAAGAGGGAATCAAGCCAAAACAATACCGAAATCTGACTGGAAATCCCCAAGCGACGTTGGAGACAGGATCGGAAGGCCGGCGGTCAGGGCACGTGCCTCCACGCGCCGGCACATGAAAGAAGGGGTGAGAGCTTGTGGTGGCGAGTGAGGACCACTCGTCGGATGGAAGGACGCTGGATTTTGTGGAAGTGCCGAAAATCGCCTTGCGCTTCTTTTGATGCCAGCGGTGAGACAAGATGGTCACATGAAAAAAAAAAGGTTACCCAACCTAAAACAATAACCCAAACAGTGGTTGGAACACGTTACCCAACCCAAAAGAAACCTAGAAAAAAACCACAAATTAAGCCTAGAAGGCTCTGATATCATGTAATAAAATACTCACAAGATTGGAGAATTATTTTCTGTATTTCTGTCATTAATAGTACATCTATATATACAAGTATAGAAGTGTCTAAGGAAACCTATCCAAATAAGGAAAGCTGCATCTTTGCCTAAGATCATGCTACACACTATATTTACATTCTATAATACTAAATATGTTTAGCAGGGCCTACTAGAGGAATTAATTATATTATGAATGCATAGATTCATTAATGTCCATTCTAAAGTGTGAAACAACTTCTCACAAACTTAATGGAAGTTGTGGGAAATGACACATAGCATTGCAAGAAGTAGTTAAAAGATAGTAGGCAAAGGTTTGATTGGATGGCTTTTTACTCTCTCTCACATGATGAAACTATGGGAGAGAGTGATATAACATCGAATCGGGGGCATTATAAAGGTGACGGAAAACCAGTTTGGCTTTGTGCTAGGAAGACCCGGGGGCTATCTTTCTTCTAAGGTCCATGTTGGAGGCTTATAGAGAGAAGAAGAATGATCTTCATATGGTCTTCATTGAAAGCCTATAATAGAGTACCTAGAAAGGTTATTTGGTGGACTTTGGAGAAGAAGGGTATTTATTTTTAGTATAAAGTTATTAAATATATGTATGAATGAGCAATGACAAGTGTGAGCATAGGGGGAGGACTTAAAGAGGAGTTTCCTATAATAATGGGTTTGCACTAGGATTCAGTTTTGAGCCTTTCTAGTGATATATGAGTTGACGAGTAGTATATATGAGAACATACCATGGTGTATGCTTTTTGGGGTGATATTGTTTTAGTAGATGGGGTAAGGGGTAGTGAGCTTGGATGGTGCAGGAGTACCACAGTGTAGTCACTTTAAATACTTGGGCTCCATTCTTCAAGATGATGGGTTGATAGATGAGATGTAACTCAGAGAACAAATGCAATATGGTTAAAATGGAGAAGTGCAATTGGTATATTGTGTGTGTTATGGGATAGTGTGTAAATAGCTGTTATAGGATAATATGTAAATAACTAGGCTTAGTATTTTCCATGTAGCCCACTTTTCTAGTGTAGTTTTTTCTCCCTAGTATATAGTCTTTTTCACTTAGTGTAGTTATACTTTTACTTTTCATCTTGTATATATTGATAATGTAATCTATAAGAGAATTAATGAGAAAGAAAACCTTTCTCATTTTGCTTGTTCTGTGGCATGGTATTAGAGCATTTGGGTTATCTTTGTTTTCTGGGTTTGTGTTTACGGTAAGGAGACTGTTTCTCCTTGGGTCACCAGCTCCAATGAGCAGTTAGTCTCATCACTAACATCTGAGGGTGCGCAAGGTCTTTTCTGGCCTCTCCACAAAATCTAGTGTCCGTCCTGCTGACGATTGAGTCACACGCGCTGCTACAAGCTATTGCCTTCTTTCTCACGTGTCGGTGAGTGGAAGAGCGTGCCTTGTTTGTTGAACCTCCGACGTCGCTTGGTTGTTTTTGGGTAGCATCCGGTGTTTGCCTGAGATGGTTTCTTCTCCTTGTGGTAGTTGCTTAAGGCGGCTTCTTCTCCAAGGTACTGTTCTGGAGTTTTGGTTGGAGCTTTATAATCCAGGTTCTTCAATTGCATCCTATTCTGTTTACTTTGGTATTTTTGGGTTGGTTTTTGTTTGTTTGGAGTTTTATTCTTGATTAATAGTCTTATGACAGATATAGGCAAGTCTATTGAAGATAGGAAATCTAGTGTTACTGATGTTATTTCAGTACGTACTAGAATAACTAGCATAAACTAAATGGATCTAATTTTTTAGAATGGAGTAGAAAATAGGGGTTTATTTGCGGTGTTGAAAAGGACGATCATTTGATTGAAGAACCCTCTATTGATAAATATTGGCTTAGAGATGATGCTCGTTTGTTGTTACAAATTACGAATTTTGTTGAGAGTGATATAGTGGGTTTAGTAGATCATTATGAGTATGTTAAGGAGCTAATAGATTATTTAGCATTTTTATATTCATATAAAGGCAATGTTACTCGAATTTATGATGTTTGTAAAGCTTTTTATCGTGTTGAAAAGGATGGGGCCAAGTCACTCATAGCTCATTTTATGGAGTTCGACAAAACTTAAGTTGAATCAAATGTTCTCTTGCCTCTTAGTACGGATATTAAATGGCTCTAAACTCAGAGAGAACAAATGGCTATCATGAGCTTTCTGGCCAGTCTTTCTCCAGAATTTGAGACTGCGAAATTTCAGATTCTCTCTAGTCCAGAGCTCACTACTCATCAAGATATA
>CM075823.1:11645229-12107522 GCA_037975025.1 Excoecaria agallocha | reverse complement strand
GGAATATAATTTCTTCATTCTGTTGGGAGATTAGAGAAATCGAGCTTCCACGTCGGTTCACTAAAATGAGAATGCCAAGATACACCAGTAAAAGAGACTCAAAAAGCCATATATCCGAGTACCTAACTCAGATTCAAATGTATTCATATGATTACAAAGTGTTCCGTAGAGTTTTCCCTACAACACTGGCTGGGGATGCTTTGGACTGGTTTCACAGTCTTCTTTCTGACTTAATCTCTAATTTTGGGTAGCTCAGAGAGCTCTTCACTATGAGATTTATTGTTCAAGTGAAGACACCTAAAACTGTGAATGATTTGATAAATCTGAAGCAAAAGAGAGGTAAAAGCCTTAGAGACAATATTGACAGATTTTAAGCTTTGGCTTTTGAAATCAAGAATTCACATCTTGACACTACAGCCCTTGCCAAGAGCATCAAAAATCCACCACTGTTCCAATCATTAATGACTAATGCCCTGACCAATTTCAGTGTTTTGATGGATAGAGCTAGCCAATTTATACAGTTGGATGATGCTCTAAGGGCAAACCTACAGGCTTTCAAAGAGTATAATCCGATTGAATGGGGAGGCCAGACATCTAAAAGCCTTAACAAACAGAAGGGATTTAAGTACAAAAGCAACTCATACAGAATCAAAATCACATCGAATAATGCACAACTATCATAGAAAATAAATAAGTAGCATAAAAATTACATAAATGCATGAAAATATAAAAAATGCCCCAAAATACACCTATAAATGCCCAAAACTAGGTGAGGGACACCCACAAAGAAGCGAGGGACAGGACAAGAAGATGAGCCCACGATGTCCTGTTCGTCGGGTCACAGATGGCTATTTATCGGTTCATCTTCTTGTCCATCACCTCTAAACAGAACCAAAATGCAGAAAATCATGGTAAAAAATGCCAGAAATTATACAAGATGAAGTTAATCCTAAACATACAATCATTAGGTACTAAATCATGCCAAAAACACTTTATAGCATCTAATCATGCACAAGCTACACTAAAATCATATATTTCCAGCATTAAAAAGAGTGAGAGAAAGTTCAACTAACATTACAATGGGGGAATTCAATATCTTATCATGCCTCTAACATGTTTATTAATCCAAAATCACTTCGTATCTCAATCAAACATGCGTATCATTCGAATACAGTAATTAAAACATATTAATCCACATCAAACAACTATATGATCATGCAAAATAAATTGTAGAGAGAGAAAGTGGGAATGAGCCTAGAATATTATGCTTAGGAGATATTTTGACTCTGATTCTTTGAGTTTTGTAATGGCCTCAATGCCGGGTCAGCTGTGAATAGTACTTTCCGGCAGTGAATAGTGATTCTCGGGCCCGAAAGGATGCCCGAAAGTCGAAAATATTTTATTTGACCATTTGAAAGGAATAGTCATGGTGAGACTATGGTTGAAATTTTGAAATGAAATTGAGGTCAAATGAGCCTACAAAAGTCAAAAATACGAAAAAGGTAGCGAGTCAATTTCCCTGATAAGTAAGGGAACTTGATTTTGCATAAATAATTAAAAATAGTAAACGACCTACGAATATTGCCATATTTTGCATTCCTTAATGAAATTTTATGAAGAATATTTTGGTGTAAAAAAATGAATTTTTCGGCGATGTCGACAGTTGTCGAATCGGACCGATATTTTTGAATCGGACCGATAACGGACTCCGATTGAGCCGAAAATTTATATCCTACCTATTTTTGATGTGATAAAAATTATGGAATCAAATTTGAAGTAATTTGGAATGAGAAAATAGGAGAAATTATTTGGACTTTGAATTAAGTTATTATTGGGCTTTAATTAAATAATTAAGCCCAAAACTCAACCCAAGCCCATTACACATTTAGAGGAGATATAAAATAGTAGAATTTCTGGAATTCTCCAGCTCATTCATGCCATCTTCTTCTCCCTCCTTTGGCCGGCCAACTCTCCTCCATTTTTACTAAGCTTTTCTCTTCTCTTCTCTTCATTTCACACCAAATCAAGCCATCAAATAGTATTTTCTGCCTCCTTAGTTAAGTTTAGTGCCCTCCTCTCTTCAAAAGAAGGAAGAAAATCAAAGAAATTCATGAGAGAGAGTTTAGGGGTTCATTTTAGGTAAGTGAAACCATTGGGTTAAATTCTTTTCTTAGGTGCCTATTTATGTTTTAAGGTGCCTAGATTTCATTTTTGATGTTATTTTGAGCTGAAAAGAATGAAATCATGGTGTTTTGGTGAAGGGTAATTTCGGCCAAGGTTGTTTTTGGTTTATGGATGAAGTTATGCCTTGTGCTAGGTGAAGAGAAATGAAGTTTAAGGAAGGTTAAGCATGGAAAGAGGTAAGTAGCTATCAAATCCGATTTTCCTATTAATATGAATTTTCCTTAATTATGTAATTAAGGTAAAAATGTGAAAAATTGTTAATAAATACAATTATGTTAGGTTAAATGAAATTAAGCATGAGAGGAAATGAGATGAAGGAATTAATGGAAGAAAGAAAATTTTTAAGGTGGGAAATAGTTGTGGCCGAAAATGGTAATAAGGAAAAATGGTGAGAAATTTGCATGCAAATGATATATGTTGGCTTAAAATAATAATAAACATGATAAATGATGTTTATAAATTTTTAGAGAATATTTAGAAATTATTTGAGAATTTTTATGATTATTTATAGTGTATGTATATAATGAAACTTGTGATTTATTGTGAATTAAATGATTATTTTGATGAAAAATGATAATGACCAATAAATAATGTATAAATGAAATTTATTGGAATTTATGAAAATTATTGGAATTTTTATGTGACTATGAATAATGGAAATAATTGAATTTTAATTCATAATTGTATAAAAATGATAAAAATGATGAATTAATATGAAAGCAAATAAATGTCAATAATAAAAAATAAAAAGTCAACTAACGAATGTTTCAAAAATAATTATTGGGTCGTGAAAATAATAAGAATAATGAATTATTGATAAATAATTCATAAATAAATGAAAATGACGAAAATAAATTATTATGAGAATAAAGAAAAGATAAAATGAGTTTTAAATAGAAAAAAAAAAGTTTAAACGAAAGGAAATAAAAGTTTTGGAGCAAAATGGTAATTTTACAAAAATAAGTAATTAACGCGTAAAAATAAGTAAGAAATACTTAATAAGGTAAAATGGTAATTTCAGAGGCCTAACGGTTTCGAAAGATAGAATTTTCGTAATCAAGGACTAAAATGTAATTTTATCCGAAAATGGTGATATAAAGAATAAAAGATGAATAATGAAGAAAATTATATATTAAAAATGAAAATAAATAATTATAATGGCAAAATCATAATTATGCCTATGAAATGATTAAATCGAGGGAAAAAGGTTAAATTATGCATGTTCGAGACTTAAAATAATAAACGATATTAATAAAGTTCCTAATTGCCTAAAAGCAGGAAAAAAAATAAAGACATGACTAATTTATTACAATAAATTAGTCAACAAAAAGTATTAAAAGAGTTAATGCTTATAAAAAAAATAATTCGCCAACAAAAAAATAAAAACGTTGGCATACCGAATGATTAAGAAAGTTTGGGCAGTAAAAAGAAAAAAAAAAGAAGTCAATCATTGAATTATTAGAGAATAATTCGCAAATAATAATATAAAAAGAATACAAAGAAAATTGTGAATTATAATGTCATAATTCATAATTTATAATCTGTACAAAAGATTAAAAAGTTTAAGTATTAAAAATTCGGTTGTAATAATATACAAACAGCGAAGGGAATTTAATCCGGTTGTTAGATCTTAAATTTTATTATTATTTAACGAGGGGATAAAATTCGGTCGTTGAAAGATTAAAAGTCCGATCGTTACTGTCTTTAAAAAAATGGCGGGACGTAAATTCTATTGCCTCCAAAAAAAATAATTCAAAATTATTTTATAAGAAATAAAACGCAAAATACCAAAAGTTTAAAATTAGGAAAAAACGGAAACCTATTCTCTATAAAACACAAGACAAATTCTATCTCTTTTCTTTTCCATTTCTTTTTCTCTAAAACATGAACCTATTATGCTTTATTTTCCAAATTTGTTTCCAACAAAATACAGATCCCAAACCTAATATATAGAGCTCAAGATATAGAAGAACAAATTACAATGATAAAGATTATCTTACCACCTGCATACTAGGCATCATAGCAAGTTTACTTCCTCAAAAATCCATAGATGGGAGTCCAATTCCCACCTGCATCTTCAGAGGCCACTCATCGTTATTTCATGCCTTCTTGATTTGCATCATGTTTTCTTTCTCAGGTTCATTCTGCTATTTGATGATTGAAAAGAAGCTTAGGTTGCTAAATTTTGCAGGTTCTATTCAATTATGTCCATGGCTGTGGCTTTATCTGTACTTGTCTATGCTTTGATTTTGGACGACCTCAATTGTGTTTCTTCTGGGAATATGACTATAGCAGAATAGAAGTGAGATTAGGATCTTTTGTTATCTGCAAATTCTGTAAATAGGATCTTTTAACTTACAACCCTACTCTTTTTGTTGCGCGTGAAATTTTAGATCTCTCTCTATGTAGCTACCCATGAAAATCATATTTAGATATTATGTTTGGTGTGGATGATTTGACTATTTCGATTCTTGCGACAGCCCAAAATCTATTTGTTGAAATGTTGTTGAGAGGATTAATCTTTATACCAGCGTTAGAAAAGAACACTTGGATTTATTTTGCCTCCAAATTAATAATGTACTTGTGGAAAAATAATGATTCTCCATCTCCATTAACCCTTAATTTAATGATTCTCCATCACCTAACAACTGGATTTATTTTGCCCATGCTTTTACACCGTGACTCTTGTTTTCTTCTCCATCTCCATTAACCCTTAATTTAATTCTTCTTCATTATCGTCTTCTTCTTCTCCTTCTTGCTCTTCTTCTTCTTCTCTCAAACCCTCTGTCCCTCTTTCTAAATCTTGTTCTTTCTCTTTCAATTTCAAATCTTCCAAAATCGAAGTCTCCATCAGCTTCTCTCTGTTCTATGTATTTCTTCTCTTTTGCTCCTTCCAATGGTTTCTAAACTGGTAAACAAGGTGAAAGAGGCATTTGTCAATGAAAACTTTGAGCTGGCCTTTGACCTCTTAACGTAGGCCATCGATTTAAACCCTAACAGCACCAAACTTTATGCTGACCGTGCCCAGGCCAACATTAAACTTCAAAATTTTACTGGTATATGTTTTAGTTTCTTTTATTTCTCATACTGTTTCGGTAGTACTTGAAAATTTTTGGCATTTTTTGACAAAAAGAAAATAAATTTTCACTCAAGTTTGGATTTTCATTTGTCAAATATAACTTGGTTTATTGAATGGGGGAATTTTTCTAATGTGGTTTTTGCTTAGTTTGAAACTCCCGTAGTTGTTTTTTTACTATCACTTTTTGTGCTTTTGGATTTTGAGACTTTGGGTTTTGCATTCTTTTGTTAATGGTTGTCTTTCTTTGTTTTAGAAGTCAATGTACAGAGTGGAGAGGAAGTGGATGTTAAGTTGGTATTTTTTTCCTCCATACTTGTTTGCTTTAGTGACTGTCACAATTAAGTTTGTATTTGCTAAGTAGAAATTTCTCACTTAATATTCCTCTCTTTTTATTTATTTATTTTTATTTTTTTCACTTGGTTCTTGTAAATTTAACATCTTGGTAATAAATTATTTAATGAATTTGGTTTGGGTCTCATTCTTGTGCATGGCTTCTCTTGATGTCCCACCAGTCAGTCTAGTATTTTTGTTAGCTAGTTTCTATATGAAATACAGTATCTGAAGATTTTGTAGTGAGTGTTCCCATTGCTTTTCATTGAATAGTTTCTCTGTTTCCACAATGAGCACTAATTTGGCTTTGGCTGGTAATTGTCAAGATATTGGACATTAGATGCTGAGAGTTTCTTCTTGGTGATTTATAAGCTTGTCTAGACAATCGTTTGGAGGCTCATAGAATAGTTTGACTGTATAGATAATGATAATGGATCGAATGAGATTTTGGAGTGAACTCCTTTGAATTTGCATTAAAAGTGACTGCTTGCTAAACCTTCATGCTTATAATACTAATTAAAGGCCTATTACAACAACTTTCATGGAAGGGATTGTTTTCACTAGATAACAACAAGCCTTCTTTTAGCTTTTTCATTTTAAGTGTGAGTTTTTAGATTATTGTTTCTATTTTCATTTATTTCTTTTTGGTCAGAATCCAAGGGTTGTCTTTCTTTTGTATTAAATTTTAACATGTTTTCTTTCTTATTTATGTTTTGACATGCTGTAACTTAGTAAAGTGTGCAATTTATTTTGCCATTGACTTGCATTCTTAAATTTTTTCCAGTAATCTGTGAAGACTAAGCACCCCCAGCTTCACTATGAGTCGAAGCTTTATATTTTTCTCCAAGGTGGAAGTAAGTTTCTATTTAACCTCCTTTTGTTTTACATTGCTTTATGTATTTTCTTTCTTGTCTTTTTTTGTAGCTGGTATTCCACACCTGAAATTGTTTATGTCCTTGAAAGCTTAGGTTCATCGTGTGGTAGATCTTCCCTATAAATATGAAGGGAAATTCTGGAAGCTTAGTGACACTAGTGATTTAGATTGACGCATGGTTAGTTTCTTACACTTTCAACTTTCTTATAAGCTGGATTCTTCAGGTATATGCAACTTTATTAGTTGAGTAATGCTTATTATTTTTGATTGATTTTTCAATGTTGATAACTTGATAACTTTTAGACATGAGCTCAACTGCACTATATATTTATATGACATGATAATTAAGCTATATAACTAACATATATAATAATGTATTAAATATTTTACATAGCTCCATTAAACAACAGTTTAAAGCCTTTAAGAACAAAGATCTGTTAAGTGTATAAGAATCAAGGGCACTTAGGCTTGCCCTTGGAGTTCTTTATATCCCCGTAACAAGGGCAATCATGCTTATTCCCATAAGTTCCTGAGGACACACATTTGCATTTCTCGCAGCAAATTCCACAGTACTTCAAGCACCGATCTTTAACTTCTGCTTATTCCCATAAGTTCTCGAGGACACATATTTGCATTTCTCGCAGCAAATTCCACAATACTTCAAGCACCGATCTTTAACTCCTGCTTTTGAGCACCTCGCTTCACATTTGGAGTCACAGAATGTTGTTTTGAATCAAATAATAACTATCCCATTTTCACACTTAAAAAACCCACCAAATTAACTTCTGAAACAAATAATATCTATACATATGCGTACCTGAACCAGCCATTGTAACCTCAAAGAGAGAGGAACTAAGAACAAGGCACAACAGCAAAATACCTGCAAACACTTCATTTTTTTCTTTTTCTTTTTTCTCTATTCTCTTTTGAGAAAAACTAAACAATATGACTGAACTTCCTTAGTAGAGTTTATTATATGTGTAACACCCTTACAATCTATCTGAACTCAATATTCAATCTCATTTCAAAGTTCTAACATATTATTTTTGTTATATTATCCTTCAGTGGACTGGTTCCCATCCACCTAGGTACTTAGACACTCAAACTTACGCTCGTTTTCAGCTGATAATTCTTTACCCTGCTTTAGCCTCTAAAAGGCATTAAGCAGCACTACTTTCATTTTGACCCACTACTGTCTTTACCATACAAAATCAATCCTTTTACAACTGACAATCTCAATCAAATGCCAACTTTTCATTTTAGAACCAAAAGAGAGTAAGTACACATTAGATTCCTAACACTTATTCACTTATAATTGGCATGTATATACAGATAAATCTATCACTTAATCTTATCCCACTCCGATCTTAGAACCGCTTAAACCTTTGCTCTGATACCACAAAATGTAACACCCTTATTTGAATAGTCTTTTTTGATACAGAACCAAGCGGTAAGTCGGAAATTTTTTTAAAACCAAATTTAACCCATTGCTGCCGAATTTTTGATAAAATGAATAGTATTTCAAACAGTTATAAGATGATAAGTTAAATGTATAAATTTGAATAGTGTATAAGTATTGGCAGTCAATGGGTTAAATTTGGTTTAAAAAAAAATTCCGACTTATCGCTTGGTTTTGTATCGAAAAAGACTATTCAAATAAGGGTGTTACAATATGTGTGATGAAGTGTGGAGAAAAGGGGTATTTATAATGTTGGTTGCTTCATAAGAGGAACCTGAACCACTAGAACCTTCGGTCCTAATGTATAGAACTAAACTGAATCCGTGGAACTGGGGAACCTTCAGGCAGTTCATAACTGCTGGTTAATTTCTGGACTAATGCTCAGTACGGTTCCACCTGCAATTTACCTTTCTTTTTCTTATTTGTTAACTTTTAAAATTTTATTGTCATGTGATGTGAAACATGTACCCCTCATGAATTATTGGCATGATAAAAGAACATGAATGATTATAGTTTAGATGTAATGAAAATATGCAAGATTGAGTGTCTAAGAACATGGTAAAATATCTACTGCTTTATTTTGTTTTTAAATCGAACTTGTAGCAAAAAGAATGGAAAATGAAAGAATTTCATGAATTTTTATTTTTATTTTTTTTGCAGAACATGGTTATTGGTGGTCTCCCACTTGCAGTATTGTCAATTCTCAATCATGATCCTGTGTTCAGTGAAGGTCTAAAGTAGCTAACTCTAGGTGACATATTGGCACTCTTGTACACTTCTATTTTTGGAAGTGCTATCCATTATGGTGTAATCTTCTACAGTGCAACAAAAGGTTAATTAGTTTTTTTGCTCCTAACTGGACTGAATACTTTAGGTTAAATTGGATTTTTTTTTTGAAATTGATTTTTTATCATTGAAATGTTTCAGGTAGCCTGACAAAGTTCAGTTCCCTCACCTTTTTAACCCCGATGTTTGCTTCAATTTTTTATCATACATTAGGACTGAAGGTTCTAGTGGTTTTATCTGAAATATTAATAATTTCTTGTTTTATGATTGTGATTGCATTTTACATGTATTTTTTGTAGTCTTTATACATAAATTTTCATCCTATTTAATTTGCAATATGATAATATTTTGTTAATATATTAATTAAATTATTATTATTTCTTACTTTCTTAACCATTTGATCTACTGCCTTTATAAATGAATATTAATTATAAATTTATGTTTACAGGGTTTTCAATCAATAGACAATGAAGATTTGATGCTCATTATTCATTTTTTTGAAAATTATAGCTAGATAGATATTTGTATAGCAAGGGGCTATTTTTCTAAACAAATAGAATGTTAAACAATTTCAAAATATTGGTATACTTTATAATTATTTTTTTTTACAATTTATGGAAAGAGTATTTATTATATTTTTGGATATGTATGTATGTGTGGGAGTGTGAATGGGGGTACGTGAAATAATTAAATACAATTATTTATATTAATGATTGGATTTACATTTAGCGATGGAAAATTCGGTCGCCATTTGCAATCATTAACGATCGAATTTTCTTTCATTAAAAGATATAAAAAATCCGCGAAGGGAAATTTCGATCTTTATAAGTTAATTTTTATTGCCAGATTTTCCTTCGTTGAAAGTGAAAAAAAATTAACGAAGGGAAAATCCGACAGCTAAAAGGATTTTTTTAACGATCGAAATTTCCTTCGTTAAAAGTAGAACACAATTAGCAAAAGGAAATTTCGTCGCTAAAAATTTATATTTAACGTTCGGATTTGTTATGGTCATTAATACCTTCAACGACTGGATATCAATTCAGTTATCTATAATATTAATGACAGGGCTTTTAATGACCGGTGACGATCGGATTTTTCTAGTCATTATTGTGTTTTAACAATCGGATTTTAACTTTTAACGATCGGATTTTCTTTCGTTAAAGAGCATTTTTCTTGTAGTGTTTGTTGCTTCTCAAAAGTATCCAATGAAATTAATTTATGTGTGTGTTTCAATTAAAGATTGCTAGAGTAAAAGTTTAGAGAGAGAAAGAAATTAAGTTTTCTTCTTCTTCAAAGGTGGCTCTATAAAACAAGTGATTCCCCCCTACAAACCTTAGATTTTAGTTTTTAAACCTAGGCGATAGTTTGAGTTTTATTCCAACTCAAAACTCCCAAATATAGAGATAATTTCGCTACAAATCTGGAAGAAATCATTTTAGATAAAAAAAATTCCTTTTTGAATTCCAGAAACTTGAGAATTTTAGATTTTAAGCCATAGATGGGCATTCCTCAGTACTAATCCTGAGATTCCCTAAAATACCCTTCAGTTTGGCCTGTACAGGTGAGAAGGGCCCATAAATGGGCATTCCTCAGGTAACAGATGGCTGTCAGCCACCACTAGAGGTCCAACCTGAGATATTAAGCACAATGTGCTAATACACTTGGAAACATTTGCAAATACTTGGAATATCATGAAAATCTTTGAGCAAAATGTAAGAAATTCACGATCAACTTTGAGATTCGAACCTACTGTCAGTAATATACTATTTTCTCATTATCGAGTAATCTTGATCTAGGTTATCTCGGGCCATAGTGTCTACAACTGCCCCTAATTTTTGGGAAACTTGTGCACTAGTACCAAAGTGAGCCAAAATTCAGAGTAAATGGAATAATATATATATTTGAGGCAGTAAATCTCTTGGTTAATCGGGTAGTTATCGTCAGCTTGTCGATATGTTAACCCTGGTACTGATAGTTAGCACCTTGTTAACCCTAGGTCAGATAGTTAACATCAGCTTATCGATGTGTTAATCCTGATTGATCGTTCGATTAGCGTCTAGGGCATGCAAATCCCAAACAAGTTGATTAACCCTAATTAGCACCTGAGGTATGCAGAATATGATTATTTGAATGCTTATGATTAGCACCTAGGGCATGAAGAATCGAGAAGGCTTAATAAAGACTAATTAGCACTTAGGGCATACTGAATCAATGTTGCTTAAATCTACCTAGGGCGTGCAGAACTAGATTGTTTTGATTAGAATTCAATTAGCGCCTGGGGCATGCAGAATCAAATTGTTGTGATTAGAATTTCTTTAAAAGTATGATTGCTCCTTTCGTGAAGTAGTATTCCATAAGGAAGATTTCTGGCAAATATGCATCTGTGAAGAGTGACTAAGATGCTGGAAGTCCTTTTCTGGTGATTATGTATCTGTTCAAAGTTTCCATTATCGTCAGGCTTTCGCCTCTCATTCAATAGTTCCTCATCATTAACATCTACCTTGTGATTCCTTATTCAGGTATCTCCTTATGATGAACAAGGATGCATGTATTTTTAGGTAGCTCCTTGTGATGAATATATATGCCCTCTGGTGAGAGTCTCTAGTACCTATTATGAAAAGTGTTAAATTTTAATGCACAGCTTTTGGATTTGGTTTTTTGGGCCTTTTTTTTGTATCTTCTTTTTCATCATTATTTGTTGTCATATTTTGCCATTTTTATCTTGCTTATACATTTTATTGTCAATTCCATTTCCTTTTTTATTCATTTAATTATAAAAGATAGACGTAAATAAAAGCAACTATAAATATAAAATACATGCACAAACTGAATAAATATATGTTTTAAATTTTATATACATCAAAATTTTCTGAACATAACAAAACAAAATTCCCTGAATACAATATATTCTATTAAGGCAACCCTGGTACTCTACGATAAGCTAACCCCGGTGATGGTCTAAGAGTTGGTGGTCTAGCTGGTGCCATGGCCCGAGGTGCTGCTGGTGGCTGCTCTTCTATCTTCTCAAATACAAACCTGAAGCTAGGCAGTGCTGATGCCAAAGGTTGTATGACCTGTGCTATCACACCTACTAGCCTCTCTGATCCTTATCCTACCTCAAAGACTGCTTTAGAGTGGCATTCTAAGTATCTCATGAATCTCCCCTCAGGTGCCCAAAGTACCTCCTCAACTCCTCATCAGTCTCGATCATGGCCCTTCTGGTCCTAGGACTCTCAATCTCAATACTGGTGCCCTGATCTCTGATTCGAGTGAGAAAGTCATCAACCACCTATAAAGTAGCATCAAACCTCTACCCTACAGCTCCTAAATCAGCTATAATGCCTTTCACCTCTTCCTGTAAAATCTGTATAGTCGCTGGTACGGCCTATAAAGATTGTACCATTGTAAGTGTCATATGTAATGTATGCTCTTAATGTACACTAGCCTCCTCCAAAGCTACTAACCTCCTGAAAATATCATCAGATGTAGGAGCTAAGGGTGCCTGCATTGGCAATGGTATAACAGATGTCGGAGGTGCAGTCGATGTAGATGCCCTAAGGGTGCCCATAAAATAGAGGAGCTAAAAAAGAAGATGCCCTTAGATGTCCATAGGGGGAGAAACTCCTCATATCTAGTGACTTCTGATGCTTGATAAGAGATCCGAGGCTTACTGCCATTTGCAGTAAGCCATCTAAAAGATTGTGCAGGTTAATCTGCATATCAAACTCACAGTCTAAGTCTATCTTTGCCTCTTGTGGCTCATGGGGCTCAGGTGGATACATTGGAGGTGCCTGAGGATCTGCCGATGCCCTCTCTAGTGACTGACCCTAGTCATCCCCCTCAGCTAGTGGCTTCAAAACTATAGGGTGGAGGCTATACCTCTATCGAGTCTTTGGCATAGTAAGCAGTTTATACTAACCCTCACACCCCTCTATAAGCTCTACCATGCTCATTGTGACTGCAACTTGTAACTCAATATGAATTTCCTCTGGAATGGGGTCACCAAAATCACCCTCACATGCTCCTAAAGACAACAATCTCATGATAACTCCTCCCATGCATACCTAGATCCCTAGAAAAGTGTCTATCCTGACCAATGTTGTAATAATCTCGTACATAATATCTATGTACTGACCCTCCTACATACCCTATAGACTGATGACATCTGCAGAAGTAATGTTACCTGGACTCCCTATATATCCCAGGTATCAAATAAAGCCCTCTAAAGGTATATATTGATCTAAAGAGCTAATATTGTAATGCCCCTAATGGTACCTTAAGAGGGGTAGATGATCATTTCACATGAGACAGATGTTGATTATGTGATTAATTAAGGAAAATTGCAAATTAGGGATTTAATTGAAAAGTTAAAGTAAAATTTTTGGGGTGGAAATGTGAATTGTGAAAAATGAGAGACCAAATTAAGAGACATAATATAGAGAGGGATTAAAATAAAACTTTGCCAAGATTTTTATTAGTAACCAATAGGAATTTAACAAGTGTAAGGCTATGAAAGAAAGAAGAAAATCTGACTCAAAGGAGAATAAAGGCTGTATATGGTAGAGATGAATAACAAGAGAGAAGGAGAGGTTATTAATAGAAAAGAAGAGATGATAGAAAGGAAGAAGGAGGGGGTAGCTAAACAAGGTATGGGAACTTACATGGTTTTAAGTGTGTGTGCATGATGTTTTTGACATTAGATCTATGTTTATTGATGCTATTATATGTTTTATGGGTTGATATTAAGCTTGAGATGAGTTTAGAACCGAAATATGCAAGTTGTGTTCAAAGATACAAAAAGCTATCTTAAGATCCAATTGACCAGTCTATATTTTTTTGGCTATATCTTGAGTTCTTGTGACTCAAATTGATAAATTCCAGTTGGATAAAAAACTAGACTTATTTATGTTCATTTGATATGAAGAATATAAAGCTTGAATCAATTTTCATGTTATAGAAAATTTTGTTTTAATCCGGGTTAGGACTATTACCCTGTCATTAGGAGTAGTTTGGGGTTTTTAGTGAATATCTAGAGATATAAAGGTCTTATTGAGATTATTTTTGATGTTTTAGAAACTAGAAACATAGGGTTAAAACTTTGTGGAAGACGACTTTGTGAGAAAAAGTCGTTTGGTATGCCGAAATTGATGTACAAGTTGAATTTCATAACCAGTTTATAGGGTTTTGTGAGCAGAGGAACATTCATTTGGGCCGTCGTCAACTGCCGCAAGCGTGACTATTGCTGTGAGCATGAAAAAAAGTGCTTGTCCCCTATACTTGCCTATTTTCTCCTTTTTCCACTATAGTAGGCTATCCCCATGTGTTGTTTTTATAACCGGACATAATAGGCCTTAAAATACAAGCATATAGGAATGATAAACATAAATATATATGAAATTTTATCAAAGATAGTTTATGAATATGCATGATTTACATTACTTACTATGAATAATGCCTATGTATATACGCATTTCGCATTACCAAAATAATATGCTAATAGTTAAATTATCCTATCTTGATTATAATGGATATTTACATGTACAATCTTTCTATATGATGAAATATGATAACTTAAGCACAAGAAATGACACAATAATATATGAAATAAATAATACCTGGATTAGAAGTTGCTTGTTGATAGATAGGCATGCCTATAAAGTTACAGTCATAACTGCTACAGGTTTGACCCCGTTTGGGTCTATATTTATCCCCATTTAGGACCACAGGCTTGACCCAGTTGGGTCCACATGTCTGATACCTTCGGGTATCCACAGGAATAATACCTTCAGATATTTATATATTTGATACCTACGGGTATCCATAGCACCCGTTATCCACACCCATAGAACTTTAGCATGCATTTCACAGTAAGAAATGAACAGTATATGTGTAATATTGATAAAGACTTGATTAGTCTATTATGATCTATCCTTATGTAGAAATGTTATAAGATTGAATTTACTATGTGAGTTATATTATAACCTCTTGCATGTTAATTATAATATTTTGATATTAATAATATTTATTGTATGCTTGGAAACAATCATTGTGAGTGGTTGTTCATATAGTTATTGTTCCCCACTAAGCTTTATAGCTTAGCACGGGTGTTTATTTGTGTAGGTACTTAAAGTCAAGATACTTTCTATTGGGATAAGATCTGCTGCTGTAAAGCCAACTCTAGAGATAGGAGAGAGTCAATTATTAAGTGTAATTTATTTTATTTTTCCTTACATTTATCATATTGTATTAAAAGAACATTAATGAAAAGAATAGTTTAGTTGATTATATAGAGTAATTTAGTGTAATATTTTATAATCTCATAGTATATATTGAGGTATGCATGTGGATACATCAGTATTAACCAACAGAGTTATAAAGGGAATAGTTTATCGTATGTAAAAAAGCTTATAGGATGAGGAATTTGGGTGGACTAGTGTGGTCTTTACAAATATAGTGCTCTTTACCGTGTCTAAGTGGTAAACGGCCTCCGGTAGGGTTACAGTTATCCATCTATCCTGATTCATCAACCTGGGTGGTGTGATTATGTCTAACCAGCTTGGGAGAACCATAGCCTGAGCAAAGCTATACTTCATGATATTGTATCATGTACCTAAGGCTCAACACTAGACGAACCCTTTTTATGTACTCGAATACTGGAATCCTCCATACTCTAATATGGTAAGGACCTTTCTTTTCATATCTGGATAGGTCCTGAAAATAAAGGCAAAAAACTCTATCTAGCTCATTTTAGCTAAAAATCGATCAACCTCCTGTAGCAATCTAAAATCCTGGAGGAATTACTTTGACATAAATTAGCTCAATTTGTATTAAACCTATCCTAGAGCTCAATATCTCCTAGCCTGCATAGGCATCATATAAGCTAGCACTAACTGGGATGGCTGGGGATGTGCCATCTTATGAGGCATCCTATAAAAAATGTTACATGTTAGTTCAGGGATATTTGGAGTCACAAGTAAGTCCAATAGACAAAAGTATGTTAGGTTGGATATTTTCAATTAATCTATGCATGTTAATTAATACAGCATAACACATATTTGGCTATTTTAACAATCATGTGCGAGGAATGAGGTATAATATATAATATACGTTTTACAAGAATTTAAGAAAATTCAATAACATTATGGCTAGGAATATGACTGCCTCCTACATGAAAAGACAATTATACAATACACAGGCCATTAAGATCACTAAACAACATAATTTACACCTAACATAATGCATTTTTACAAGAAATCTAGTAAAATTTTTGGCAGCATTCTGGCTACTAATGTGACTACCTCCTGCACCAATAGAGCATACAAATATAGGCCGTCATGGCTGCCAATATAATCACAGACTGATATAAATTACACCTTACATTTTTTGAGAAATTTTGATAAAATTTCTGTAGCATTCTAGCCAGGAATGTAACTGCCCCCTATACAAAAAGTTAAATTACACAATACAAGCCATGATGGCCATCAAACGAAGCAATTCAAGTTATTAACCTATTCATAACTACTTGGTGCAATTACAACTACGCTATAAATACTTTCAAAGACATAAAGTGCATATAATATTTGTTGGAAGAATAAAATACAGGTTTACGTGATCATACATTAGGCTTTTCATTATCTTTAAGGTTATGCAAACGAAGTTTAGTATTTAATCTCCATTACTTAAACTATAAGGCATCATTTATTTCTAACTAATAAAAATAAAAACACAAGTAAAATAAAGGGTGCTTACATCTATGCCTAAGGCTAAAACTTTACAACCTAGTTTATATTCTAATTAAGAAGTAAATAAATGAAAAAATGAAGAAAATAATAAAAAGAATTAAATAATTCTTACTTGTAAAAGATGAAAAGAAAAAAGAAGAAATAGCAAACAAAAATAACACTCTTTGAGGTATAATTCTCTCCCAGCAGTTTATCGATGTGAATGGCTTAAAAATGGATTAAGAATGAGACAAAAACGCTTTAAAAATCGAAAAGAAGCTTTTGAAATTGGAAGTTATGGAGGTTTGCCGGAAAAATGAAGAAGATGACCAATTTATTCCAAAAAAAATTGAGGGATGGGCCTAGCAATGGATGGGACTGAGAGACGTCCCGTCCGAGTGGAAAATGGCCAAAATGCCCTCAAACCCTAATTTAAGCCTTATTTCCTCATTTTAACTCATTTTTCTTCGATTTTTTGACCATCTTCATTGATTTTTCGATCTTTATCCATCTAAAATTAATTTACAACATTATTTACACTCTTTTTATATGCTACAATATTATTTTATAATATTTACAAGTTTTAATTGCTTTTTACTATATATTGGTGTCCAAAAGTCTAAAACACCTTCTAAAATTTGTTATGCCTCTCGAAATGAATGATTTTTTTACATTCAAGACCTTCCAGGGTTGAATATTTAGGTCATCAAGCTTTTAGATTCCTTAAAAAATAAAAATAAAGGAAAATGCAATAATATGTACGTGTAATGCATGGGATATGTAAATGAATGACTTTTAGCCTTTCAGAGGTGAGACAGGTTGCCCATGGCTTGATCATGATGAGGGATGGCTGTAGCTCACCACTTTTTATAAATAGTGCTCTAATTTCTTGGTTTTTATGCCTTTAACCTTTCACCTTCCAAAAGAATCTCTCTCAGGTATTCTTCTTCCTCTACCCTTTCTTTTTTTTCCTATTCCTTTATTTTTTTTGTTTTTCTTTCTTCTCTCTTTCAGTCACTCAGTTCCATTCTTTATTGCTTTTATATTTATACTACTTAGAAATTACCTTTTACCATAACAACTGGACTTGTAAAATTGCACCGACTACTAGATGACTCAAAAACCTGGGAGAACCATCGGTTAGCTCCATACTCCAGAATAAGATTGTTGAGGAGGTTGTCTTTAGATAGGAATTTACTGCTTGCTACCACTCAATATTAGGATTTGAGGCTCTATGTATTTAAATTCACTCATCAGAAACTTTATCCTCTGCCAGAGGAGTTTGCTGCTATGGTTGATGTTAGATTCAAACCTGATGTTCGTTATTGTCTGCCATCCCCTATTTCTAGATATCCTACAGATGTGGTCTACGTTCTCAGTGTTCTACCTTCTAAGGTTAGAGGTTTGGTTCCTTACGAAAGGATATTTCTACTGGAGCCATTAATCGATGTGTTAGCCGACTTTGATGATGTGCCTACTTTCCATTTTGGTGTGGTGCTTCTTTGTTGCTTCACTCAATGGTTACTGGTGCACACTGAGGATCCATAATTGGGAATTATGAGCTATTTAGCATAGTAGATGGCATATACCAGGGGTAAAACTCATTTCATGTGGTTTTGGTAGAGACCATCATAGGTTTGGATGTTGTTCACCATAACCCTGACTCTCTTTTTATTGGCAATCCTTTGCTTCTTCAAGTATGTCCTTAATCTTGAAGGTAGTATACCCCTTGTGGGTTTTTATACTAGCTTTTCTGATAAAAAAGAATGTCCTTTCAGATTTTCACACATTCCTTTGCTTTATTTTTGCCTGAGATGACCGCAACTCACCCCAATGGCTTTTTTTTAGGTGTGGTTCCATAAGAAGCTGAAGTTATTCTCAAAGCCGCCTCCTTGAGGCAGAGTTATGGGTACCTACCCTATGAGACACTTCATAGTTAGGCATCTTCAATGTGAGTTTCTGATGGTTTAGGAGGGAGTCGACTGATTGGGCAGTTTGACAGATGGTGATATTGCATTCAGGTGCACTTGGTTATCTATCACCTTTGTGGTTAGGGATGGAGATTCAAGATGTGTTCACTTATGTGTACTGCATCGTGCCACTTTCTATATTGCTGCTCACTGCACTCGATAGTTTGAGGGTCAACAGGATATTGTTAGGAGTCCATTGAATTTTGATGGTGCTACACTTAACTATTCCTTCATATCATAGTACTATCAGAGAGTATGGACCTAATTCCTGATGAGGATTACCATCCCTAACGTTAGTGTTTGTGACTTTACCAATTCTAACTCTTACAAGCGATGGTTTACCAATTCGACTGTCGATAATAGGCTTTGGGCTATTAGGCACCTGGATGAGAGAGATGTGATACAGATAAATTAGATTGGATATCATTAAAAATTATGTCTTTTATTTTTATTGGACTTTTCAACTTTGAAAATGTAAAAGGATATGCTACTTTTGCTATATGAATGATTGCATGTATGACATTTCTTTTTTGATTTCGTTACATATGATCATCATTTGATATTATCTCACTAACACATATTATTTAATCTCGAAATGAAACTTTACAATCATCATAACTCCTATCATCAATCAACCCTCTTAGGATTTTCTTGATTGATTATTTTCTCTTAACCTCTAATTTTTGCCCAATATGCCTTTTTTCGATTTTTACCCTGGCAAGGCACCAAATCTTAGTAAGGCCACCATTTTTTTTCGATTTTTAACCTATAGGGCATTTATTCTCTTTTTATTCTCTTTTAATATTTAGCCATGAAACCTTTTTAGCTTATTGACATTCATTGGTTCTCTGAACTTATTGCCATTGCTATCTGATAGAATGGTAACACCTTTGTATAACAGCTTCTTAAGCATAAGAGGTCATTCCCAAGTGGGTCTGAAATTGCCTCGAATGTCTGGAATTCTTGGCCTCATCTATATGAACACCAGATCCCCTTCTTTTAGTGGGTGCTTCCTAATTTTCTTTCTAAATGAACGAGCAAGCCTTTTTTGATGAACTTGGTTGTGATAGTACACCCTCATCCTATTACCATCTAATAAGTTGAGCTACGATGGTCTCTGTCTTGTCTATTTTGCCTCTTATAACTCGGCCTCTAACATTACTCTCAAAGATTGATGTTTAATCTCTACCGAAAGTATTGCTTTTATTCTATATACTAAAGAAATTAGAGTGGCCCTTGTCGATGTTCTGGCTATGGTCCTATAACCTTATAGTGCGAAGGATAGTTTATTGGCCCAATCCTTATAGGTTTAAACCATCTTGGCTAAAATTCTCTTTACGTTCTTATTGGTCATTTCAACTGCTCCATTTGCTTGAGGCCTATAAGGAAAATACTCATAATGTTGAACCCTATACTTCATGAGCAACTATATTGTTTTACCAGAGAACTATAATCTATTATCTAACACCACTTGATGAGGCAAGCCATATCTGTATATCAAATTCTTCTCAATAAACTTTGCTATATCCCCTGTATCCACTTTCTTGAAAGATTTCGATCCACCCACTAGGTAAAATAATTAATGGCTACCATTATGAACCTGTATCTAATTGAAATTGGTGGATGGATCATTCCCATAATGTTTATTTCCCATACAGTGAATGGCCATGGTGATGTGAGATTACATAATTTCGACACTGGTAGATGTATCAGGTCTGTATACTATTAGCATAGCTAACATTCCCTGACATACTTAGAACAATCGGTGTCTATTATGAGCAAAAGAATCCTTGATGTATGATTTTCTTTGCTAAGACTAAACCATTTATATGGGCTCTGCATACCCCCACATACACTTTTTCCATGACCTTTCTGGGTTTCTTTTCATCCAAACATCTCAATTAAATCCCATTGAGCTATCTCTTGTAGAGTACTCCTTCCATAGTAAGAAACTAGGTTGATAGCATGCGAATCATCTTTTGGTATTTTTCAGCGGCTTTTTTTGGGAAATACTAACTTTTCCAAATAATTATGAATGTCATAGTACCAAGGTTTTCCATCACTCATTTCGATATCCATTATTTACTTATTTTCAAAGCATGGCTTATCATAACTCGAGATCAGCACAGGTTTCATAATTACTCCCTCCTGATTATCCTACATTAACATCAAGGTAGCTAAGGCATATGCTAATTGGTGTTCTTTTTTGGGCATATATCCAAAAGTACATATCTCAAATTGACTACTCAAAACCTTTGAACATCTGAGATAGGGCAATAAATTCTCTTCCTTCACCGAACATTTACATTTTACATGGTAAACCACTAGAAATGAATCCCCAAATACTTTAATAGACTTTGCTCCAACAGCTAGTAAGGCTTCTAACCCAAAAATTCAAGCTTCATACTATACTTTAGTCTCAATAGATAAGACCATAAACTCAACTTCAGTCTCAATAGAGCTTATTTTTATTATAGCTTTGAAGGTCCTAATAACTTGCCTTTTAAAATTATTATAGGCATAAATAATCAAAGCATACTTACTTAGCATACCTTTATTTAACTCGAAAGTTGGAATCATCACAAAGGGATAGACATTAATTGAGGAACCATCATCTATTATTACACTAATCATAGCCAACATATTTTCTTCAAAATCTTGGAACCTTCTATCTAAACTCCAATCTAAGTTATCTTGCACTATCAAGAGCCTAGTTAGAGTAACATTCAGCCTTTCTCTTAAGAATAGAAACCTTGTAGTGGTATTATTAGCCACTCTTTCAATCTTATTTCCCTTTCTAGTCTCATTAAATCCCTTATTCTCCATATCTAGATAGATTTTTTAACTATTTTCTAACAACTGGCTTGAACCTCACTCAAAACCAACCTCTGAACCCAAATATGAACCTGAGTCTTATCTTGGCAATCTGGATATAGATCTTCGAACTAGGTACCCATCTAACCTTTTGGACCACCTAGATGAGTTTATGATGGCTGTAAGAGTCAAGTGTTAGGAGTGATACATGATGAATGATGTATGAGCATGGTATATACATGATGCATGATTGTAATGCATGGTTTGCTAGAAATCAATCACAACCACACATAAGTATAACAATAGCCTTCCAACCTTATTACTCCTACACAAGCAATCATGTGATATCTTTCCTTAGGTGGGCTTATCCCATAGGTTAATAGGATATCTAATGGATGCATATGGTGTACGATGAAAAACTAGCAGCATAACCTCTCTAATTGAAAGTATATGCATATGGGCTTTGATCATTATATATTTTGACAAACTCACACAAATTAGGTTATGTGCACCAGGGTATGGCAGCCTTTGACTGGTACCCTCTTAATATGTTTGAGTTTGGTTAATATATAAGGGTCCACATAGCAAGTAAAACTTTATTATGGTTATACAACTTAGGGAAAGTTGATTTTGTCATTACATGGCTTGAGTCAAGAGTGATGAAACTTTAGGGTTACCCAAGCATGGTCCCGGCCAATAGGTCTAACTCATCACGAGCATAACAATAAACTTGGGTTGGTGGGTCTTATTGACACCTCGCTACATTGAATGAACATAGGGCATGCTTCAGGATAACATTGGGGTTAAAAGGGGATGTTTAACTTAATTTTAAAGCTTTAAGATGTATATAAGAAATGCAATTTAGAAAAGAAACATGATTAAAAAAAAAACTCAATTATAAAGAACTTAACCAAGATGCTTTTTGGAGCAAGGTCTTTTTTATCCCCAGTGGAGTCGCCATTGTGATACGCACTAGAGCCATTACTCAATTTCGGTTGGGTTTTTAAAGGCCTATTTTAGGATTTAAGATTGGAGAAGGCTCGCTTAACTTATAAATTGACCACTTCATAATAAAAAGGGATCAAACCTAATTTATTATTTGTAGTCAACCCATGAACGTGTTTACTAATGGTTCTAAAAGAGATAGTTATCATGGAGTCGCCACCCGATAGAATATCAAGAAATGAATCTCGACCTTTTGATGCCTAAATTGAAATAGGTATTCGTGACATCACTCTTATTAGGCATCTTAGTTAGGAATTATTTTATAATTGAGTTTTATACTTAATCCCATCTCCTCTCTCACATAATGCAAAGGCATAAAATTAAATAAACATCCCAATCAATCATAAAAAGGAATAAATAAACAAGTAAATAAATTAACTACTGAAACTTATTACAAAAGCAAATTGTCCAACAAAATAAGATTAAAATAATATACATACATAAATCGGAGCATTCATTTAGGTCAGTAATGTTGGTTCCCTCATGCATTTTTTTACAAATATCACATTTTTGTTTTACATGGGTTTAGGCCAAAAAAATAGACCATGCTTTTGAATGAAAACCCAATTTATTTATTACAAAACACTTTTAATACCTTTTTATTTTATTGTGCGTAAAAAACCTTTTTTATTAACTATTATATCCCCAAAAATAATACAACTAAAATAAAAAAGTCAAAATAAATGAATAGTAATGAAAAATAAATAATAAATCCAAAGACGATAAATAGATAACTAAAGAGAATATTTAATGAGATAACCGAGGCTAAAAATGGCAATCAATTTAGGAGCACGACTTTTCATGCAAAAAATTCACACAAAACCCTCCGAAGTGAAAGCATTAAACACTCAAAAAAAGCCATAAAAGGACACATAAATTAGTATTCTAAAAAACATAATAAGATAATTATAGGTTTAATTATGCAAATAGAAGGGATTTAGGTACCGAAACAACTCATACAGAATAAAAATCACATCAAATAATGCAAAAATATCATAAAAAGTGAATAAGTAGCATAAAATTACATAAATGCATGAAACATATAAAAAATGCCCCAAAATACCCCTATAAATGCCAAAAACTAGGCAAAGGATGCCCACAAAGAAGTAAAGGATGGGATAGAATGAAGAGATGAGCCCATGATGTCCCTTCTATCGAGTGACAGACAGTCATCTATCAATTTATCTTTCCATCAGTCACCTTTGGATAGAACCAAAATGCAAAAAATCACGATAAAAAATGTTAGAAATTATATAAGATGAATTTTAATCTTAAACATACAATCATTAAGTGCTAAATCATACCAAAAACATATTAGAGCATCTAATCATGCACAAGCTACACTAAAATCATATATTTACCGCTTTAAAAAGAGTGAGACAAAGCTTCAAATAACACAACGGTGGGGGAATCTAAAAACCTATCATGCCTCTAAGATGTTTAGCAATCTAGAATCACATTTTATCTCAATCAAATGTGAGTATCATTCAAATACAGTAAATAAAACATATTAATCCACATCAAACAACTATGTGATCATGCAAAATAAATCATAGAGAAAGAAAGTGAAAATGAGCTTAAAATATTACCCTCAAGAGATATTTTAACTCTATGATTTCTGTAGTCAAGTTCTCCACTCCGATTCACGCTTTTTTATTCTCTAAAGTATCCAATGAAATTTATTTGTATGTGTGTGTTTCAATTAAAGATTGGTAGAGAAAAAAGTTTAGAGAGAGAAAGAAATTAAGTTTTTTTCTTCTCCAAAGATGGCTCTATAAAATAAGTAATTTCCCCCTTACAAATCCTAGATTTTAGTTTTTATACTTAGGTAAGAGTTTGAGTTGGATTCCAACTCAAAACTCCAAAATCTGGAGATAATTTCCCTGTAAATCCAGAAGAAATTATTTTAGATAAAATATGCCTTTTTGAATTCAAGGTGGAAATTCTGGATTTTGAGTCATGGACGGCCGTCCCTCAGTACTAATCCCAAAATTCCCTAAAATACCCTAAGTTTAGCCTATACAAGTGAGAAAGATCGACAAACAGGCACCCCTCAGGTGACAGATGGCCGTTTACCACCACTCGAGGTCCAAATCGAGATTTTTATACACATTTTGATAATACACTAGAAAACATTTGCAAATACCTGGAAAAAATTAAAAATCTATGAGAAAATGTAAGGAATTCACAATCGAAGCTTCGCGATTTAAACATGTCAGTAATATACTATTTCCTAATCATCAGATAACTCTTATTTAAGTTACCTCAGGTCACAGTGTCTATAAGATGTATGTTATATTGATGAATTATGTGATGGATTTAGAAGTGCATGTGTTGTTAATGGATTATTGGAGTTGGAGGTGAACATTTTGGGAGTGTAATTTTGATACTTTGCAAGTTGGGTAGCATGATTTTATAGCTATTATACTGCCTAATTTATTATCAAATAAATAGTGACGAATCTACATTAAAGTGAAATAAAATTTAATGCTATGTTTTAAATCTACAACTACCACCATAAAAGTAATAAACGGATTAGGTTACCCATTGTGATATCGACAGTTTTAGCATGCCAATGTTCGAACCTAAGTTCAAGCATAAGGTTTCACATTTGTGTTGATGAATTATGTAATGGATTTAGAAGTGCTTGTGTTGTTGATTGAGTATTGGAGTTGGAGGTAAATATTTTAGAAGTGTAATTTGATGCTTTGCAAATCAGGTAGCATGATTTTGTAACCGTTATGCTACCTAAATTTTTACCAAATAAATAGTGATAAATTGACACTAAAGTGAAACAAAAATTTAATGCTATGTTCTAAATTGATAACTACCACCATAAAAGCAAAAAACGGATTAGGTTACCCATTATGATATTGACAGTTGTAGCATGCTAGTGTTTGAACCTAAGTTCAGTTATATGATGTCACAATCTTTATTAATGAAATACCTCTATTAATTGGAATTGAAACTTATCATGATTACAAGTTTTTTTTCCTAATTTATAAGTTCTCTAACTCATAAATTAGTTGACTTATGCTTGCGATTATTGATCGGTTAAGGTGGGATACTTACAATTTATATAGAGTTGTTACATATAAATAGTTCTTTACAAATTATACAAGTCTCAATAAAAAATGCAAGTTTGTATCAGCAAATCATAATTTGAAAATAAAAACAATCAAAGATGCAAAATTGCAAATAATCATTAATTTGAAATGTTTACATGAAGAGATACTATTTCCAAAATCCACGAATTACAAAGAAAAGAAAAATAAAAGTATTCTTAAAATTCTACATCTAAGTTAAGCTTATCTATAGATTGACTTCAAAGAGTTACATCTTACCTTGGTGAGCATTTGGTGTTTCCATTATTGAAATCTCTTTAAGAGTGACAACTACACCCAAAAGAACATATCTTCAAGTCAAAAATTAAGCAATTGAACAAGACAAACATGGTAAATTATGCCATGGGCATAAGAGCTCTGGTGAGTGTCATCTGGGTTAGATTACCCATCTCGGGATTCCTGATCCTTGGCAGTATTTCCCTGAGGAACTTCTTCAACATGGCTATTAGGATCGGGCATGATATCTACCTTTTCCTCCTTCTTTTCATCATCGTCATCTTTAGGAAGCTTGGGTAAAACATCTAGATGGGGCAGTAATGATAAATTAAATCTAGGGAGCCTCTCTTGACAAGCCATTCAGATTTGCTCAATTATCTCAACGTGAACTCTACCTAATTCCTCCAGAAGTTAGCCCTTCCCATCTTCGACTTGCTCAGATTGAAGTTTCTCTTTCTTTTCTTGAAGCTCGGCTTGATTTACTTCTAGAGAAATGATCCTTATTGATAAAGCTAGTCTTTGTTGACTCTAGATTAGCCTTTGCAGCTTCCAGATCGACTTTTAACTTAGCATTTTCATCTTTAAGTTCGATGAATTTAAATTCCTTACCCCTCAGCCTATCATTCTCTAGCTTTAACTTGTCCATTTCTGATTGGAGGGAGGAAAGGGTAGACTCATACCTTGATATAAGGCTTTACATAGCCTCTTCTTTCTTCTTGAAGAGCACATCGAATGAGGCCCAACGTTTGTACTTTATCGTATGGAAGAGGAGTTTGGCTTTATATAGCTTGTACTATAGTTGATTCCTAGAATATTCCAGATGTAAGTGCTCTCCAGCCATATGCCAAACCCTATGAGCAACCGGAAATATAAAAACACATAACTTAGTTTAAACTAGTCATTTAGCAGCACAAAGTAGCTTACTTATAAAATGTATAAGTACTTACCATTAGAGATAAAATGCAAATATTTGTTCCCATCCGCTTTAAAGAAGTAGGGAATTAGATGCTGGTCAAGTCCTTCTCCAAAAGCAGGCCTTTAGTGACATACTCTACCATGTGCAGGTTCTTTACAGTGGCCAAGTCCCCATAATGATCATTTGAGATCTGGCTCAAAGGGATCTTTGGAAATGCACCCATCGATCCTTACCCATACAAAGAAGGCTCCTCATAAGATATTCAAATAACCTTCACTGGAAGAGATAGTAAAGAAGCATATGTTGTTGAAGATGGATCGATAACTGGCAGAGAAGCCTCCGTTATTAGGGATTGATAGGCAAATCAAGTCTTCATGGCTGCTGGCTGATCAGCCTTCATAGACATCAATTGCAGAACTCCTGTATCGACAATCAGAGCGGGAGGTTGATCATCTATAACTATGATCAGGGATGGCTCCATAATGGTTGAAACCCAACCTTTCTCTACTGCCACAAAGATGGCTGCATCCTTTTTTCCCATTTTAGTACCAGTCAAAGCGGTAGCCTCCTCAGTTCATCGATGTGTTGCCCTAAGAAATACTCTAGAAGTATTAGAACATGTGTATGTATGTGTTATAGTGTATAAAAGTGTTAATGGTGTAATGGGGATATGATTAGTATTTATGTTATTATTAAGGGTATGTAAGTAATTGTATAATTAGTGATTATGCCTTTAAAGAGAGAAGAAATAATGATTTGAAGCAAATAGTAAATAAAAGTTAGAGAGGGATTGAAAGCAAATTAACCAAGGACCTAAAAATATTGACTTATGATAAATGGACACCTAGCCTTCTAGAAGGGATGGGAAGCCTTTATTGAGGCATATTTCTACCTTTGGAGAAGGCTAGTGTAACGGCCCAAAATCATAATTTTCATAAATAGTATTTTCAGGCCGTAAATAGGGACACCGAAGTAACTATCAGGGCTCAAGGATTGAGGAGCCGTGAAAGCAGTATCTCGGGTGTGATTGTTTTAGAAATATTGCATTGAAATTTATTAAATGTATAAAGTTAAATGTGTGCACACTAAAGAAATGTAATAATAGGTGACCCTCCTGAAAAATTCCTGAGGTAAAAATATTTTATTGAACATTTGGAAAGTACTAGTTATGACTAGTCCAATGGTAAAATTTAAAATCAAAATGAGATCAAATGGATTTCCAAAGATTGAAAATAAGGAAATTTCACAGTTTTTATTCAAATAGTGACTGGTTGATCATGAGTTTGATCGAGACTTTAAGAATGGTAAATGACCTTTACAAGTCACCAAAATCTCCAGATTCATCCTAAATTGTATGAAGAATCACTTGGTAACATTGAAAATTGGCTAATCAAGCCGGTTTAAGTGAATCGAACAAGATATGGACTTCGATTGAATCAGAAATTTGTATGGAAGCTAGATTATATATTATAAGGATTATGGAATTGAATTTGAGAGAAATTAAGCTTGGAAAGAAGGAGAAATAATTTTGGAGAGCATATTAGGCTTAAAATGGGTAATTTGGCCAAATGTGGTTAGACCAAGTCCAACCTAAATCAACCCTATAAATAGCCTAAAAATCTACTCCTCTTTTCTTCCTCTCTTTATGACCGGATGTTTTATTCTCCAATCTTTCATAATTTTCTTCTTCATCTCTCTTCTAAAGTTCTCACTAAATTTAATCTTGTTTAGCAATATTCAACCTCTCTTTTCATTAGCTAGCATCTTTAAAGCTTATTTAAAGTGGAAAAGTGGGAGCAATCGAAGAAAAAAGATTATGTACTAGGTAAGTGATTTTGGAGGTTTTAAATTAGTTTAAGAGTTCTAATAAGTAAATTAGGATGTGTAGACTATATTTATACGGTTATATTGAATAAAGGAAGCAAGAAATTGATGATTATTTATATATGTGTGTGTTTGTGTATTAATATTTGGCTAGTCTAGGAATTTCATGAAGGAGGAGTTATTTCGAGAATATAAGAGCAAGGAAATGAAGATTCAAGTATAGAGAATAAGGATTTAAGGTATGTGAATACAATATCTCTTAATTTCCATGAGTTTGTATGTAATTATGTTTATATATGCATGTCTATTTATGTGTGATTAGTAATACCCTTATACTGTTCCTATGTGTATGTATGTACGATTTATATATTCCTCAGTAATCCTAGCTTATGAGAAGTTTGGCATTATAATAGTATAAATGCTCATCCATTCATTTGTAACTTACTAATTCACAATCACTTTAGGGTTACTATTAATTAAATTCACATCATAACCATAATCCATACAACACTAAAATAGAGGTTTACAACTAACATAATTGTGTACACATAAATGGATTTCAATTTATAACATTTACATATACATGCCAAATAATTCCTTTACAAAAATTATTTTCCTATTATTCACTAGCTCATCCTTTTCTTGGCTCCAAGGCTTTCTCTGTATGCACGCTCCTATACTCTTTAAGAAAAACCTACTCGTAGCCAAAGAAAACTATATGCTGAGCATATTTATGCCCAGAGGTGAATGGATATCCAAGGTTTTTCCTTATTAATTAAATAAGCATACACATATATATTCCCGTATTAACTATTACATTCTGCATATTACAACATTTCTTTTATTGTCTGAGTCATGATCATTATTACCCTAAAGTAGTAGTCTTGCATATCATGCCCACCTTTATCTCATTTTGCTTTACTTAATTTATTACAGATAAAGTCATTGATATTAACTTTACTTATTCTTTTTATTGTTATTAGTATCATTATTGCCCCTAGTATTATCCAGTATAAATCTTTGAACTGGATACACGGGATGCTAACGTAATGGTCTTACATGTAAGGTGATCTAAAAAGATCAATAAATATGAACATGACAAGAACTTGTAACTTGTAACATGTAACAAAGGGTAAACCAATATTCGCCAACAAAATCAAGTCGCAAAGACTCAAACCATGGTGAGGGTGTCCCTATGGCTAGCGAATTATATCCTGGACTAGATTTATTTACTAGACAACTAAGGGCAATGTTAATTGTTTACCTTTATAGTTAATACCTTTATAATTATAATCCCATCATTTACTAGGTACAATTATTAATAGTATTATGGAATTAGATATTTATTCATTCATTTCTTACCTCTCTTATCTTAATCATTTTCCTATTTGTAAAGAGGAGATCCCATTAAAATTAATTTTGTTTAGTTTATCCTTTAAGGTCATGTGTCGAGCTCATGACAAAGGTGGAATTGCCCCGCAATTACGCTCACAACTTCTTTCATGCCCCCGTTAGAAATGAAGGTTCCTCCTCTGTCGTGTTTGTGAAGACATCATGCTTATGACAAAGTCCAAATCCTTTTCTATAGTGCCTGTGATGCCTATCGAGCTTATGACAGGAAGCGTCGCCCAGTTATGTTCTAACTTAAATATCACCCAACCTTTCTCATTCATAGGTGCCACAAAAGGCTTGATAAACACATGTACACATACATTTATTTCACTTATCCCACCATAATCAGACATCTTGAAACACTAATGAAAACAATAAATATCAATATCAACAAGATAGACATTCATGGTCTTTACCTATGATTTAGTGGTTCATTTAACAATTTTAGCTTTGTTTCAAGTCATGCCCTTAAAGTCTCAATCTAGTAAACAAGCACAAGTTCTTCCTCAATGTTCCAATAACACACATATATATTGCATAATAAATAGGAAAAGAATTGATATTGCATCAAGTAACCTTGGATTCCTTGCTTTAATCTTCAAGCTTATTTTTCCTTTCCTTTACCTCTTGGATTTACCTCTTTTTCTTTTTCTTTTACACATAATCAAATACACATATATGTCAAACTTCCATCAATATATCCCTTTCACTCAATATAACTCTATTAATATAATCCCCATAACCTAAATAAACTTATAAAACACTCAATTAGCTCATATCTCTATTTTTTCCTTCTTACATTGGCTTTGTGCTTTAGGCTAGAACCTTGCAATTTCTCTCACCTTCTTTACTCTACTTGAAATCTAAGGTTGCTTTTTATGAAGTAAAGACTAAAAATTACTTTGGAGGCTTCAATTTAACATAAATTCATGGAAAGGCTTAGTAAAGACTTGAGAGGGGGAAGAAGGGGAAAGAGTCATCCTTTGGGGAGGAAAATGCAGCAATCTGAGGAAACTTCTCAAGATTTTTGATTTTTTAGCCTTTTATAGGCTTCCCTTTGGGTTGGGCTTGGTCTAAAAAATTTGATCCCTTCACCGTAGGCCTATATGCATAGTTTTAGGTCATTTTGGGCTTAATTCTTCCTTTTCTATTTTTGAAGCCCAAATTCCTTATAGAAGTGAGTCTATGGATCTTAGAATACCTTAATTGACCTTTATGCAAAATTTCAAGTCATTCAAAGTTCATTTTGGGTCTGATCTATTAAAAATCAACCCGATTAACAGTTTCCTGACATTATTGTAAAATAAATTATTACTGTCCATTTTCTCTACATCTCATAAGAGTCTAAATACAAATTTCTAAAAATGCTAGGCCCTTAAAATTCTTCCCTACATATAAAAATTTTATCCTTGAAATTTTACCAATATTGAAGAGTTATGGGTATTGTGTTTCATAGTCGCTTTAAGTTTCCAAGTAGCTTCTTTTACATTATGATGGTTCCACAGGACCTTCACCAAAGGGATTCACTTGTTTTGGAGCTATTTAGTTTCCCTTGCCAAAATTTTTTTGAGGTACTCTTTATAGGTTATATCCGACTGGATATGAATTTCTTCATGTTTGATCATATGGCTTGGGTCCAATCTGTATCTTTAAAGCATCAACGCATGGAAAATATTGTGGTTTTTCTCCAATTTTGAACGTAGTTTTAACCTATACTCCATTGGTCCTACCCGCTGAGTAACTTTATATAGACCGATAAACCGCAGGTTCAACTTGCCTTTCTTACCAAATCTTAAGATCTTTTTCCATGGTGATACTTTCAATAATACCTTACCGCCAACCTAAAATTATATATCTTTTCTCTTAAGGTTAGCATAAGACTTTTGTCGGTCCATCATTACTTTCAATCTATCTTTGATTACCTGCATTTTTTCCTCTATTTCTTTAATTAAATCTGACCCTACTAATTTTCTTTCACTTAGTTTAGTCCAGCATAATAGTATTCTGCAATTCCTTCCATAGAGTGCTTGGTAAGGAGCCATTTTGATACTCAACTGGTAGCTGTTATTATAGGCAAATTCAGCTAATGGCACGTATCTTTCCCAACTACCTTTAAATTCTAGCACATAACCTCTAAGCATATCTTCCAGTATCTGTATCACCCGTTCTGATTGACCTTTCGTTTGTGGATGAAAGGCACTGCTATAGTCGAGTTTAGTATCCAATGCTTCCTACAATATCTTCCAGAAATAAGAAATAAATCTTAAATCCCTATTTGAAACAATAGAAAAAGGTATTCTATGTAATCGTAAAATCTTATTTATACAAATTTTTGCCAATTTAGTTAGCGAATAATCCATTTGCATTGGCAAAAAGTGTGCTGACTTGGTACTCTTATCTACAATGACCCAGATGAAATCATGCTTCTTTCGGGTCAATGGAAATCTTGCTACAAAATTCATTGTTACCTAGTCCCATTTCCACTCTGGTATAGCGATAGGTTGAAGTAAGCCTGATGAAACTTGGTGCTCAGCTTTGACTTACTAATAAATTAAACATTTATTCACAAAATCTATAATTTCTCATTTCATATTCGGCCACTAGTAATGGATCTTCAAATCCTGGTACATTTTGTTGCTTCTAGGATGCATCGCATAATTGTTACTATGGGCCTCTGTCAAGATGGTTTTCTTTAATTCATCTTGATCACGTACATACAACCACAGCTTGTAATATAAACTACCATCTATGTTTATGGAGAATTCATTATATTTGTTTATCTTGCAATTGTCTTACAATAGAGGTGACATGATCATCCTGCTGCTATGCCATCTTCACCTATTGTAGAAAGTCAAGTTTAACTTGCATTTCAGCCACGATAACCATATTATGTGCCATGCTTAGCTTGACATTCATTGCCCACAGAGATGCCATAAACTTTTTCCTCAGGGCATTGTCTACTATATAGTCAATAAAGCAATCATAATCCTTTATGAGCTCTAGCCAGCGCCTCTGTCTTGAGCAGAGCTCTTTTTAGGTCAATAAATACTTTAAGCTCTAATGATCTATATAAATGTCATACTTTTCCCCATACAAATAGTGTATTAAAATCTTCAAAGCAAAGATAATGGTTGCCAATTCTAGATCATGAGTGGGGTAGTTATTCTAATGAACTTTAAGTTGTCGAAAGGCATATGCAATTACCTTTCCTTCCTGCATCAACACACACCCTAATCCATTCATGGAGGCATCACTATAAATTACAAAATCCTTATCAGGTCTATTAACATACGCTTGAATCTTTCAAAACTTTCTTAACATTTATCAAACCATTTGAATATCACTTGTTTCTGCAGTAACTGGGTTAATGGTGCTACAATGGTGGACAAACCTTTCACAAATCTCCAATAATACCCTGCTAGTTTGAGGAAGCTTCTCACCTTTACAATATTTTTTGTTGGTCTCTATTGCAGAATTGTATTAATTTTCTTTAGATCGACTTTAATCCCTTCTACTGACACCACATGCCCTAGAAAAGATACCTCGTTAAGCCAAAACTCACACTTACTGAACTTGGCATATAATTGCTTTTCCCTCGGTGTTTGCAGCATAATCTATAAATGTTTGTCATACTCTTTTGGTGTCTTTGAGTACACAAGAATATTATTAATGAAGACTACTATGAATTGATCTAAATAGGGATGAAAAACCTTATTCATCAAGTCCATAAAAGTAGCTGGAGCATTTGTGAGGCCAAACGGCATCACTAGGAATACATAGTGGCCATATCTGGTGCAAAAAGCTATTTTAGACACATCAACTTCTTTTACCTTCATTTGGTAGTATCCCGACCTTAAGTCAATCTTTGACAACATTCCTACACCCTTGAGCTGATCAAATAGATCTTCAATCCTAGGAAAAGGATACGTATTCTTGATAGTAATTTTATTCAGTTGTCGATAATCGATACACAGTTGAAGCGACCTGTCTTTATTTTTCATAAAAAAATTGGAGCTCCCTAAGAAGAAGTACTGGGTCAAATACAACCCTTATCTAGGAGCTCCTATAATTGAATCTTTAATTCCTTCAATTCTGTGGGTGCCATCCGATATAGAGCAATTGAAATGGGTGTAACATCGTACATCAATGGTAAATTCTACTTCCCGATCTAGTGGTAAACCCGATAATTCCTTGGGAAATACATTAGGGAATTCATATATAGTTGAAACATCCACTACTATAAGCTTCTCTTATTTAGCTTCTACAACATGGGCTAAGTAAGATGTACACCCCTTCCTTATCAATCTTTTTACAGCAATCGCTGAGATGACATAAGAAAGAAAGTCTATTCTCTGACCCACCATGATAATTTCATGCGCGTTTAGAGTCTTAAGGGTAACTCACTTCCATTAACAATCAACTGTTGCTTAATGAGTGAATAACCAGTCCATTCCTAAAATTACATCAAACTCGTGGAATGGGAGTTCAATTAGGTCAGCAGATAAAATATAATCTTATAAGATAATTGGACAATTCCTATATACCCTATTTACCACTACATTGTGGCCTAAAGGATTACTAACTAGGATATCTTATCCTAATTGTACATCAACTAGCCCTATTTCTTATGCAATATCAATGCTTATGTAAGAATGTGTATAACCCCGATCAATCAAAGTATAAACAGAATCAAAGGAGAGAGTGAACTTGCCTGCTATAACATCTGATGCATCCTCCTCTTCTCTTGCCCTTAAAGCATAAGCTCGACCCTTGGCTTGACCTTGAACTACTTGTGAGGGCCATATCCTTGAGCTGTGAAGGGTGCTAGTAAGGTAGCAGTTGTAGCTTGAGCTAATAAGCAATCCCTCATTTGATGTTCCTATGAGTTGCACCTAAAATAGGCTCCTATAAATAATCTACACTCCCCCAAGTGCCTTTTTCCACAATGTTCACACACTGGATATGTTCCTCCACTTGAACACCTGGGAGTACTACCTATAAAAGTGGTCGAGGCATTACTCCATCTTGGCACTTTTTGTCCACATCTAGGAGTTGCTGGCACTCAACTTTGTAAAGAAGGAGGCCCTTTAGATTTTTTACACGACCCAGTTGCCCCACTAGGCTACCAGATTTTCTCTTTTGTTGAAACCTAAACTGTCTATTAGCTTCATCTTATTAAATTGCTTCCATCTTCTATGCAACTTTTGCCAATGACTTTAAGTCTATGAAGGTCTGAGCGCATTAGGCTTGTCGGAGATTGTTATGGAACCCATTCAAATCTTTGACATAATCTTTCCTCGATCAATTTTTACTCTTCCATGTATGAACTCAAGTGTTCGAACACTTGCTCATATTTTGCTACACTCTTATTGCCTTGCCTCAACCTCCAGAAGGCATCTTACATAGCCAACCTATACTCCTTCCCAATGTATTTATTCTCAAATTGATTATGGAAATAATCCCAAGTCAACCAATCTGTTGATGTGTGCTTACTCACGAAATTCCACCATATGAAAGTCGACCCTTGTAATAATGTTACAGCTCCTACCAACATTTCTTCAGGAGGGCTGTGAGTCACCTCAAATAACCTCTTAAATTTAAATAACCATTCTTCTGTTTATACCAACATCAATAGGTGTTGACCCTAAAAATCCTTAGCACCTAATCTCTTTAACCATTTTAGAATCAGTTTCTTTTTAGGTAAAGTAGGCGATTGCAGTGGTATTGAAATTCATGCCCGCCGAATTTGTTTCGCTTGTAACCTTTATTGTATATAGTTTGCCATTACATTTAAAAATTCAGGTTATAGAGGTGGAGGAGGAATGATAGGTGGCGATGCTTGTAGTAAGGACACATTATCTTTTCTGCACTAACTGAGTTGCCGCTTTTTACATAATCCTCTCGCCTACTTTGACTAAAAGCCATGGCTCACTATAAAACAAAAGGAGCAAGTATACAATAACCTTATAACATTAACATTTATCATATGGTATATATATGCATTCAATTCATTATAATCTTAGGATCACCTAAACCGTGCTCTGATACCAATAAAAATTATAACACCCTTATACTGTTTTTATTTGTATGTGTGTACGATTTGTATATTCCTCAGTAATCCTGGCTTATGAGAAGTTTGGCATTATAATAATATAAATGCTCATCCATTCATTCGTAACTTACCAATAGCACACATATATATTACATAATAAATAGGAAAAAGAATGGATATTGCATTCCTTGCTTTGATCTTCAAGATTCTTTCTCCTTTCCTTTACCTCTTGGATTTACCTCTTCTTTTCTACATATAATTAAATACGCATATATATCAAACTTTTATCAATATATCCCTCTCACTCAATATAACTCTATTAATACAATCTTCATAACCTAAATAAACTTATTAAACCCTCAATTATCTCATATCTCTTTTTTTCCTTTTTTACCTTGGCTTTGTGCTCTAGGCTAAAACCTTGTAATTTCTTTCACCTTCTTTACTCCACTTGAAATCTAGAGGTTGCTTTTTTATGAAATAAAGACTAAAAATTACTTCGGTGGCTTTAATTTAAAACAAATTCATGGAAGGGCTTAGGGAAGACTTGAGAGAATGGAAGAAAGGGAAAAGTCAGCTCTTTGTGGAGGAAAAATGAAAAAAATTTGAGGAAACTTCTTAAGATTTTTGATTTTTCAGTCTTTCATAAGCTTCTTTTTGGGTCGGACATGGTCTAACCAATTTGATCCCTTCACCCTAGGCCCATATGTGTGGTTTTGGGTCATTTTGGGCTTGATTATTCCTCTCCTATTTCTGAAGCCCAAATTCCTTATAGAAGTAAGTCTATAGATCTTAAAATACCTTAATTAACCTTTATGCAAATTTTTAAGTCATTTAAAGTTCATTTCAGGCCCGATCCATCAAAAATCGATCCGATTAATAGTTTCCCAACATTACCATAAAATAAATTATTGATGTCTATTTTCTCTACATCTCATAAGAGTCTAAATACAAATTTCTAAAAATGCTAAGCCATAACATGATTCATGTGTGCAACGATCGGTTCGGTTCAATAATCGAACCGAATAAAATAACTGAAAATTGAATTTTTAAGATTTCAATCAATCAAATCAAAACGAATTTATAGAATAACCGAACTCAAACCGAATTAAAATTTTTGTTCGGTTTGGTTGGGTTAACCGAAAAACCAAAAATTAAAACTATTTTTTAAAAAAATAAAAAAATTATGTCTAAAAATTATACAAAATTATAAATCTTAATAAAATAAAGTAAAAATATCTAAATTGTACAAAATAAAAGTCCAAATTAAAGATATAATCCTAAAATATATAATAAATAATACAACAAAACCGTTAAATAAATTTTTTTCATTTAATCGATTTTCAATTTAATCGTGAAAATTTCAAATTATCACCTAAAAAATAAATATTAATAATTGATAAATATACTCATATAATTTACAACTCAAAATAAGATAATTTGCATGTAGAAAATAATTATTCAATTAAAAAATCCAAAAAAATATATAATTATATAGAATTTCGGTTCGGTTTTTCTGTGATTTTTTCCTTCAAAAATCGAACCGAAAAAAAATCGAAATTTTCTAAAATTCTAAACCAAAATCGAATCAAAAAATTAAAAAATCAAATCAATTTAAAAAAATCGGTTAGTTCGGTTCGATTTTTCATTTTGAATCGAAATTTGCTCACCCCTAATTGGTAGAATAAATTAATATAAGGAACCAATATATTGGTCTAAAATGATGACTAAGGTTATTATGATGTATTTTCCAGTTCAATGACATTTAGACGTGTTAATGTAAGTTGGAATGGAAGTGAATGAACTAAGTAATGAATGATAGAATATGTAAAGACAAGAGTGCACATAAGTGAGGAACGGGTCTCTGTCGCGAACGCGACACCAGCTTCTGTTGCGCGCAACCAGTGTCACAAGCGAAATATAAGGAAGAAGGTCCATTTGAAGGGAAAAGCATTGCAAGACTAATTAACATGTAGGTAAATAACCTAGATAAGAATAATTAAGAAATTAACGAGAAATTTATCTATAGTAACGACAATTGGTGTAACATATAGACAATAAATGGTAAATGGAAAGAAAAGGCGTGCAGCTGCAAAGCAAAGTGAAGATGTGTTAATATGATTAAGTTAAGGATCAAACTATAATGATTTAAAAGAGTATGGTGGCAAAAAGGTATTTATACTAGGAAATGTGGTGATAAGAGCAAAGTTGAAGAAACCATGTAATTAATAAGCTAATTAAGTAAATTAATGTGTGAATAAGAACTTAAGTATAAGTTGACATAAGTAAACGATTATAGGGACTAAATCGTAAATATACAATAATGAAGGTAATTAATAAATTAGAATGAAATTAACTAGCAATAAATGATTTATGAAATTAAACTAAAAATTTATGAAGATAGTAAATTATTAGAAGTATAAATTTAATTATGATAAAATTAAGAGTAAAACCGTAAACAAATAGTAGTATAAAAACTAAATTGTAAAAAGGGTATGTGAATGGTGAAAATGGGGTTTTGGCCAAATTCTAACAAAATGTAGTCATCTAAATCAGAGACGTTAAGGAGTTTTATGAGAAACAAAAGGGAAAAAGTAAAAAAGAGTAAAATGATATTATGGCTATATAAATACGTATGTAAGCAAAATACACAGTAGAATGATATGTATGTATATGTATATGTATATGTATATGTACATCTATGTATGGTCCTGTAAAAATGACATGTATATTTGTTTATGAATATGCATGAAAGCACGAAATAAATATGGTTATAGCGAATCAAGTATGGCTAGAACAGAATACATATGATTATTATAAAAGATTAAAGTTAATATGTAATGATTTTGAACTTACATGTATGGAATTAATGAAACTAATGAATACGGTATATTGCCTTTAGTGGTTTAGTCGTAAATCTAGTTTAGGATATAGTTAGCTAGCCATAGAAACACTCATACCGTGGTTCGAGTCATAGCAACTTGGTTTGGTAGGCTAATGATGGTATACTCCATGTCACATGTTCTGAAGTTACAAGTATATGCCTTGTTCATGTTTATGTTTAGTGATCCTTCGAGATCACTCTACATGTTTGAACCTTTAAGGTCCACATCTCGTGTATCCAGTCCGGAGATTTCTACCGGACTAACACTAAGGGCTATTCAAAGAAAATAAGGTAATAGATACAAAATGAAAAAGTTAAGAAAACACTGAAATTTAATAAGTAAAAAAATAAGACAAAATTTGAATAAATGACCCAGAAAGGAGCTAAGCTGTAAATTTTGGATAGGGCAGGGGTTAGATGATAAGTATGTGAATGGTTAAGGTGAAGAGGGGCAGATGAAAAAGAAATAAAGAGTTAAACGGTGAAATAAATAGAGAAATATTAAAGTAAGAATTTAAAGTATAAAATATGACGTAAAACAAGATGTAAGAATTTAACTGGAAATTGCATAGCATACAAAGAATTATGAATGAATAATCAAAAGGGGATGACCGATTATAAATGTATGGAAGTTATGTGAAGAAAAATAAATCAATGGAGCTTAAGGATTAAACTAGGATTTGGTAATAATATTGTTACTAGTATAACTATAAGGGAGAAATGAATGTACATAACAAGGGAAGAACAACGTGAATCAAAATGTTAATATGCATAATAGTTAACAAAATAATAAGGGTAAAAGTGTAGTCTGACACTAAAGTACAAGAATTGGGTTAAGACAAATGAACAAGAGTTTATAAGGTGAAACGTATGTAAGACTATAAATATGAATAAGAAAGAGACATAAAAGAATTAATAATAACGTTCCACGGGAAATATACGATAAAACTCAAAGCAATAGGCGAGAAAGGTAGTAATGCTATAAAAGTAATTATAAGTTTAAAGGAGACTCAAATGAATTAAGTGAAAGTTAACGGACTAACTGGTAACTGATCATTGTGAGCATTGGAAAGATGACTAGAATGCAGACTGGATAAACACATAATTGATAAACATAAGTACTATGACAACTTAATTGTTATAATAGCCTAATTAAGTACAATGATAAATTAAAGTAATAATATTACGAGCAAAAGTAAAGTAAATACCACCTAGGATGATGGAAAAATTATAAGTAGGTAAACTGAAAGATAAACTTGGAAGGTAGTAAGAATTAAGAGATTAAACAATGAACTAACAATGCTAAGTAAGAGATTAAACAACGAACTAACAATGCTAAGTATAAATGAAAGTTAAGAGTAAGTTAGACGAAAAATACAATGCAAGTAACGGAATTAATGTGATATAAATAGAAAGATGATAACATTAATAGTAAATGTAAGGCTAGAAATTAAATAACAATGATAATAATAATGACAACCGAAACAATACAAAGTTAGGTATACGTTAAGTAGTGAATGAAATAATGAACACCTAGACAATGCGTATGGAAAAGAACTTGTACATATGCATGCATGTATATGTATGTGTGTATGATACATTGTGAAAAGTTTGAGATATGTATCCACCACTGGGCATTACGATGCTACGTGCAGGTTGTGAAGATAGGAAGGGCCAATGCTTCAAGGATAATCGAGAGTCAGAGGAGCTACAAAGATAAGATGTAGGCATGGCATGTATATGGGTTCATTGGAAGTATAGTGACTTTATAGGTACGAGTTTACAATGTATAGTTTGTAAACATGATGATGGTGATGTTATATATATATATATATATATATATATATATATATATATATACCTGTAGATGCAGTTTTGATTGAAAAAAAAAATTACTGGACTATCTATTGTAGCAAGATTCGTAACCATCTTACCATTGTGACATTCGATCACCACACGTACAGTACAACAGTATAAGAGTATTACAGCTAGCTAGCTAATTTTTTTGGCCTCAAGACTACCAGATTTCTAGCTCTCATAATCTCATTTTCTTCCTCTCATCTTTCCAAAAATTCAACTTTTTATTTAAAAAGAATTTCCAGATGGTAGAGAGAGAGAGAGAGAGAGTTTACAACATATAGATGTAGAGCAAGAGAGGAAAAGATAAGCTTCAAATGAGGTATGAAAGTTTGGTAGTTATGTGTTTAAGTTTGATTTAATTGCCGAGATATATGATTAAACGTTTAAATGCTATGTAGATGAGTGTTAGAGGTGAAAATATGCATAATTAAGGAAGTTTTTGAGAAAGAGATGTTAGATGGTAAAATTTTGGGGTAAGATCCATAGGACCTACAGAGATTATTTTGATAATATCTTGAGTTATAAATCTTCAAATGGGATGATTCAAGTTGGAGAATAAACTAGAATCATATACCTAAATTTCATATGAGGGACTAAAATCGGATTCTTGCTCTTAGTATCTCAAATTTTGGTTTAAAATGAGACTAGGTTTGCGATCATGTCTTTTGGAGAAGTTTCTGGTATTTTTGGGATAACTCTTAATAAAAAGGTCCAAATGGAGTGAAATTGATTGAGATAGAAACTATACATATAGGTTAAATGTATTTTGAAGAGGTCAACATTAGTTTTGCCTCTAGAATGCTTAAAATTTGGTTTGAGTCGGAATATTCAGTCTCTATCACAAGTAGGCATGGTTGTCATGAGTTGGCATTGTGGGTCTCTATCATGAGTCGGCACAAACTCAACTTGAACCAAACATTTTTGGATGTTCACTAAACTTTACAAACACGTGTTTAAGGTTAATATATGATGTACTAAGCTTAAGATAGGCAATTAAACATTAAAAATGAGTTTAAATGATGGCATGCAAAGTGAATTATGATGTGCATATATGGTTTTGTTGCTTTTTTGTTAATTATAACCTTAGTGCATGCACGATTAAAGTGTATCTTGAAATAATTACAATGTTGCATGCTTTCAAGTGAATAAGAATTAAGTGCTCTTGAATGTATTTACTGATATATGATTGTAGTAAAATATATATAGTTGACATGATTAATTACATAAGTGAAATGTATAATGTATATATAAGGGATTATGTAATGATGTAATTTAGTGAGAAAAACCTTCATTTAGGGCCTAAATTAGATACAGACGCGGACATATATTGGATAATGATTTAATACCTTTATGGTATCTAGTGTTGGCACTGTCGTAATGGTGTCTAGTGACCCAACACCTTATGGTATCTAGTGATGATACTGAAATGGTATCTAGTGAATCAATACTATAATGCTCACTCTTATTACCTTTTATTTACTTATTACTTTAATTATTTACTTGCACAAGTACACATATATGCATATAAATTTAACATACTTAACATGTATTTACAAAATAGTTCATTACATGTATTCTATATCCTTTACATTGAACATTTACAAAAATGACTATATGCCAAAATTAGTCTTCACTCGCTCTTCTCTTAGTGGCATGCAGATGATGACTTAAAACCCAATACTTATAGTCTACACCTGTGTAGCTATAAGGGGAAGAATAGTCGTGCTGAGCAATGGCTTAGTGGAGAGTAAAAATAATGCACTCGGCTTCTTGTCGAAGTTATCAACACAAATAATATAATATGGCAAGCATTACGCAATAATACTTAACAATTAGCATAATATGCTAATGCACATCACATAATAACATGCTTCTTTAGGTTACAAAATACTATTACCATGCATCACAACATTACTACTCTTATCTAACATCTATTATATATAATCCATAACATATTTATCAACTTGAATCAATTATTGAACACATGACCAAAGAGTAAAACTTCCATACCTTTTTATGCAACAAAGGCACTTCTTTTAATCTATCTCTCAACTCCTTCCTCTTTCTTCTTGCTTCTTTCTTCTTCTGCATACAATAAATCATGAATTTAAACATCAATTGCTTCACAAATCTCAATCCATAACTCATGAGACAAAAGGAAAAAAAAAGAGAGAGATTGGTTACCTTAAAATTGCCTAACTATTGAAATTTCTCTCTCCTCTCAAATTGTATGATTGAATTAAGGGATTAATTAAAAGTAAAGTGATTTGCTTTTAGGAAATAATAAGGGATTTTATCCCCCCTAAGGTGGCTAGCCATCACATGGCCCCCTTTTTCCTAGTTCATTATTCCTTTTTATTTATTTCTCTAGAGAATTCTAGGTGGCTCCACCTCATAAGCCCACTTGTGGGTCTTAGATAAATTTTCACTTAAGACATTTTTCTTTATGTTTTCTCATTTCTTCCCTAATTTAACCTCTTCTTTTCACTTTAATCCTTGCATTATACCTTTTTCTAAAAATGTACATGCATGCCTCAAGGTAAAGTTACCATATTGCACTTTTTCTTTTGAAAAAATTCTCTTTAGGTCCCAACTTACAATACAGTAACTAATCAAGCTTACATTAGTCACAATATCATTTAAACATGTACATATTCTTCTAGGGCATATGTTGAGGCCTTACAGATACCTCCGGATATCTAGTGTTGACACTGTAATGGTATCTAGTGATTCAATACCTATATTGTATGCAGTGTTCCCAATTGTCTATGTAACACCCTTATCACTCCTAACACTGTACTGATGTACTGCAAACCGAAAATTTTTTTTTCCAACTTAACCTACACATTTTAAACCCTTATTATCATTTACTTAATCATTAGCTAACCCTTTGCCAATGACCTATAACTGTCCAATTTACTATGCATTTAATAAAAATTTTGCAATATGACGACTATACATACTACTAGCCCCCTGAAAAGCAAACAAACCACACAGTCTCTCAGAGGCATAACAATCAATAATATCAACTATATCCATTCACCTTCATCCATTCCATTTCATTCACCATCCAAACACAGTTTACTAGAATAACTTCCATTTACATTACATGACCAAAAGTAAAGTTTGTACACATATATACATGCCAAAATTTATACAACTAGAGCATCCTAAAAGAAGTCCTGCAATCTAAATTCTTGCTCCTGCTCTTGTTTACCTGCGCGCAGTAAAACTACACGCTGAGCACTCAACATGTTCAGTGGTGACTAATAATCGATACATTTCATAACATTTTCATCATTATTCTTAAGTATTAACATATATATAAACATAATTATAAAATTATTTAGTATCATATTCAAAACACTAATTTAACTTTTTCTATAAGATTATTCATTTTAGTCACATAATTATAATTTTGTCATTATAAGCTTAATTATGATCTCTAAACTAAAAATTGAAGAAATTTACGTTTCTTTGCACTTATTTTGACCTTTATATATAAAATTACATTTTAGTCCTTGTTGACAATAAAATTCATTTTTTGAATAATTTAACTATTATATGACTGTTTTATCTTTATTTAAGCAATTCTCACTTAATTTACTATTTTTTTTACACTTTTGGGGAAAATTATCATTTTGCCCCTAAACTTTTTTTTAGTCCTTTTTCACTTTCTTTTCTTACTTTTCATTGTATTTTCACTTTTTTATCAATTTATTACCATTATGCCCCTAGTACAGACCCGACAGAAAATCTTAAACCGGATATACGGAATATGGACCCCACGGGCCCCACTAAAAAGAGAAATGATTCCCAAGGAACCATTATCAGAATATTACACTTTTCACTTTCACTTTACACTTAAGCTATGGAGATCAATGATTCTACCCATAGCAAAGCAAGTCGTCATGACTTGTATCGCGGTAAAGGGTGTTCCTATAGCTAGCCAACTATATCCAGAACTAGGTTTTACTGCCTGACTAATTCTAAAGGCACAATAATAATTACTTTATTAATTCTTTTTAAGTCCGAAAAATTCTATAATTGACTTTTTATTTCTTTTCGTAGACTTTAATTTAATTTCATATAAATTTATCATTTTCAACATTTTTATGCAATTATTAATTAATAATTCAATTATTTTCAATATACATATTAACATTAAATTTTAAATAAAATTCTAATAATTTCGATAAATGTCAATAAAATTTATTTATGTATTATTTATTATTTATTATTATTTTGCATTAAAATAATCATTTAATTCACTACAATTCATAACTTCCACTATATACATACACTTTACATAATCTTAAAAATTTTTAAATATTTTTTAAAAATTCATAGACATTAATTATCAAGTCTACTATTATTTTAAGCTAACATATATTATTTCTATGCGATTTTCTTACTATTTTCCCTTACAAATAAATTCAGCCACCGCTAAACATCTTTCTAAAAATTATATTTCTTCCATTAAAGCCTTCATTTCATCTTCTTTCATGTCTAATTTCATTTACCCTAACATAATTACATCAATTAACAACTTTAAACATTTTTACCCTAATTACATAATTGAGAAAAATTCATAAACTTAGAAAATGTAAAGATTAATTAGTCACTTATAATTTTTTCTTGAATTAGGAAGCTCAAACCTCCTTTTTCTTGCCTTTACTCTTAGAAACACCTCCCTCAACTCGCTCACCTATATAAGGCAGCCCATTCAAGCTTAGTTTTATTCATTTTCTTGTTCTCAAATGTAAAATCCAAGCTCATAATTATAATCTACATCCAAAAATCTATGGAAAAACACTAAGAAATTAATTTAAATCATTAAAATTCTTAAGATCCAACTTACCCTTTTTTCTTTCTTTACTTGTTTTCTCAACTTTCTTTGCCCAAATCAAACAATAGAAGCTATTTTAATGCTCTAGAGAGATGGAACTACAATTTCTAAGTTGGAATTTATGAGAGATTTTGGGTGATTAAGAAGCAAAAGAGAGAGAGGAGAGGGAAGAGATTTCGGCCAAGAAAAGGAGAGGAAGGAGATGAGCTAATTTCTAGAGATTTCTCCAAATTTCTGCCTTTTATATACCTCTCCAATGGGCCCAAAATTGGGCCAACCTAATGGGCTTAGTCCATTTCTTTCCTAAGGCCCATTTAGGCCATTTTAAAACCCAATCAAATTTCTCTCTCTTTCAGCCACCAAATCACTCCAAAAATAATTTCATCTTTCTTATCACATCAAAAATAGCTAGCACGTAAATTTTTGGCTCAATCAGAGTCCGTTATCAGTCCGATTCAAACTTATCGATCCGATTTGACAACTGTCGGTGTCACCGAAAAATTTCATTCTCATCACTAAAATATTGTACATAAAAATTCATGTAGGGAAGAAAAATTTGGCAATTTTTTTAATTTGTTTACTATTTTTAATTATTTACATAAAATTAAGTCACATTCCCTACCAGAAAAATTGACTCACTACATTTTTCGTATTTTTGACATTTGGAGGTCCATTTAACCTCAATTTCACTTCAAATTTCAACTCTGGACTCCCCATGACCAATACTTTCCAATGGTTCAATAAAATATTTTTAACTTTCGGGCTTGGAAAGCACTATTCACCATTGAAAAATACTGTTCACGACCGACCCGGTATTGAGGCCATTATAGTCTATGCCTATATCGAGTTCAAGATACAAAAGTGATTACGATATAACTAAAATAGTGTTAGAGATGAGCATGCTTTAGAAGATTATTTGTTTGTTAATGAATATTATTGTTAAAACTAGTAATTATGTATAATTAGTGTATATGTAACATAGTTAATACATACATGGAATTGAGTGTGGTAATGCCATATATATGTGTGTGTTGGGTAAGACGTGATGTATATGGTTGATACATCACCTATTAGTTAAATATGAAGTATAACTTATATGTTTATAATTATATGGTTCTGATTATCTCTTTTAGGATACGTATGAAGCTTGACGTGCAAGTTCCAAGTTCGAACCAAACATTGTATATTGTAAAGTATTTAAGTGTTAATGGCAACTTTAGGGTAGTAACTCAATAGGAAAATTCTAAGTGATCTTGCCTTGAATAAAATGGAATAAACATCTTGTATAGGTAGTTGAACAGGAGTGAATAGTCGATTTGTTCGTACACCTAAGAATAGTTCTAGTTAGTGATGGTTAGTGCTACTTAAATATGGGAAGAAGAGGGTATGTTTAGTGGTGTAAATAGTATAACACTAAAATTATAGATTAATTAAATGTGTTTTTAGTTGTAATTAATGAACTATTATTACATATGACTTAGTTTAAAATGTTGCTTGAGTAGGTTAGAGTTGAAGACATTCCAGAGGCTAAGATAATGGCAACCGCAAAGAATTTCCAAGATATGTAGTGTAGACCATTGAAAGTATCATGAATTGTAAATTTCTTAAATGTATATCTAACTAAGATTTAGCGAGTTTTGTCCTTGTGATTAAAACTTTGTATTTGTTATAAAGATTTTAATTTAATGCTATATGTAGTTTTTTTTACCAAGGTTGCTTGAGTTATTAATGCTAACATTGGTTAAATTGATATGATTTTTGGTGGTTATAGCATCTAGGAATGCTTCTGAAGGGTATTAGGGTGTTACAGTTGCCTTACAATTGAAGGTTGCCCTTCACTCTTGACTTCGCTCCTCCTCTTCAATTTGCAAAGGCGTTTATCTTCGTTCTTTTTCCTTAACTCCACATTTTTTTGGCAGTTATTTTAGCCAATTTTCTCTTTACCTCTTCGCCAGCCATATCTCGTGCAAATAAAATTAGAGGAGAAGTCAGATCGAATTCAAACGAAGAAAAGAATAATTTGACAAAATGATCTACCATAGGAGAAGAGAGAGAGAAAAAATGGATCGCTCACACTCTCTCTTCCTTATGTTGTAAAGGATCGAGTAATACACTCAACAACGCATTCGAGTCTAATGGCCTTCCACTACTATTCACCATAGCAACTAGTTTGTCTACATTTTCAAATCAACGTTTTCAGCAGCCAGTCCCCCATATCGATCGATTTATTCGTGCAGGCTAGGCTAAATCCAAAGCCCTTTTTTTTCTTGATTAAGGATATAGGAAATCGAATAAGTTTTCTATCCTTCCTACTTGTAAAATTGAAAAAACCTTGTGCATTTACTTTATTAGAAATAAAAAAAAGAAATGGCTAAATACTTTAAGAGTTGGGGTTATGCTAGGCTGACAGTTCTTGCACATAGCCTTAAAGTATGCTATTGGCCTACAAGTGTTGGGATTTAACTGATAGGGGGCGAACATATAAACTTCTAACAAAGCCTTAATGAATCCTATTAAAGGAGAATCTCAACCTAGATTCTAAGCTTATACTGTGGAGAATGAAAAATTTTCCACCAGCAAAAGGACCCTCCCTATAGGATATCGAAGGGGGGCAAGGGTAGGTGTAATACCCATAATGAAAGCAAAACTATCTTTTAAATGACTTAACTTCCTCCTCAGTAAGCTTGGTATGATCTACAATCATAGGTTTTCTCCCATACTCTGAAAAAACTCATATCAATGCCATGGTAAATCAAAGGCATAGACTCGGTCATTTCAATTTCAAATTCAAAAAAATAGAAGAGAAGAAGAAATTCAAAATCGAAAGCTCACCCAAAGAATGAAAGTGTCGAATTGAAACCTAAGAAGGACGAAAGCTCAAAATTTGAAAAATCTCAGAGAGAAAATTTGAAAAAATTTTAAAAAGATTGAAGAAATTTGAAAGCAAATTGCTAGAAAAACTTGAAAGAGTGAAAATAAACAAGTAGAAGAGAAGAAACAACTTATTTATAAGACGGACGGATTTCAAAATTTAAATCGAAGTTCAATGAGAAAATACCACATGGCCAAGCCATCACAGCGTTCAAGTAAACGGAGCATCGCCTGATATAGAGTGACATTAAATGCAATGTCTCCACTTGTGAGGCATCCGGGATACAAAAAGATTGGTGAATATACTGTATTCCGTTTTTATAAAAATAAATACTTTAAATTCACCTTACACAGTGTATTTAGAAAATCGGATACACTGTGTATTTACGTACTAATTCCCTTTAATAATTTATAATAATACAGAACATAGATTTCTTGCATAGAATTCGCAACCGACCCGGCCCAATCCCCAAGTGCCAAGCCCCACTCACCGGTGGCTTTCTCCACACACTTCAACGTAATTCTACACATTCCCTACTTTCCCTCCAATTAATACAAAAGAAAAAGCTTTCCATTTTCGAATTTCAATCGTTTTTCGAAGTTCATTCTCTCTTGCCCTTTGTTCCAGTCGGTTATAATGGAGTTGGACCCTGACGATATATTCAAAGACGACGAAGATGATCTGGATTCTGAGTTTTTTCAGGTCTTTCCTCTCTCACCTATGCCCTTTTTAGCCATATTTTTCTCCTTTTCTTCTAACTCCACAGTCTCAGATTTTACTTTTTATAATTAGATGAAGAACTTTTTTGCACTAATTACATGCGTTTTGTTACTCAGATAAGGGAATCATCCAAAGAATTCGTGGTTTATCTCGTTGATGCTTCTCCCAAAATGTTCAACACTACTTGCCCTGGCGTCAGTTTCGCTCTTCATCTCCTCAGTTTTTGATGAATTTCTTCGTTTTTTTTAAGATTATTACTATATTTTTAATATTGATTTTTTTAACATGGTTTATAAGATTTTCATTTTTCAATTTGTTGATAATTTGTGTAATTTAGTCGGTTAATTTACTGAGATTGTGATTGTATCTGCGTTGTGACTCTAGGTATTTAATCAACCTTTTTTTATGAAAATCTACTGTTGTGAAGTTCTCCTTGCCTGAATTAATTGTCCTAATTGCAATTGATTGCAAAAGAATGATTGGACTTCATGCGATTTTTGATGTGAATTCTTTGGTGCACTGTAATGCAGTTTAGGCTTGTAGGATATTGATTTGTTTGACCACTAATTGGTTTATCAATATTTACAGAAAGATGGCAAGGATGAATCTCATTTCCACATTGCTGTTAGCTGTATCACAGAATCACTGAAGACTCAAATTATTAATAGATCATATGATGAGGTTGCAATCTGTTTCTTCAACACAGTAAGATGTTACCTTGATAACTGAAATAGTAAAATAATGCCTTTTTGGATAATTTTGTGCTGATTAGTCATTTTACTTCTCTCTCTCTCATTCTTTTTATTTTTTTATTTTTTATTTATTTATTTTTTTGTATTTCTTAGAAAATTCTTCTCTGAATGTTTCTCTTTGTACATTCAGATGTGGAATTCCGGCTGCTACATAGCATGATAGCAATGTACTTAAGATATAATATCATAATTGTTTTGCGAATTTGCAGAGAGAAAAGAGGAATTTGCAGGACCTTAATGGTATTTTTGTATTCAATGTTGCTGAACGAGATTATCTAGACAGGCCAACTGCCAGGCTTATAAAAGATTTTGATCACATAGAGGGTATTGGTCTCTTCATACCCCTCTCTCATTATTATTATTTTTTTATTTTTTGAAGCACACATGACCTGAGTTTCTTATTGTAAGTTCATTCTTTCAAATTTCATTCATTGACATATATAGTAGCTTTAGTGAAATGAATTGTCAATTACTTCGGTATATACTGAATCTTTATTGCTAAGGGAATTTGAAAATTCAAGTTTACTTTTCCAATTTTAGATAATATTAGCCTGACCTATTTCTAGATCTCCTAAGTGTTGGAAAGCTGATTTACGGGAACTTATTAATGCAGTCTTGTAGAGTAAAAGTTGTTCGTGGTTTTATAGTTGTGTATTGGCCTGATTCAATTGTAATAATAGACAGATACATGGATCGTGTGAAGGTGTCCATATATCTTCACTGTTAAGTTGCACCAAAATCAAAACCCTGTCAATCCAGATTTGAATGGTCATTTCTTATTGTGTCAGCACAGTGAAGTTTATTGGATCCACCAAGGAACCGACCTTGTAGGACTCTGCCATGAATTTTATATGATTTCAGTTTAGCATATTCAAATGTGCAAATTAGAGTGTTAAAAGTGTATATATAGTGAAAACGATAAAATCAACAAGTAGTAAGAGGATATAGAAACACAAACAGACAGATGTTGTGTATTCTCTTACTACTTTTGTATTTATCATTTTTGTTATATTTTTTGAGATTTCAGTACAAATTTCTCATCCATTAAATTATGATGTGCTCATATTTTTAATAGAATGTTAATAATATCAAATTTAAAGCCCAGTACTGATTTCTTATTCTGCCTTATGTTTTAATAAATGTTTCATCATTTTCTGTCAATTGGGTTTCTGTAAATTCCTCCTGTATGTTGTGAGGGTTCAATCTAATTTATGTTCATCTTCTTTAGGGGGTTATGTTTGAGTTTGTTCAGCTCTAATATGTCCCTTATTTTTTCATCAGCAAAGCTGTTCAGTTTATCAGAAGGAATTTGAGGAACATTAATGGAAATACTAATAGCAGTTGTTTATTTTACACATTTTCATGTGGAAATAGTTATGTATAAGTTACTATCATGTTTTGCATCTTATCTTTTAAGTTCAAAAAGTGTGTGTGTGTTTTTTTTGAGAGGCATATGGCGTAATTACAACTACAAATGTCATTTTTCTAATTCATATTAGAGGACTTTTTTTATGTTAGATCTGATGCCTCTTTAATGAATGACTATTTTGTTGTTCAGTCATAACTCATAATAGAGGATAAAATTTTGATTGGACATGTCTATCTGATGAATGAATTCTAATTTTGAAATTCTTGACTTATCTACAACTAGTTTACCTGCAGAATCATTCATGAAAGATATTGGCAGCCAGTATGGGATTGTGTCTGGGTCTCGGGAGAATTCCCTTTACAATGCTCTTTGGGTAGCGCAAGCACTTCTGCGCAAAGGGTAATTTAATTTTGAATTTCTCTTCTTAACGGGATAGATTTCTCTCTCTTTCTCTCCCCTTCCACATATCTCTGTATGCAGTGTTGCTTATATTAAGTGATATAACTATTGCAGATCGGCTAAAACTGCTGATAAAAGGATTCTTTTGTTCACAAATGAAGATGACCCTTTTGGGAGTGTGAAGGGTGCAACAAAAACAGATATGACACGAACCACAGTGCAGCGAGCTAAAGTAGGAACTACTATCTAATAGTATTACTCTTGAACACTCTATGTTTCAATGGACTTATTAAAAATTGCACTTTTTTACTTGGAGAAGTTTCATTTTCTTTGTTTTTTGAAAATCTTTTTGTGTCATTTTTCAGGATGCACAAGATCTTGGTATTTCAATCGAACTTCTTCCCTTGAGTCGACCTGATGAGGAGTTCAGTGTTTCACATTTCTATGCTGTATGTCTATAACTATACCATTTGATATCTCTATGACACATTATATAAGTTAATTGAATTAAATGAATGATTATGTTTTAAGACATTTGGTCCAATTTGTATGCATTACAGGAATTGCTTGGATTGGAAGGTGATGATGTTGCTGAATTTATGCCCTCAGTAGGACAAAAGTATGTCTTCTGGGTTCTTTCTCTCTTTTCATTTCTTTTTGTTTTCTCTGCTCTTGTTTGCAAATGCAAGGATTATCCTGTTAATTTATCTGACATCAATTCTTTGACTTTTGAGCTTTGCATTTTTTTTTTATTTGTTGAAACTGAAATCAGGATTACAAAAATTCACAATAATTACAAAGTACAGAAATGTGATATGTATAAGCAGAGTTTTTCAGCCGTCATGCAAATTTCCAGTCATTGTTGTTGGCTAAATAAGGAAATCAGAATTTGACTGAACCTGCTGGCTCTCTAAACATAGATTTCCAAGCCATGGTTTTTCCTAAGCATGGATAAAGTTTTTAGTTTGGTTAATTGTATGCACAGATGGTTATGATGAGTTATAGAATAGTTGAGTGCAACTTTAAGTTTTATTTTTGTAAGAATTCTGAAATACTTAAAAAGATTTTTTTGATTGGATTTCGATTCCATGGCCGAAGATTTCCCATCAGATATAAAGTCAAAACCAAACTATATTGATGCTGAAATCTGTATATTTAAAATATGCATGCTTGCAAACTTATTATTTTCATGTGAATTTCTATAATTAAATCCCAGATTGGAAGATATGAAAGATCAACTGAGAAAACGCATGTTCACAAAGCGTATAGTTAAAAGAATCACATTTGTAATTGCAAGTGGTTTGTCGATTGAACTGAATACATATGCTTTGATACGTCCTACTACCCCAGGTACAAGGATGTCTATATTCCTACTGTACACACTCTCTCTCTCTCTCTATACCTATTGGAATGCTTCTTGCAATATTTGTTGGCAATAAAAATTTGTTTCCGTGCTTTAGGGGCAATTACATGGCTTGATTCCGTTACCAATCGTCCTTTAAAGGTACTCCAAATTACATTCAAGAACATTTTTTCTCTCTCTCTACACACACACGCGCGCTCACACACACATGAACCATAAGGCAAATGGATTGTTTGGGCTGATGGATTATCTTTTTTGCATATAGGTGCACGTTTGTATTACTTTTAGATTTTCACTATTGGATGGATGCCATTATGGCACACAATAAGTTTGACTTCCCTTTCCTTTCCTTTGTGTTGTCAACTTTATTAGACGTGGATTTCTAGCCCTTTATCATATGAGATAGTTCCCATTTTAGGGAATCTTTAGTTCTCAAGGGAGGATATTTTAGAGTTTAAGTGTTAGGGAATCTCTATTTCTCATTTAAGTGTTAGGGAATCTCTATTTCTCAAAGGAAAACAATTTAGACCTTAAGGAAACTGGTGGTTATGGTGTAAATATGCAGAATTTGCAAATTTTCCTATTGGAGCCATCATAAGTTACAATTAGATTCTGGTCAACTGATCAATCCAGGCCAACATCAAAGAAATGGTCGGGAGATTGATATATTTGTCACACAGTGGGCTGGACATCCTATTAGTGAGGTAAATTTATGTATGACCTCCTGGATTCCTTTCTAGAAGCCATTTTGCATGTTTTCAGATATCTAACACATGCTTTTACTCTTCTCTAAGCATGGTCACCTAAAAATAGATGTTTTTCCATACACATAATGGAGACAGGATCTCCCAATGACAAGAGGTCTACTTTTGGTGTTGCACGTTTAGTGGTGGAACTGGATTGATTGGATAAGCAGAAGAATTAGAAAAAGAGTTGTAGTAGCACAATTAAGGGGTTGAAGTAGGATAGGGAGCTATGACAAGGTGATTTTGAATTACTATGGGTTTAGAAATTTATGGAAAATTGCGATCGTTTGAAGGGGAACACCTATTCTTATCTAGCTATAATACAGCTGCTAGTTGTATGGCTCTCATAGATATTAATTGATATTTCACTGAAAAGAAAATAATATATGGAATTTTGAATTTTTTCATACGATCTCGGAAAATCAACTAGAAGATGTTTTTATCCAACGATTTTGTAGATCACCTTTCATACTTTGGGTTGCAAGTCTGGCATGTTTGATATCTATGAACCACCTTGAGCAGAAGTTTTAATCTTCATAGAGTAATTTTGGTAGTAATTCAATTGTATCATATACTGCTCTAGTGCTTAATTCCTTGCTATTTATTATTCTGAAATAGTTTCTTATTCTTGATATATCATGTGTATATAGTATGGATTGTAGAGGCTGTTATTCTCAAAAACCATACGAGTAAATTTTTATCTTTCTCATTTCTTATCGACAACAATCTCCAGTGCCATGGTATCACTAAATCTCAAATTATTGTTCATTGCCTTGCATATCGATATCTAAATCTAAATTGACAGTCTCACAGATAACAGTAAAAGGAAAAAAAAAAAATTCTAGGGTGAAAATTAAATTTGTTGAGATTAAACTTCCAGTAGAAGAAAAATGAAAATCAGGTTCATTAGATGGATAGTAAAGGTTTTCCTACTTGTTGATTCATAATTTTATTTTCTGGTACATGTCATTTGCCTGCAAATTTGCATGCTAGGGACTAGATTTTGATTAGGTAGATGATAGCATTGTGCAGACGGAGCGCTCTTTCATATGCACAGATACAGGTGCGCTGATGCATGAAACTGCAAAGCTTTACCAGCCTTATAAAAAGTAAGCTGGTAGTCCTTTGTAAATCATGTTATTCATGTTGTGTTCTCTTCTCTTTCTTGCTATCTGTTTATATATGCTTGGACGTGTATTAAAAAGAACTTATTTGATGTATTTTTTTTATGTAATTTGTTGGTCTTATAATATTTTCTGGTTTGCGATTGACATTTTCCTGTTTCTTTGTTGACTTTTATATATCAATGATTGCTTCTCTTTTTTTTTATTCATTTTTTAGATAAGTTTAAAATCTGATTAAAGTTCCCGTTTATAATTATTTCTGAAATCATATTGTCTACAAAGATTTTCAACCTAATTGTTTAAATTATTCTTCAGTGAGAATATCATGTTCTCTGTGGATGAGCTCTCGGAGATAAAAAGAGTTTCAACTGGACATCTTCATCTTATTGGATTCAAGCCATTGAGTTGCTTGAAAGATTATCACAATTTGAGGCCTTCAACATTTCTTTTCCCTAGTGATAAGGTTTTTCTTTAATGTTTTGTTATGATATAAAAGTGCTGCAGATATTTAATTGCTGGTATTTGGTCTGTGCTTTAATGGTTACTATTATTTTTAATGGCATAGAATGGCCTACATTGTTCAGTAATGTGATGCTTGTTGGTCTATTTTTTTACTCCATTGTGACACCATTTAAAGAAACAAAATTTGACTCTACTTACACCTTTATGGTTTTTATTTTGTTGTGCAAGTAGATTGTCACCATTATTTTCCATCTAAATTGTAGTATGAAATTATTATATAATTGGTTTTTTCCATTGATAGAAAATGTTAATAAAAGAGAACTTAGCATATAGATTTGAGAATTTACTTTTCTGTTTTAATTTCAACTTTGATTTTAAATTTGGTTAATCAGGGCCTTTAATTTTGAGCAATTGGTTCCAATCTCAGCTCAAATTAACTATGTTTTGTTGTGCAACTGTTGTTAATTTGTCACAATTTTGTTTTTATTTAAATTTATATTCATGCATGTTGTTCCTATCTCCAAGATTTTAGGCTTTTTAGCCTAGATCTCTGGGCAAAAGATATTTGTAAATCGGTGTAACTTTTTTTTACATTCTAGGATCTAGTTTGCAGATCATTTTTGTGAACTGTGTAATTTTTTCCACATCTCAAGGATATAAATTCCCGAGTTGTTATTGTAAATGTGTAATTTTTTCCATATCTTTAGGATCTAGTTTCTTAAATTATTTATGTTTTAATTTCCTAAACTGTGTTCCTTATTGTTTAATAGAGTTTACTTGAGCTAATTCTTTATTGTTATTGGTTGCAGGAGGTGATTGGTAGCACTTGCATTTTCATTGCTTTGTACAGATCCATGTTGCAGCTTAATCGGTTGGTTTCTTTATGCACTTGCATTTCCATTGCTTTATATAGATCCATATTGTGCCTTAATCTGTTGGTTTCTTCTATGCATTTGGCTTTGGCTTTGTTGCTTAAACTTGATAAAATGCACAGTGAATTAATTGTTTTCATCTTTTATAGGTAGAAAGATGCATCATGGGGTCAATGAACTTTAACTTTGTTATATTAGGTCCTTGAACTTTAAAAAGTTGACATTGGATTTTTGCACTTTTAAGATCCCTCACATTAAGTCCAATTAGATGGAATTAACAGAATTAAAATATACGGTTTGTTAATCTCGCATGATATCAACTTAAAATGACTGTGAGATCCACCAAAACATTAAAAAATATACCATTATTTTAGACACGTAAAAGGTTATGAGTTGTTTTTTTCTTTAATTTTTATATTTTACTGGATCCTATGGACATTTTAAGTTTACATTACATGAGATTAACAAATCGTGCGTTTCCATTTCGCCAATTTTATCTAAATTAGATATAATGTGAGGGATCTAAAACGTACAGGAATTCAATGTCAACTTTTTAAAGTATAAGAATCTAATGTAGAAAAATATTAAAGTTCAGGGACCTCAAGATGTGTTTTTCCTGTATAATACTAAGTGCATCACTTTATCACCGAGCGTAGTAGGTATCTTTTGCAGTTAATTCTTGATTGTTGCCATCTACTAAGCTAGTTGTGCCAAAGCACAGAGTAATTATCCAAATTCCCATTCTTTTTTTAAGATAAAGAAATGGAATGTGATACCCCACAAGGGATGACACTTTTCTTATCTCAGAATTGTCTTTTATTTTATTTTAATTTATTTTTACTCCTGGTATTTGCGTACATTGTTTTAAATTGTTGCCTCAACCTTTTCTACGGGTTATGGAGTTGGCGAAAGATGGGCCATCATTTAGTAGGAGTGGTCGGTCGTGGACATGCCCCATCTTTTTAATGGCCAATCAATTGCATCTAATGTGTAGATGCACATGTGATTAGAAGACTAAAACATTGAAACTGCTAAGAAATATTAATTATTTCAAAGTAGAAATAAATTTATTTTGCTTTTCACTATGGGAGGTGTAGTGAAATAAGATTTTGGAGTAACTTGATGCTTTTTGACGTTTTTTTTTTCACGTTCTTTTTCTGAGTGTTACAGAGGGTACAGTTGTTCTACAGGTGCAAATAGCTTAGAAATAGAATTATTTTGATTTATATCCTTTCCTAGCATAGAAATTCTTGTATATATAACTATGTAATCTAATGAATAAGAGTAGATTGATTTTCCTTTCCTAGCATAGAAATTCTGAAGCAATTGGAAACTTTAGCATCTACTTCATGCGAAGTTTTGATATCTAAAATTAGAGTGATATTTTCTGGGCATTTTTTATTCTTTCTTGAAATTGTGATGCTGGGATAGTAATATGCTTGTGGGGGGTGTGTGTGTGTGTGTACACTTTTTATTCAATCTGTTACATTTATATGGATGTTGAATGGCATTTTGAGGTGGATTTACAGAATTTGCTGCACATAGTAGAACAATTTTTGATTATTTAACTTATTCTTTTAATATTTTGCAGTTTTGCTGTTGCGTTTTATGGCAGTCCATCTAATCCTCGATTAGTTGCTCTTGTAGCCCAAGTAAGATTTACTCATATATGCTCTTCATAATAATAATAATAATAATAATAATAATAATAATAATAATAAAAAGATTTACTTAGTTGTGAATAAGCTTGTCCTGTCTTTCATTTATGAACTCTTGAGTATTGGTCCCACATACTGCTAGATGCTTCTTTTTCCTGTTCTCAATTCTATCTTCCCTTTCCTCTAACTCTGCCTGCTCAATTAATTCTTGTCAACTTTGATAACTGTGCAGTTGCTGTTGCTTGCAAAGATAAAGGTTTCAAACTAAATGTAATAAAATACTCACGAGATTGGAGAATTATTTTCTATATTTCTATCATCAATAGTACATTTATATATACAAGTATAGAAGTATCTATCTAAGGAAACCTATCCATATAAGGAAAGCTGCATATTTGTCTAAGATCATGCTACATACTATATTTACATTCTATAATACTTCCCCTCAAGCTGGAGTATAGATATTAATCATGTCCAGCTTGTTACACAAATAGTTAACTTGAGCGCCCTTTAAGGCTTTTGTGTACAAATCATCCAACTGTTCTCCTGTCTTCATATATCATGTTGAGATGACATTATCTTAAATCTTTTCACGAATGAAGTGACAATCAACTTCAATATGCTTGATCCGTTCATGATACATTGAATTTGAGACAGTATGAAGAGCAACTTGATTATCACACCAAAGTTTTGCTGAAGACGAGGGATTTATATCAATTTCAGCAAGCAAATGATGGATCCACAAAATCTCACATGTGGATTGTGATATAGCTCTGTATTTAGATTTTGCACTAGATCTAGATACTACGGTTTGCTTCTTGCTTCTCCAGGACACTAGATTTCCTCCAACGAAAACACAATAGCCTGTTGTTGACCTCCTATCAATCTTAGAATCTGCCCAATCAGCATCTGTAAAACACTCAATGTGCGTATATATCTCAAAGCCCATTAATCTTCTTGAATTGTTACAGGAAGAGATTGTTTGTGCTGGTGGTCAGGTTGAGCCACCAGGAATGCACATGGTATATCTTCCGTACTCTTGTGATATCAGACCTATTGAAGAGGTATGAATAGTTTTAGAATAAATTAAAATATGATTTAGTAAATGTATTACCAATGACATGAAAATTTATGGCAGCTCAATTCAGACTCAAATGTTGGGGCACCTCGTGCAACTGATGACCAAATCAAAAAGGCTTCTGCACTAATCAAGCGTATGGACTTGAAAGATTTTTCAGTATGTCAATTTGCTAACCCTGGTATGTTGCCATATTTGTTGACTTAAAGAATTCTTATGTCAAAGTTTGTATATGAAAAATTTTTCAAAGTTCTTAACAGTGAAATCCTTATAAATTCCAGCAAATATTTCATTTTAGTTGGACTCTGAAAAATCATTATGCTCTCTTATAATGTTTTGGACTTATCAATGTGATGATAGTTTTATGATCACTTCAAATAACTACGGACCTGTATGGCTGTATTTTTGCAGTTATTTATTGTGAGGATAGAGTGCCAAATAGACTAATATTTTAGTGGGGTCTCTCCTTATTTTGGATATATAGATAGTGATTGGGCTGAAGACATATAGGAAGAGTACTTTGGGTTATGTGTTTCTCCTTGGTGCAGGAGTATTTTCTTGGTCCTTAAAAGAAACAAGCTGTGGCTCTTTCAACAGCAAAAGTAGAATATTTAGCAGCCGCAAGTTTTGCTACTGAAGCAGTTTGGTTACGAAGGTTACTTAGTGAATTACAAAATCAACAGGATGATCCAATGATAATTTGTTGTGATAACAAGCAACTATTTCCTTAAGAAAGAATCCAGTGTTTCATGGTCGCAACAAGCATGTTAATATTAATCATCACTATATTCAAGATTTGGTGAAGGAGAGATTATAGTTGAGTACTGCACATGAGATTTGGTGAAAGAGAGATTATAGTTGAGTACTGCACATCATAAGATCAAATTGCAGAAGTTTTCATGAAACTGCTGACAACTGGATCATTTTTTAATTTGAAGAAAATGGTTGGAAAGATGAAACCAAGTTTAAGGGAGGTTGTCGAGAATTAAACTTGGTTTTGAATCTAAGAATGAGAATCAGATTTGGTTTTGGCTTCATGAAATGGAAATACTTACACTCTAGCTTTGTGCAGGCCAAGTAAGATAACATATCCTGGAAATAGAAGCTTTTAGATTTCATGAAGCCCAAATCAAATCTGATTCTCAATCTTAGAATTCAAAATCAAGTTTAATTCTTGGTTTCATCATTTCAACCATCTTCAAGTTGAAAAATGATTTAGCTTTCAAGGCTCTGTGAAAATTTTTGCAATTTGATGCTGTGATGCACATCAGTCAACTATTCCTTTGCTTTCACCAAATCTCAAATATATTGGTTTTTAGTATCTATGTGCTTGTTGCGACCATGAAACACTGGGTTGTTTGATAAGGCAATTATTGATATGTTATCACAAATTATTGTTGGACCATCTTGTTGATGTTGTAATTCACTAAATATCCTGTTTAACCAAACTGCTTGAGTAGCACGACTTGTGGCTGCTATATGCTCTGCTTTTTCTGTTGAAAGTGCCACTACTTGTTTCTTTGAGGACCAAGAAAATATCTCCCCACCAAGGTGAAACACACAACCCAAAGCACTCTTGGTGTTTCCAGTTTCTTCAATTCGCTTCACACAACATGTTACTTTGTTGAAGAAAACCATATTTTTATTTTAATTTCTATCCCTTTACATCCAGCCATGCAATATGAAGTTATGGAACCTGTATTTATACGAGCTTACAACATGACTATCTAATATATATTAATTGTCTTCAAATCCAAATTAAATTTGTTCTTCGAAGAAGCAATTTGAACTTGTCTTCCTAAAAAGCCAAGACAACTTAGCTCAAGTACATGGCTGAGTAAGCTAACCTATTTCAGAATAGAAGCTTTTAGATTTAATGAAGCCAAAACCAAATTTGAGTTCCATTCTTAGAATTTAAAACCAAGTTTAATTCCTAATACCTTAAGATTGACCAAGAACTGCACTTTTCTTATGACAGTAAAGTAATCCTTTTGTTTGTTCATTGTTGCCTGCCTGCTGTCAATTCACAAGAAAATAGCCCTTAAATCATCACTGCACCAGGGCTATGAAATAGATGGTAAAATTAAAAAAGAATTTCAAATGCTGGAAAGCTAGTTTGTGTTACAGCATCAACAAATTTCAAACATGTATTTTAACATGTTTACGTAATGTTAAGTTGTTACTGCAGACATGAATATGACTGAATGATAGTTCATAAAATGTAAGAATTTGATTATGAGTTCTGCTGTTTTGAGATATTTATTGGATTCCCTGAGCATGTCTGTCTTCTGAGAATTTTGCTTCTACAGGATTATTGCGCCATAGTTGCTTTGTCACTTTGCATTTAACTAAATACTTTCTTGCAGGTTTGCAGAGACACTATGCAGTGCTGCAGGCACTAGCTCTAGAAGAAGATGAGATCCCGGAAACCAAAGATGAAACACTTCCTGATGAGGAAGGCATGGCTAGGTAAGTACTGAATTCCGTTTTCCATCCCAATGTGCCATCCGCCGGTATCCTATTGATATGATGGCCGATTTGTTGACTTGGATCACCACAGACCAGGATTTGTTAAGGCCATAGAAGAATTAAAGCTTGCCATTTATGGTGATAACTATGAAGAAGTTGAGGGGGATGGAAAAGCAAATGAGACTTCCAGAAAAAGGAAAGCAGCTGCTGAGAATGCTACTAATGCGTCTGCCAATTATAACTGGGCTGACCTTGCTGACAATGGACAGGTTATATTTGATAATTCAATGTTTGTACTTCTAGTTTTGAGTGTTCTTGTGTAACCTTCTTCTGGGTTTCGTAGATGTTCTTGTTTTCAGAAGTAAAGTTTTGGCATATTTTCATACTTGTAGCTAAAATTAATTAATAGTTAGCTTTTAATTATAGGGTTTTAGTTTGTTGAATATGGTTGTTAACGTGTTGCAGTTGAAGGACTTGACTGTTGTAGAGTTGAAGTATTACTTGACAGCACGCGGCCTTCCTGTTACTGGAAAGAAGAAGTTCTGATCAGCAGAATATTAACTCATATGGGAAAGTGAGAAGGATGAGTCTAACATTGTAACAGTACATAAAAGGAGAATTGAAGTTCACAAATGCCGTTTTGTTGCAATGAAATCATGCATTGACCTTTCTTTTTTTCTTGTACATAACTAAAAGGCTTTGCTTGAACTTAAAGGTCACTTTTTAAAATACTTTGTTTTTGGGAGTATACAGTTTAGCTGTAAATGTTGGAAGGAAAATTGAACTCAAAGGTCAGTTCTTTTCTATAGTATTTGTTTACAATTCACTTTTTAATTATTAAAATCAAAATTGCTCTAATTTTGCTATTGCCTTTCTCAACAAACAATTAATTTTGATCAATATTTATCCATCGGTCTGCATATCAATACTGAATTGTATTCACAATCTGGATATTTTGCCGTTATGGAAGTTAGTTGATTATTTAATAGCATTAAAATAAGTGGCATTAGAAAGATTGAGCAGAAAATAAATTGGAGGAAAATATAATTGCAAATGTCATTGAAAAAATAAATTCTTATAAGAGTTTGGTTTTAAGATGTAAAGGAGACGTGAAATAGGAGATAATTTAAGATGTTTCTCTCTTTTTGACATGTTTCGTAATAGTTACTTGAGTCCAACGTGAGTATATATTTGTTGTGTATGCAATATAATACCAGCTATGTCTCAATATACGAAAGATGGTTGAATTTAAATATTTGACTGTTTGCTCCATTTTTGTAACTTAAGGGATTAAAATTGCTCTTTTAAGTAAAATTTAGGGGGCAAAATTGATCCTTTAGTAATTCTAGCATGGTGATACATGTCACTTTTTAATTCATATCAAGAAATCAGTGGATAAAATTTGGTTAAAAATTAGGGATGAGTATGGACTGGTTAACCAGTCTATTAACAATTTTCTTAAATTAGTTCATTACTATCAGTTAACTGCTATAACGGTTTCAGTTTTTAACTCAGTTTTTCGGATCGATTTATCGGTTAACCATTAAAAAATTTTAATATATAAATTTAATAAATTATACAATTTATAATATTATTTTTAATAGTTAAAAATGCATTAAAAATGAAAAAATACTAATTAAATACAATATCCATTAAAATAATCAAAATAAAAATAAAATTTTCATAATTAATTATAAAAATTAAAAATATTCAATATAAAACAAATAATAAAATGTTAATTATGCACATAATTTTAATATTTATTTACTAAATATATTTTACAAAATTATATATCATAATATTTATAAATTAAATAAAAATTGAAAAATATAAGTTTAAAATTTAAAATATAATTCATAATATATATATATTCGGTTTCGGATCGGTTAACCACCGGGTTTTAAAGTAAAAATCTTAAACATAAAATTTCGGTACGGTTAATCTAAAAATCAGTTCGATTTCGAACTGATTTTTCGATTAATGTAAATTTCAATTAACTATGCTCATTTCTATTAGAAATAAGGAACCATTTAGTGGTGGGGGAATTGCACTGATTTTGATACTTTAGAGTTAACATTGCATTGGTTAAAACTTTAAGAGTAACGTTAAATTCACAACTTCAGCAAATATAAAAATTCTCGAAGTTTTCTCTCTTAATATATTTTATCCCACCGCAAGAAAGATGCTCGGGAAAAGAATTTGATCATGATAGGAAAAACTACAATCATGTAGTAAAAAATCATGCTTCCTAATAAAGTTTGAAAGCTTCGAAGTGCAGTTTCTTTTCCTTGTGAAAAGCGTGTCCTTATTGAGAATACTAAAATATTAATACATTTGACAATTTCTTTGCCAACAAATTCAGATTCAGCACAAAAATCAAATAACGCTGCAACCATACGTCCACTAGCCGGTAAGCAAAATCCAGTTCATATCAAGAATATCAATGAATTTGATAGTTTGACTACCGGTAATCACTATTTGCTTCAATTCACAAGTATTGGTAAGGGAACCCTTAATCACATTCAAAAATTTTTGCAAAAAAACATGAACATGAAGGATTGGGACTATCAGTACTTGGGCCTTTAAAAGTTTCATATCATACACCTATTTTATCTGTAGAAAAAGCAAATAAACTGGTCCTATTATCCTCATAAATAGTTGTAAAAAATTCCCGAATCGGATAAATGGGAGCAATACTGCTTTCCTCGTAGTAACAGAAGAGTTGAAAAAAATCCACAGCTTGTCTCTCAATAATGCTATGGTCAAAACACCAACTGCCATCAGCTATAAGAAGTCCATTGATAATTAAAAAAAAACCACGAAGAAGAAGAAGAATTCAACCCTTCAATTTTGACCTTCAACCTAGCGAAGGGGTTGAGAAAAAAAAGTTTCCCATTTTCCTAGATTATCACATCAAAATGATTAAGTTGTCATGAAAATGAGTGCATGCCATATCAAATGATTAGTTATTGACTGATTTTGTGATTTTTTTTCTTTAAATATTCTTTTACATAACACCTTAAGTTAATGAATGCCACCGTTATCTTGAACTGAAGGTGCATACAAATTTAAAAAATTTATCGGATAAAATAAGTTAGAAAATTCAATTTCATCTGAAATTATAATATAAAAATCATAAATTTTAAAATAAATATCATCTCATTCGATCTTTTCATGTGTTTCAACATTATTCATTATTTTTTAAAAATCAATTGGAGTTGAATCCAACCAATTTTTGCAGCAGATGAGTGCTTCTACTATTAAATGTGTCAATACCCTTTTAAAATGATTTAATGTCCTACCTCCTGTGCTGAGTAATTCTGATGCAACCATTGATATAAGAATAGCCAAAAAATCTCTAGATAATTGAGACAAGTAAAAGATAATTAGAAGTATTTATCTTCCAACATCCTAGAACATTAAAATTTCTACGAATCTCTTTACAAGTTTTAACTAAATACTTTGAAACCTTCAAGTTAGCCTCTAAATTTTCCTTTTGTTTCTTACACCAAGAATACCTGTACTGAAAGCTAATGACTTGTGTTGATAATAAGTCAATTGAAAATCAATAAATATTAAGTCAAATATTGAAATTGGAGAAGTAGGAGAGTTAGGATTTTTTACATTTAAATTTAAATTTATTGTTACATATTCATATTTTTAGAAATAATTTTTATTATATTTGTTAGAAATTTTACTATAAATATGTACGTTTTATGAATAAATAAAATGTGAGTCCAAGTTTTTTAGTTGCAAGGTTTTATATTTCTACATTTTTCTTTCCTAAATAAATTAAAACCAATAAAGTGGTATCAGAGCCTTCTTTTTTTAGTATCAAAAAAATATACATACAAAAATCTACAAATGAAAAGTCAAACAAATTTTTCACAAATGCAATTGCCAAAATTTGATGGAACAAACTTTTAAACTTGGACAGTACAAATGATAGTCCATCTTAAAGCTTTGGATCTTTGGAATGCTATGAAATTAGATTCTGAAGTTCCTCCACTAGGAGCCAATCCAATAGTAGCTCAAATCAAAACATACAAAGAAAAAAAATACAAAGGAAGCTAGGGCCAAAGCATGTGTATACTCGGCCATTTCATCTTCAATCCTCTCCAGAATTATACAACTTGATTTCGCTGCAGAAATTTAGAAGTATCTTGAAAATGAGTATTAAGGAAATGAAAGGGTAAAATGCATGCGCGTGATAAATTTATTACGCAAATTTGAAATGAAAAAAATGAAAGAGTCCGAGACAATCAAAGAATACATTGACAAGCTTCTTAGTATTGTCAACAAGATGAGATTACTTGGTAAAGTAATTTCTAAAGAAAGAATAGTTGAAAAAATATTTGTTACATTGCCTGAAAAATATGAAATGACAATTTCTACTTTAGAAAATACTAAAAATCTTTCGAATATTATTTTGGCAGAACTTTTAAATGCCTTGCAAGCGTATGAACAAAGAAAATTTATAAGAGAAGAAGGTGTTGTGATAGGAGTTTTTCAAACAATGTCAATGAAGAAAAGCAATAATGAGAAAAATAATACACCTTATCCTCGTTACAAGAAGATAAATCATCCACCATACAAGTATTAGTGGAGATCAAATACCAAATCCAACAAATGTAGCCAAATGGGTCATAAAGAGAGAGTATGCAAAAATAAACAAGAAAATGAAGTCAAAATTATAGTGAATGAAAAACAGTGATTACTTATTTAAAAAAAAATGGCCATGAAATAAATAAAAAAAATACCATGCCATAAAAAAAATAAAAAAAATTAATCGAATAATTGATCCGAAACCTAACCTATTTTTAAGGTTAACTGAACCGAAAAAAATGGTTAAGATTTTTAAACATAAAAATTTTCGTTTTTAGGTTCGATTTCGGTCCACGATTTGAAAAAATCGACAAATTCAGTTAATCGACCGATTTAATTAATTTTTTTAATATATATCATAAAAAACCCTATCTTCTTCTTTTGTTCTACCGCTTTCCCTCAAGCAATAGGCCGCCGCTCTCTCTTCTTGAATCTGCCCCTCTCGTCAAGCCGGCCACCGCTCATCTCCCTCCCTCACTGGCATCCTCCCTCCCTCACCAGCGTTCTTCCTCCCTTACCGGCGTTCTACCTCTCATCTGTACTGGTAAGTGTTCTCCCTCCCTCACCAGTGAGTATACTCTTTCTTGTTATGTCTCTGATTTTTTTTGTTCTTTTTTTTTTTGCTCTTCCTGTTCTTGGGTGCTATGAATTCAGTGTTTCCTGAAATGGGTTCTTATTCTTTTTATTTTTCCTTGTCTTGTTATTGAATAATTTTTATGATTCAGTTTGCGAGAGAGAGAGAGAGAGAGTTTGTCTGTTAACCAATGTTTTATTTGTATGATCTGCATCTTTATTTTAACCTGTAAAAATATTGTTGATTCCTTCAATTTTTCTGTAACGAAGATATTTAAAAGTCCATAACAGGATTATGATTTACATACAGTTGCGGATTGCAATAATATTGACATGAATTTTTGCTATTAATTTTTTTTTAATTTCTTGAAGATAAGATATTGTCTGGGAGAGGATTTTCTACGACGGATTTATTGGGAAAATATGGCAACAGAGAATCTGTCGCTGGTTGTCTACATGTCTTTCTAAATTTATTTTGTTTTACCCATGAAATTCCGTACTTATTGTTATTGTTGCTTAATTTTCACTTATTTTGGCGATAAACACCTATATGTGTCCCTATATTTTTGATTTAGTTTTACGTTAATTAGCTTGTTTTTTTCACTGCTAAATCCAATTTTTCGTGTGATTAGTTTTAGGTATGACTATCTTTGAAACAATATACATGGTGTTTATTCAGATGATGCCTAATAAGCTACACAAAAAATATATATATATAAACAACACAAATGTTTTTAAATTTTTTGAGAACGACATAACTATAAACCTAACTTTTTTTGAACAATTAACAACTCTTTACATGTTAGTGATTTCAGTCTAATTCCCAACTATTTTTTATTTTAAACTTTCAAAACCAAACAGCTTATTTCCTTTCATCCTGTTCAAAGGGTTAGGTTGTATTTTGTTTCACATTGTTATTTGTTTAAGATTGGGGATGATTGTCTGCCCAGTGCAGAAGCGGGACGGCAGCGGAGCTATCCCCAGTAGTATTTTGGAGGAAAAATTCTTCCGCATAAAAATATTTTATTTTTTTAAAAAAATATAATTATAGCTAAAATATAGTATTTAACAATTAATTGTAATTGAATTATAATATTTAATAATTAAAAAATATAAATTCAATTAAAAATCAAATTAATATAAATTTTAACAATTGACAAAACTAAAATTAAATATAATTTAAAATTAAATTATATAAATATAATTAAATTTAATTACTAAATTTTGGGGATGCAAAAATTTCGGGATGAGAACTACAATCTTTGTCCCCGCATAGAATTGTAAGTCGGAAAATATTTTTTTCACATTCCTGCCCTACGGGGGAAATTTTAGAGGATTTCCCGCCCCATTCGGGGTGATTTTCCACTGGGAACGGGGATTCTCCACCCCATGATTATCCCTAGTTAAGACACTATAACATGACATTGTTATCTAAGTTAGTTGTTGACAATTGTAAAAGAAATTATAATCATACAAGGTTTCTTTATGTTTAATTTCCAGACTCATTTCGATCTAGTCTAACTTCTAGAATTATGGAAGCACTCATTTGTGGACAAGATTGGTTTAGATCAAGTAGTAAATCAATTTCAATTGAACATATTTTAGAAGAACTTGAAAGTGTGGAGATAGGTATTATTTTTTATTATTTTGATTTTTCTACTTATATTTCTGTTATTGGTTTAATAACTTTTAATTTGTAACATTTTTTTTGTTTTTTTAATTACAGAATCAGCTTGAGATGTAGGTGACCATAATGTGATTCAAGTTGATAACTAGGGAATTGACTATGCAAAAGCTTATATGCATTGTATTTTTATTCGACATTTATTTGTTGAATTGATTTGAACATTATATGTTTAATTTATAATTTTAATATCAAGTATTTTAAACATTTTAACTTTTATGTTTGTAATTTAAACAATATGTTGAATTAAGTATTGTATTCAATTTTTATTTTTAAGTATTTTAAAAATTTTAATTTTGAAAATTGCATTTTACAATTGTAGTCATTAACCAAAAAAATTGGTTAATCAATCTGAAAAATCCAAACCGATGGATTGGTTAACCGGTTATAACGGATTGATTAACGGTTAATACTTTAAAAAAATCAATTTTAATGCACTGATTTTTTTTGGCTCATGAACTGGTTAATAGGTCCATATTCACCCCTAGCCATGCCAATGTCTTGCAACAACAAAAATATGCCATGTCCATATTCCCAAAATTATGAACCATATCCCATATCTATGCTCCACAAACATAACAAATAAAATAAATAAATAAAACCTATATGCATTTCAAGTTATGTCTTTTGTAGCAATTGACTCAAGGAGGAATATTGAGAATGAATCAATTGAAAATCAATCGAAAATCAATCAAGATTAAATAAAAAATTGAAGTAGGATACGTAAGAGAGTTAGGATTTTTTATATTTAAATTTGATCTTGATTTTATTGTTTCATATTCATATTTTTAGTAATAATTTTGATCATATTTGCTATAAATTTTACTATAAATATGTAAATTCTATGAATAAATAAAATGTGAGGCCAAATTTTTGAGTTGCAAAGTTTTATATTTCTACATTTTTCTTTGCTAAATAAATAAAAACCAACAACTTGTTTCTCTTCAACATTATCTAAAATCATATCATCATAAAGTCGACTGCTTGAAATACAAGCAAAGAGCCTAATGATACTAGTTGAATCACTTATCAAATAATGGGCATAAACATAACCAATGTATTATAAACATTATGCCCCATCTCCTAAGCCTTTGACTCATTATAAATTTGCGAGGATTTATTTCTTGCAAATTTAGCGAGGATTAAGTCCTCGCTATATGCTTCATGTATTAACCACATTACGTAACCGTTAGCAAGAAATTTTTTCTCGCTAAATTAGCGAGGATTAAGTCCTTTCTATATGCTTCATAGATCATTCGCGCTATGAATTAAGAGTTAGCGAGGGTTTTGTGCTCGTAAAGTCATCGCAATTTTTTCCACCAAAATTTTGGCGCCCATGATTAGCTACAAGAAAAATTATTTATTGCTAAATTATTGCAATATATGTTTTTTTATTAGCCCTAACAATATTTGCAACAAAAATCATTTTTTGTCGCAATGTTGTCGCTAAATGGTGCATTTAGCAACAAATTTCATCATCGTCGCTAATTTTCGTAGCTATTCTGCATTTTTTTTATAGTGAACGGAAAAATGAGATCTAGCTACTACAAGCAAAAGCTCTATCTAGGAACTCCTAAACCAAAGAAAGACCAGTTCTCCTTGCCCAAGTGAAAGGATAACTAGTCATACCCAGATCCACTAAGCCACTATCTTCCACCGCATCTCGAAAACCTTGAATCCGTCGACTGGGTTGTTGCTGACCTCCACATTTTTCTTTAGCATTCAAGACATCATTAAAATCACCAATGATACACCATAGGAGCTTAGAAACTGAGGATAACCTATGGATTAGAGACAAAGTTTTGTGTCTTCTATTACGATCAGGAACACCATAGTAACCTATTAAATGCCATGGAATCGAGTTTTAGAGACAAATTTCAACGTTAATGTTATACCAAGAATAGCTAAGAAGTTTAGCTGAATTTTTCTCCTTCTAAAGGAAAGCCAGGCCCCCCTATGGCCCAAACAATCAACACCAAAGACCCCATCAAAACCTATCAATCTTTTTAAGCAATTCAATTTGTCTTCTTCTATGCACAGGGTTTCAATTAAGAAAACAAATTGAGGTCTTTTATTAGAAATAAGGTCTTTCAAGATCCAAACTGTACGTGGGTTGTCCAGTCCGCAACAGTTCCAACTGAGGCAACTCATGGATGCGGATCTGTAAATCAGGATCCGCCAATAACTCATTTTTTGGATTACGCAGAAGAGATACAGAACTGGGCTGAGGCCCAACACTTAAACCCAATTGTCATTCTTCCTCCAAACGTCTACGTTTTGGTCTAGTAACAATCAAACCTGCCGTCTGAGCTGGTTTAGTGGACATATCAAAGATGATTATTCCTTTAGATGACTTACCAGAATTAGCATCCACTAAATTAGCAATTGTAACCGCAACATATCCCTCATCCTCCACGATCTTTTTCCTATGATTTTCTCTGTTTTCCATATGGCAATCAGCCATAGTTTCATCAACGTTCATTGCTTTGCCGGAGGGGTGAATAGGAAAGTTTTGAGCTTTCGATAGAAAGACATTTTGTAACCACTTGCTCCCAATCAGATTTTTTTGCTTATGGTTTGGCAGCCTTAATGACTCATCATAGTTCTTTTTCACATCCCCTTGGTGGTGCTTGAATAACTCTAGGCAGAATTTGTCTATGTGACCCAACAGACCATAAATAAAACTGAAGGGAGTCATTCATATTGAAAGTTAACCCAGAACCAGTTCCCACCTGCCCTTTTCAACTTCATCCCCTTCTTTAGTGGATTACGAATATCAATGGAGACTCTAAGATGCATATAGTTACGTCAAGTATGTTACGATCCCACATCGGTTAACTGCCTAGGCAGTTGGTGGCTTATAAGTGTGTGGGGCTTCCTCCCTTACAAGGAATTCCTTTTAAGTGGATAAGGGGCCTTCGCATTTATGGGCCTAGCATTGCGGTCCCTAACAATGGTATCAGAGACGAGTTGGCGGCCCAGGAGAGGAACCCTATGTGGAGAAGCCGCCAGTGGGTGACAAGCAACCGGGAGTCGGTGGAAGCGGCCCAGGAGAGGAACCCTTAGGGAGAAGCCGCCAGTGGGCTGCTAGCCGCCGGGAGTCGGCTGTTGGAGGGGGAGGCAATGTTACGATCCCACATCGGTTAACTGCCTAGGCAGTTGGTGGCTTATAAGTGTGTGGGGCTTCCTCCCTTACAAGGAATTCCTTTTAAGTGGATAAGGGGCCTTCGCATTTATGGGCCTAGCATTGCGGTCCCTAACAATGGTATCAGAGCCGGGTTGGCGGCCCAAGAGAGGAACCCTATGTGGAGAAGCCGCCAGTTGGTGACAAGCAATCAGGAGTCGGTGGAAGCGGCCCAGGAGAGGAACCCTTAGGGAGAAGCTGCCAGTGGGCTGCTAGCCGCCGGGAGTCGGCTGTTGGAGGGGGAGGCAATGTTACGATCCCACATCGGTTAACTGCCTAGGCAGTTGGTAGCTTATAAGTGTGTGGGGCTTCCTCCCTTACAAGGAATTCCTTTTAAGTGGATAAGGGACATTCGCATTTATGGGCCTACCAGTAAAATTGTTTGCATATGCACAAATAAAATCTCCCAAGAAACTACCAATACTCTGAAAAACTTTCTCAAACACAAATCCAACAGGTAAATCGTGAACCTGAACCCACAGACTGACCTGAAAAAGAGGGATTCAATCTTTGTAGAACTAGCAAATGATTGTCGAAAGTCCATGGACCACTATCAACAACTCTTTGAGCATCAATTTCAAGAAAAAACTGAAATAAAAAGATTAGTGGATAAACCTTTAATAAAAACTTCCATCACAGTCTCCAAATGGTTCATTGCTAAAATATTTATAGGTTTATCTGTGAAAAAACGTCCAACCAGGCCCGATCATAGGTTCAAGTGTTGATCGGAGAGTTCATCGTCACCAAAGACTACACCTTGTTCTTTATCATCATCAATAGAAATGTTGGCACATAGCCCTTCAATGTTTTCACTATTCTTTGACGTCATATGGATGAAAAAATGATGACCCAAAAGCCGGCAGAAAGGAAGAAACATAAGTCAAAAGCTTGCAAAAAGCAAGAAAAGACAAAATTTGCTAGAAAGCAAGATAGTAAACATGTTATTTTTGTTTTTTTTTTCAATAATTAAAAATAATCACTTTTATTTGAACGAAAAAAAAAAGTGAAATTTAGTCATTCTATGATTACATATTTACTCTGTCAATAGTGTATTGAAAGAGAAACAGCTGGTTATAAGAAGTTTATGGATACAAGTTTTAGAGTTGAGGGATTTAGATGTATTATGAAAAATTGAGGGTCAATTTGTGACAGTTATCTCTACTTTATCATCATTTTGCAGTAAGAAACTAAAACAACCGTCCATATAAGAGTTTATAAATATATTTTTTACGGATTGAGGGAATTTGTTAATACGAATTTTAGTTGAGAGAATTAAGGAATACAGTATGCGATGAGGATGAAACATAAAAATTACCCGAGAAAGAATTAAAGACCTAAAATGCGAGTGGATCCTATAGACCACAAAACTCTTTTTTTTTTGTTATATTTTGTTTTTATTATTTAAGTTTATTTTTATTTTGTTATTATACCGAATGCATCAGCTTGTTGTATTGCGTCAGATGCCATTATATATTGCTAATGCATACTCGATTGTAAACTCGTATCTAGATTTGCAAATAAGTATATTTCGATTTGCTGAAGCCATAGTTATGGACACAAGTTGTGGAGTGAAAAAGAATAAAACTTCAATGAAGAAATAGCTTAACTGGAATAAGCTTAGGTTCAAAACCAACATTTACTTTAATTATGGTCAAGCAGGTGAAAATTCCAGTCAATCTAAATTATGGTTAACCTATAAATTTTAACTTAATGATACTGGTCTAAAAGTCAAGATTATTAAGTCTCAAATTCAAATCTCAGCAAGTATTTAATCATGGAGCAAACTTAAGCATTTAAAAGGTAGCCAAAACAAAATTTAATCCCATTTGAACTTGGATGCCACATCTTAAAATCCTCCAATACATGGGAAATGGAAGTGGGAAACAGAGTTACAATTGTTGAAATGCTCCAATACGGCATAGAATAATAAGAGCACCAATTACCAAACAAACCACATAAAAACAAGATATCGCTTGGCATCAAAGCATATTATTTGATTCAAGGTAAAGATATGATATGTGTGGAAGCTAAGTCAGTAATCAGTAGCGACTAGTGCCTTGAAAGAGAACAAATGGGCCATAGGACGACAAATACATAGATTGCTATCAAAATACACCTGTGCTATGCATTTCCATCCCCACATATACCCCTACACTTGCTCAACAAGTCACTTTCTTCCTGCTCATACTCTTGTTGACTAGTGTCAATCCCAAAAAAATTCACCCACACAACCTGCTTACTCTGGCTGGAACTGTATTATTTAGAATATGAGATCCGTGTCTATTTTCACATACATATCAGACCATTCCATATTACACCACAAAAGAAATGATATCAAGACAACAGAAAATAAAATGGATTGCATGGTTCAGGTAAGTAATAAAGACAATGGCATCTCATATTGCAATCAAATTATCCAGTAAACTAGGAAACAGCTATTCATCGGTTTCACATGTCCAGAGGAAAAAGGGTGTGAAGGACATGTATAAGTCTACATTTCCCCTTATCAATGTACCTTAGACTATATGATTAACTGTTTCTTCACCTTTTCCTCCATCACTAGATAAGTTCCCCCTGCTTATAATGTATTTTGACCCATCTAATTGGCCAAATTGCCATGATTCTCATGTTCCCATCAAATCTCAAATGCATGCTAGAGAAAAGGACTAGTGTATTTCATCAAGCTTCCCAAGATGACAACAACATCATTTGCACAAAATATGTTCAAGATTTTGTATTTTGTAAAAGGTGATGGATTCCCCTCAAAAGCCCCATTTATATTAGCCGCAACATCAGTTAGAATATCTCATCACAAGCATTTTAAATTAATTCATATCCCAACTATATTTACCACCGAAAGTAGGTCCACAGCAAAGCATGCACTGGTGGTTTTGAGTACAACAGGGAACAGCATATGTTTCAAATTTCCATGCCTCTAGAAAAAGCAACAAATGTAACATAAACAGTCACCAGGTAACCATCACTTCCCAGTGTTCATCATCAGAGTGATATTATCTCCTTTGAGAAGAATTCTTCCCAAAGATTTTCTGGTCTTTTTCTTGACATTGACTTCCTCAGCATCATCAAGAACCAAATTCATGTACTCATCAAAACCCTGTTAATTAAAACTAAAACCACGTCAATTTAAGACAACACGTTAATCAATGAATCTCTGCTAAAATTTGCAAAATATAACCAGAAAATAAAAGCCACAAACACAACAGCCCACTAAAAATCCAAAGGATTTGTTCACGCTGATGCCCTACAAAGCCTACTCAAAGAGCAGTAAGCACATTATGATCTTCTTAATAGAGATACTTATTATCAATTATTACCACATGAAGAGGCAAAAATATAATACCAACATAAACATCACGACTTCCAATTTACTGTTTAATAGACATTATTTTCTTTTATGTTTTCCATTTTTTAGCTCATTTATACTCTATTCATGTATCGATTTAGAAGTACAGCATAATAATTAGCGAAATCAATCTCTTCCCAATGGAGAGAAAAAAGAGTTTACAGGAAACAAATTTAATAAACTAAAATATATTTTATTGCAACGAAGAAAATGATGGGACTAAACTAGGAATAAATGAAATATTAAAAAAAGGAATAAGGAGAAAGAGAAAAAAACGAAATATAAAGCAGTACCTAATGTAAACAGTACATGCACAAAAGTACAAATGTGATTCTAAAATTGAAGTGTGGTAAAGATGCTCAGTTTGGTTGCTATACAAGAGGTGAGGTAGAGATTAAAAAAAATAAAAAATAAAAAATAAAAAATAAAAGAAAAGAAAAAATAACTTGCAGACCATATAAAAGAAAAGGAGACAGAACAACGAGAAGATCCTTAATGATCTAGAAGATAAATATAAAAGAAAGAGGAAAAAAAAAAAGGAAGACAAGCGCTATGTTTGGTTGCTAAACAAGAGTTGAGGTTGGAAAAAGAAGAATTCAATGAGGCTAAGTTAATGCAGAAGAAACAGAGTGTAAAGAAGATCCTAAAATGATGTGAAAGAGAATATCCAAGAGGCTTAGAGACTCCTTAATCTATTCCACAACAACAATACAGTAAAAAGTTCATCATAGCATGATAAGTACGGAAACTCTTATGAATCCCAAAAACAACCTAGTTATGTGAAGAGAAACACTGCCCAATATTTTGACTCATTACTTGCATGCTCTCGTTGTGCCTAAGAGGGCAGCAACAAAAATATACCTGATGGTGCCTTTTAAAATAGACACACTCACTCTAAAGATAAGCACTAACTTTTCAGAAAAAAGTTGATATTGGAGGATTAAGAATCATAAATTCAACAGGATTCAAGAACAATTTGAAGTGTTTGATAAATGTCACATTTTCTGTAGCAAATTACTACCTGATGGCATGGTACAATAACTGTCATCAAATAAGAAAGCACTCTCATCAGATGCAAACAGAAAAAGGATAAGAATTAGTTCGGCAAGGGATTAATCCAGAAATCAGTAAGATTTCTATGACTTCAGTCTAAGTATATTCACCAACATCAATCAGTCTGCAAGTCATCTAAGTGTTAGTCAGTGTTGACAAAGATAAGTTCAGCACTATTACAAGGCACATGCAGCCTAAGCACCTCGTCGATGTCCGAGGAGCTGACTTCAGCCAAACCATACCCAGGCTAAGGTGCTCACCTGGCTTACTCAATTCGTATTCTGTTTAATTTTCTTCTTTCATTTAATTTTCATTTCTAGAATATGTTCATTAGAGGCAAATGTGATGTGACAATGAATCAGATATCCATATCAAATACAAAGGCAGCACGAATCTTCTGAATTAGCTTCCAAGGCCAAAGCATCCAGCTACTCAAATACCAGTACGAAAAGAGAGATAACTCAGGCAGATTACAAGAACAAGAGTGAACAAAGAATAGGATGCTTTTCATGCTAGACGTTCGAATAGATTAGTTGTCGTGTTTATTTCTTTAACTTCCGCTATTGTTTAATCACTGTGCCCTTTTGTCAATCCAGGATGCCTTTTACCATGATATGGAACTAATTTTTGAGTAAAATTCTTAAAGTGATATTGTGATGATGTTCCTTAGAAATTCAAGTGAAGGTAAGTTGTTTTCCCATGCGAAATAATTGCTCTTTTCCAGCATCTAATTTACTTGTGTATGCAGCTAGCACCTCAAAGACAGCAGAACAATAACATTGATAGAAATCTTTCTCTTTTTAACAAAATATACTAAACACAAAAGAAAATGCTCCTCCAGTCCCACTGTTCTTCTTTTCTTTTTTTTTTTTTTGTCTTTTCAGCTCAAATTCTAAATACAAGAAGCAAAATAAGGTGGGTACCAGAGCAACAAAGCTTAAAGAACTTTGATGACAATGACAGAAAATATTTTGATATTGTGCAAGAGAGATTGCTCCGTCTATCTTTTTGAGTCTCTAGATCTAGAACAGGTGGATGCCCTTCTTATCCAGACGAAAATCTACTAACAACCAGACTAAGAATCTGCCAGTAACTGTATATTCAGCTTTCCAAATCCTGCTTTTCCCACCTCCAAATTCAATAGTTCACTAGGGATTTTAATTTTAGAACGTAGATGCCTATTTTCTTATGTATTTTTTCCAACCTAAGTATCAGTGCTTGCAAGCTGTCCAACACCAATGACCATATATAAAGATATAAAATTGCAGCTGCTGTCCTAAACTTAACAAATCTGAAACTGATAACTCATTATCATAATGGCCCACAGATTTTTCACCTTACCAATAAGCTTAAATAATACATATAAGTCCTTTCAAAAAAAAAAAAATAATACATATAAGAAACCTAGCACAGCAGCAATATGTTGGGCACCTATTTAGATGAATTTTTGCAAACAGAGTACGAAGCTAAATATTAACAATAAAATTCAAGTAAATTCCTGTCAGCTGAAAAATAAATAGCTAAACCAAATCAAATGCACCAAACGGTCTGAAACTTATTACAAAACTTACAATAATTCGGCCTTCAATCCGCAGATCCTTCTGCTCAAAAAGCCAAATCTGAATCCGAGCTTTCTGTAATAAAACATATCAAAAACAAATAAAAATAAAAAGGAGCATACTTTATTATAAAGCTCAAAAAAAAAAAGAAAAGAAAATTCAGGCAAACCGAGATGAAAAGAAATATATAAACTTGCGGACAGGTAGAGACTTACACTTTGAAGGAACCTGAAAATCAAGTTCTTGTGCCGCACAATCCAGTAAAAGAACAAACCAAAAGTAAGAAATAAGTAAGCACATAGAATTGAAAAGATAAAAGATAAATCAACTTAAAATTGATATTGAAATAGCGAAGTCGAGAAATGGAAAGAAGTATGAGAATGATGTATACAATGGGTTGGGTCATAATCCTCTGGACCTTAGTACTCGCCATGGCTGTAATGCTCTTGTCGGGCTCGGCAGAACTTTAGCTGCAAAAACCTTAAAACCCTAAACCAGAGGCTTTTCTCCTAAACGTTAAAACCCTAAAACCGTAGAGACTCGCCTGCCCCTTTTGGCTTTCGATAATTAACATTTAACAGAGTAGATTTTGTAATCGGGTCAATGATTTGAAATTCGGGTAAATTTGGCCGACCGGATTTTTAACGGCTTTAAAATAGAATTGAGTATGAATCTATTAGTACATTAATAAAAAAAATTAATTTATTAAAATCAGTTTTTTTAAAATATTAATTGTTAATCAGTCTATTATAATCGATTAATCAATTTCGATTTTTTGAATTAATTAATCAATTTTTTTCAGTTAATTACTACAATTATAAAATACAATTTCAAAAATTAAAATTTTCAAAATACTTAAAAATAAATATTGAATACAATACTTAATTTAACATATTATTTAAATTACGAACATAAAAATTAAAATATTTGATATTAAAATTACAAATTAAATACATAATATTCAAATCAATTTAATAAATAAATGTTAAATAAAAATATAATTCACATAAACAAAGTAATTAAATTTTGTATAATTCTATGCATAAAAATTGAAGTAATTAAAGTCACATTGATTGAAAGTTTTTCAAATTCCCTTCCATCACCTGCAATAATCACTAATATATTTTTCTTCTATAGAAAAATAAATTCTGGTTAGGAAGAATGACAATGTATCGAATGAAGGACTAAAAAAATGTAAACTTGATTTTATTTTTCTACAAACAGAGCATGCACAACAATGAAAGGAAGCAATCGGTATTTTACGGATTGATTGTCAATTTATCATGTTCTAAATTAAGTTTAATCAGTATCTCAACTTTTAAAACTTAAGGGTGCGTTCGGGGACGATTTTGTTTTTGGTTTTTTGTTTTTTTTTTAAAAATAAAACAAAAACATGTTCGGCAAATTTGTTTTCATTTTCATTTTTACAAAAATTTAAGAAGTAATTTTGACAACAAAAACAAAAATTAAAAATCTTTAAAATGTGGTTTTTATGATTTTGTTTTTATCAATAATTTAATTATTTCATCCTTATTATCACCACCTCTACCACCACCACACCACCGTCACTACCACCACCTCCATCGCCACCATCGTCACACCGCCGCCACCGCCACTACCACCACCGTCACACCACCGCCACCGCCACCGCCACCACCACCGCTATTACCGTTACCACACCGTCGCTGCCATGCCACCGTCACTACCACACCGCCACTGCCACACCGCCGCCACCATTGCCGCTACCATCGCTACTACTGCCACTACCATCGCCACCACTACAGCTACCATCTTTGTCATCACCATCGCCACCACATTACTACTGTCACCACCATCATCACACCATCATTGTCGTTGCCACCACTGCCGCCATCACCATTGCCACTGCCATCTTTGCCACCACTACCACAACCACACTGCTACTAGCACCACCATCACTAGCATACTACTACTAACACCACCACCACTACCAAACCGTCGCCGCCGCCACCATCATCGTTACCGCTACCGTCACCGCCGTCACTGCTACTGTCATTGCCATCATTGCTACTACCGTCACCACACTGTCATCTCTACTACTGTCATCGCCACCACCACCAGACTATCGTTGCTGCTACCATCGTCGCTGCCACCACCATACTGCTACTGCCGTCGCTACCACCACTTCCACCATATTATGATTTTTTTAATGTAATATATTTTAAATTTTGAATTTTATTAAATATTTATTATTTAATATTAATAATTAAATTATATATACGTAGAATATGTATTAATGGATATTATAATATTTTTTAAAAAATAAATAGAAAATCAATTTTTAAACAGTTTTTGAAAAACAAATAACAAAAACTAAAAACAGTTTATGGATTTTAAAAAACAAAAAATGTTACCAAACACACCCTAAGACTTCCACTAAGTTAATTATTTCTTTTTCTTTCTTCATAATTGATTGTGGTTAATTATTCCGTGTGGTGACGTATTAAGCGTCGGTAATTTTCAAAGTGTGAATCATTAAATGAAAAAAGGTTAACAAGTTATTGAAAGAAAATAAGTGAAATTTCTAAAAGAAGGAAACAAATAGTAAATCAGCATTAAGCAAAAAACGGAGAGGTAGTGAGGTGGCTCAAATATAAAGAGAAGCAGAGTTACCTCCTATATAGATGTGGGAGAACCAACGAGCAAAAAGAGAGAACGCCGGTAAGAGAGGGAGATGAGGAGCGGCCCGCGTGAAAGGGAGAGAAAAAAACAGAAATGAGATAAGATTTTTTTGTTTATATATATATATATATATATATATATTAAACCGGTCGATTAATGGAAATTAGAAATAATTTCAAACCATGAACAGAAATCAAACCGAAAATCTCTATTTTTAAAGATCTTAACTATTTGTTCAATTTGATTAATCTTAAAAATCGATTCGATTATGGATAAATTTTTTTATTTTTTTGCTCAGCACTAGTATATAGTATTGCATGCAATGTTATTAAAACCAGATTAAATAAAAATTTGGAGATGCCAAAGGACTATAGTTTGAAATTTGATAGTGTTTGGTTGGATTGTTTTCTTTATTAAGTAATATTATTTTTAAAATTTTATATATATTTGAAAATATCATCATATTAAAAATAAAAAATACATTCGCCATTAAATATTAATTATAAAATATTATTTTCAAATCATCCAACATTTATGATAAAAATTTAAGAAAATATAAACTATATTTTTTATTTTATTCATAAAAATCATCAAATTTTATAAATTCTAATTGTTTTATATTTATATTTATATTTTTCATTTTCCAGCAAAAAAAAAGAAGATATTGTATGGACATTTTGAACAAAAATTAACTTTTTCAATTCAATTTGATTTTTTTCAATCAAGTTTCTCACTGGTTCAAATCAATTCCATTCAGTTTTATATATTGAACCAAGTTAAATGAGCTGCTAATTCATAGTTAAACTGACCCGACTAACTAGTCCAATTTTAAGGGTTTAAATTTTTACACACAATCATTGAGTTATTCCACTTTTACCGAAAAAGTTATAAAATAAAATTTTTTAATAAAAAAATACCTAAATTCAGAAAAATATATCAAAAAAGTTTATATTTAAGAAAGTTTCCTACCTAAAATCCTTGTTGGCATGCCACATTACCCATAAAATTCACAAAATTTTTTCACATGTCATCTCTTCATTAATCACGATGTAGCCAGTATGACACTTATCCCATATGGTAGGCTGATACGACAATCAACAAAAAATTTCGGTAGGATTTATTTTAAAATTCAGTCAAAATAACTTTTTATGAAATATTTTTCTAAGGATATTTTTTCATTAAAAATTTTTATTTTATAATTTTTCAGTTAAAAGTAGAAATTTCAATAATCATTAGGTGAAATTAACTCCAATTTTAATAACAGCATGTAAATTTTGTATCCTACGAATATATGTGCTAGTGTGTGCACATCAAGTGAGTGGGAAAGGTGTGTCAAATAAATGAGGGATAAGCGTGCGTGAAAGAAGAATTAAAATTGTGGAGCGTGGGCTACGAGTGAATGAGTGATAAAAGTATGAGTTATACAAATTAAAAATTAATATAATTAGTATTCACAGACGAAATTCAACAATCCATTGGTAAATCTTCCTCTGTTAGGCCTGCATCTTGTTTAGAAAGTCTACGCTTTTGTGGCCCACAACCAAATTAGGATCAGTATGAGTAATAGAAGTTCCCATTTGGACAGAAAACATTATTTTGCTGTTGATTCTTTATGGTATCGGAGCATTCCTACTCCAACAAGTGAATTTTTTTTTCAATCTTATGGCCCTGACCAACACAACAAATTTCCATACCACTCAACTTGTTCAATTCAATCCTGTTAGTCGACTTCCTATCAAGCTTCTTGGCAACCAAAACTTTGCAATATGGAAAGCTCAGTTTGCTATGCTTATGCATGGACATGATCTTTATTGCTTTCTTGATGGCTCACGTCCATCTCTACCTAAAACCATCACCCAAGAAAATACTCAAATCACCAATCTTGAGTTTAAACTCTGGTTTCATCAAGACCAGATCATCCATAATGCTCTTATGGCCTCTGTAGATCCAACGATTGCCTCATCAGTTGCCATAGCACCCAACTCGAAAGCTGCTTGGGATTCACTTCATACAGCCTTTGCCAATAAGTCACATACTCGCATCTTCAGTCTAAGGGACCAACTGAATAAAGTAACCAAGGATAGCAAAACTATTGTTGAATATCTTCGTGAAATTCGATCACTTTCAGATGAATTAGCCACTATTAGATCACCCATTTCAAATGAAGAACTTATTGTCAAAATTCTGAATGGACTGGGTTCAGACTCTAGAAAAATCTCAGTTGCCATTCGAGCACGAGAGTTACCTATTTCCTATGAGGAATTATATGATAAGTTACTGGATCATAAACTTTTCTTAAAGCATGAAGAAGTGAAGAAATCATCTGTTACTATTACAGCAGCTGTAGCTCAAAAGAATAATGGTTCTTTTAAGAACAACGACAACAACAAACCTTGGATTCCTCCTCACCAATGGCGTCAATCACCATTACATAACAACAATAATTCAAACTTCACAGCCCAATCTTGTTCTTCAGCTCCTCCAAACATGGATTCTCGTGTGAGGTGTCAATTATGTAATCGATTTGGTCATTCAACCAGAGTTTGTCGTTTCAAATCTCACAATCATTTGCAAGCCAAGGCAAACTTTATTGCTAACTCCAATAATAACACTGATACACCTTGGATTGTTGACTCTGGAGCAAATTATCACATCACTGCTAATTCTCAATCACTTACCAATATACAAGATTACCCTGGTCCTGAAGAAATTGCAATGGGTGATAGTAAAAAAATTCCAATTTCTCACGTTGGCAACCCTCAATTGTCTGCATTAAATTATGGATTTTATCTCTCTGATATTTTATACGCTCCTAATATTAAACACAACTTAGTTTCAGTTTCACAATTTTGCACTAATAATCTTACATCCATTGAGTTTTTTCCTTTTAAATTTATTGTGAAGGATATGAGTACATGAGCTCCACTGGTGCACGGCCGGAATAAAAACAGACTCTATGAGTGGCCATCTGGATTACGTTAGACTCAATAGCCTCCTAAGATGAATTCAGTTAGCAAATGTCTACCTCTTTATCTGTGGCATCGATGATTGGATCACCCCAACTATCGTATTTTGTATTTTATTTTAAATAATTTTTCTCTACCTTTTGCAAATTCAAACATTGTTCGTTTTTGTAATTCTTGTTCTTGCAATAAAAGCCAGGGGTTACATTTTTACCATAACACATTAAAAAGTGTTAAACCTTTGCAAATTATTTTCAATGATGTATGAGGACCCTCTCCTATTATGTTCATTGATAAAAACTCTTATTATGTTATTTTTTTTATCAATATTCAAAATATATCTAGTATATACTCCAAAAATAAAAGTAAAGTTCAAGAAGTTTTCAAAATATTTCAGCCTTTAGTCGAAAGATATTTTAACACCAAAATTCTTTCTTTATACACGGATGATGGTGGTGAATTTGGAGGGTTAAAATCTTATCTTCAATCACAAGGTATAGAACATCTTATGTCTCCACCTTATACATCCCAAAGAGTTGCAATTGCAGAGAGACGACATCGTCATATTATAGAAACAGCCAAAACACTACTTCACCAAGCATCTCTACCCTTCAATTTTTGGACATTTGCTTGTCAACGGGCAACTTACCTCATTAATCATTCACCCTCTTCACATCTTCACAACAAATCACCTTATGAACTCCTCTTTCATGAATCACCAAACTATACCTTCACGCGCACTTTTGGTTGTCTTTGCTACGTACCCTTGGCTCAAGCCATATATACAAAATAAATTGCAACCAAGTTCTACACCTTGTGTTTATTTAGGATTTTCCCAACAATATCACTGCCATAAATATTTTGATCCAAAATCTTCTAAAATTTACTTGTCTTGTGATGCTTTATTTGTTGAAGATAATTTCCCATTTGAAAATTTATTTTCAAACATCACTCATAATTTTTCAAATTTAAAATAAAAAATTATTCATAAAAAAATTCATTACCCAATATTTCAATAATTCCAGCACAAGTTTCTCATGAGATCCCACCTCCAATTATTATTCAGTTCCCTAATCAGTTGGCAACTCCAATTAGTTTTTCTGATTCCTCTGTCGCACCAGTTGGAGATTCTAATATTTCAGGTTCTTTTTCTTTTACACCAACTAATTTCCATTATCAGTCAGGTACTTCCTCTTCCCATTTAATTGAACTAATAGACATCACTAATAACCAAACCTTTACTAGGTCACAACACAATATTCATAAACCAAAAAAAAAAATCGACTACCTTGCCCATACATTTATTTCATTCGCTCCATCCACATACAAGCAAGCTAATAAATATGAACATTTGAGAGATGCAATGAAATCTGAGTTTAATGCTCTTTTGAATAATCATACGTGAGAATTGGTACCAAAGAATTCTAATCAAAATATTATTGATTGTAAGTGGCTTTTCAGGATCAAATGCAAAGTAGATGTCTCAATAGATCGATATAAAGTGTAATTGGTTGCTATGGTTGCTAAGGGGTTTACATAAAGGCTTGGCATTGATTATCACTCTACTTTTAGTCTTGTAGGTAAGCCAACAACAGTTAGGTTGACACTTACACTTGCTGTCCAAAACCAATGGCATTTTCATCAACTTGATGTAAACAATGCATTTCTTCAAGGTTATTTAGAAGAAGAAGTTTTCATATGCTAACCACCAGGATTTGAAGACTCCAAATACCCTACTCATGTGTGTAAACTCAAGAAAACCATTTATAGCCTTAAACAGACACCCAGAGCTTGGTATACTGAGCTAAATTTTTTTTTACTTTCTATGGGCTTTTACAAGTTAAAATCTGATAACTCTCTCTTTATTTTACAAAAATCTCATATTACAATCTATGTCTTGGTGTATGTTGATGATATTATTGTTACTGGTTTTGATTCAACTATTCCATTAAAGATTTGGGTTCTCTTAATTATTTCTTGGGCATAGAGGTTATTCCTTGTCATGATGGCCTTATTCTTACTCAATCCAAGTATATCATGGACATTTTGGAATACACTAAAATGCAAGGCAACAAAGGTGTTCCAACTCCTATGTCATCAAATGCCTCTCTCAACCTTAATAGCCATGCTTCCACTGTTAATGCTTCTGATTATCGAAAGGTTATTGGTAAACTACAATATCTTTCTTTCACAAGACCTGACATATCTTTTTATGTTAATAAATTATCTCAGTTTATGCACTCTCCCAATAACTCTTACTGACAAGCAGTCAAGAGGCTTATACGCTATCTTAAGCACACCATCACCTTTGGTTTGAAAATAACTCATCACTGCTCTTCCATGCTCCATATGTATTCTAACTCAGACTGGGCAGGTGATCCTACAGATTACACATCAACCATAGGATATATTTTTTATTTTGGTAATACTCCCATTAGCTGATCATCAGAGAAACAATGCACCGTTGCTCATTCATCTATCAAAGCAGAATATCGGGTTGTTGCTTCTGCTCTAGCAGAAACAAATTGAGTGATGAATCTCCAGTGTGAATTTCGTGTATCTTTTTTTGCTCCTTCAATGATTTTCTATGATAATGTTGGTTCCACCTACCTATGTCACAATCCAGTCTTTCATAGCTGAATAAAATACATCTCCATTGACTTTCATTGTGTAAGGGAACAGGTACAACAAAAACTCGTTGAGGTCCAACATGTTTATGTTGTTGATCAAGTCGCCGATACGCTTACGAAACCTCTTGCCAAATCTGCATTTGATCATCATCTCTCTAAGTTACCTATTGTTGACACAACCTCTAACTTGAGGGGGCGTGTTAAAGAGAGACTTGGTCTTTCTTGTTAATTGTACAACCTGTCGTTAGTTTTAATATCCATATCATATCTGTTTGTTATATTTGAATTTTGTATTTAGCATTTATCTTAGCTTTCTATTTAATTTCTATTAGGAGTTTTATTTGTATATATATACTCATTTAATAAAGAGACAGAAAAACATTATTTTGTTGTTCATGATTCTTTATCATGCACTTCGATATCATTTAGTCAACCGTAAATTTCATGAACTTAGACATGCAATTTATTATATAAGTTGGATCTTGCCCCAACCCAATTAAAAGCTCGTCTATTGAAAAACAGGCTTAGATTTTACATATAAATTGCACAATTAGCATGATTCAACCCAACCATATGTATTTTTTATATTTTTTTCATTATTTACATAAGCTAAGATAGTAAGAATAAGAGAAATTAACACCAAATATCCCATTTTTAACCCTACTTTTTAAAAATAAATTCTCCAATTTAAAAATTTTAAATTTGCCTTTTTTTAATTTTTGGTTTTTAAAAATGCCCTTTCTTTATTTTAACCCCTAATTAGTCATTCACATCTTCATCTCTTCTTTGAGTATCAATTATTTTGCCATTCCCTTACTCCGTCGCTCTCTTGCTCCGTCGTTTTTTTCTCCGATTACTTTGCCATCGCCGTCTCCAAATATAGATTCTGATTTTGTCATTGCCCTCTACTAAAGTATGATTTTCATTTCTCATCTCTTTATTTATTGTCCACCAAGTAATTTATTTTCTTTTATCAATCTTCTCTCATTTTTTTTTTCTCATTTCGTTGAATTTTTTCAACATGATGCTTCTTTTTCCATTCATCTATTGAATGTTGTTTTATTTGTGCATATATCTACATTTAATTGTTGTAGAATAGGGTTATGATTATTCATGTCTAATTTGATTTTATTAAAGTAATAAGGTTTGTTTTTTTTTTTGTATTTTGCTTGTCATTTGATTATTTGGCAAGATTTTTATTGATGATTGAACGTTCAATTTTTGGTTAGAAGAACTTGCGCATAACCTGTTCGATAAAATGCCACAATGCACAAACAATTTGCTTCCATCGTTCTTTTTCATAGGCAATGAATATTTGGCTATGAGAAAATCTTTAATCTCTTTAATAAATCAAAGGCATAGTGGGATAGGTTGCCTTTTATAGATAGATGTTTATATATGTATGATTTTTTGAAGTCCAAAACGGAGAAGGAGTTGGTGGATAATGCATTATTTGCCATGTATTGATTAAATTGTTGGATTTTCTTTGGTTCACTGTTTCATGATTTATATAGTGTGTTATTACTTAATTCCAGAGGTGGAATTGAAGTTTTCAAAAGTGAAGGCTTTAAACATGAAAATTTGACAATTATTTTTGCTTTCTTTCATTGAGTGAAGCACAAGTTCATCCACTTTGAATTTTAAATTCAATATTATTTTTAAGTTATTTTATTAGAGGAGAAAAAATTATTGTCATTTATTATTGAAGAATGAGATGAAACAAAGTTAAAATTAATTAAATGTATCACTCAAAATTACAAAGTACAAACGAAGGTAATAGTATTATTAAAAGATGTCACAAAATAATGCCAAAAAAGTTGACATGAAGGTGATGTACCTAGTGCAAGAAAAAAAAAAAAGAAATAAGCATAGTTGTTAGATTATTTGTTGCATATTTAAACAGCTCAAAGAAAGGTTATATAAATTTTATATACAAAATATATAAGAGAAATTTTTAAATCTAAAAAATAAATATGTATGTATATTATCATATTAACCATTGCACAACGGTTAACACAGCTCATAAATTGAAACAACAATCACAAAAAATAAAATAAAATACAAATTTAAACTGAACGTAAATTTTGGTTCGGTTTTATATCGATTTTGTGGTTAAGTATTTTTTTATTTGTTCACAATTATTGTAGGTAGGGACTGTGCAAAATTGAATCGAACTGAACTACATACATATCATTTTATTTGATTTATACGATCGATTTGGTTTTTATTGTTCGGTTTGTTTAGTTTAATTTTTCAATTGAAAAAATGAACCAACCAAATTATACTCTTTTATATCATTTTTAAAATATTTTATCTATCTAATATACAATTAATTATTCAATTAATTTAGTATGTTATATAAATGAATCTTAAAATGACTATTTAAATTAATTATATATTTTATATAGGCATATACACAATTATAAATATAGTTATACATAATACATATTTATTATAATATATTTTTTTTGTATATGTAATAATTATGAGTTAATTGTAGTTAGTTAATTATTATTAAAAACATAACATATAATTACTCCATTATAATTTTTAATATTCAAATTATAGTTTTTTGAATTTTGTTATTTGATAATTATTAAATTTTATTATAATTTTTTAAAATATATTTAATAATATAAAAAATTAAAAATCAAAAAAATCAAAAATAAAACTAAATAAATCAAACTGGCTGCAATCATTTTGATAGGTGCAGTTCGGTCTCTAAACTAACTTTATATTCACTTTAATGAACCGAACCGATCGAATGTCGAACCATTTCATTTGCAAGTGCGAAGATGGGCTATAACAACAAAAACTCGCCCTAAAGAACGAAAGCTTATACATTTAGGACTTTTTTAATATTGGTGTATTTTAAAAAAATATTTTGAAAATTGGTGTGTTTTTCAACTTATTTGAAAAAATTGTGTGTTTTTTCATTTTCGCTACGGAAATAGAGTTGGGCCCCACTCTCTCTCTCTCTTTGGTTGACCCATTACTGCCCTCCCTTCTTTCTCTCTCACCTAATCTCTCACTCTCCCACTCTCTCACTCTCCCTATACTTCAATTTAAAATTTTAACACTACACTATTAACTATAATTTTTATTATTTTAATAATATTTAATTATTCATTTTATATTTAAAATTAATATAATAGAATAATTATAAAAAAAATTATTTTTTAACGACAATAATTAATATTTTTCAATTTAAATAAAAAAATAATCAACTAAAATTATGAAATATAAAAATATATTAAAAATCGTTTATACTTTGAAAAAGAAAAAAATTAATTGGAGATAATGAAATCAAATATGATATTAATATTTGATTAACAAATGTTATATTAGTATTTGATGAGTGCATGACTAAGTATTCTATTAATAAATATGGTATTAGTATTTGATAAGTATATAATTAATTAATTTTAATTGGAGATTTAGGAAGAAATTAACTAATATTGAATTTAATTCCACAGTCTTCAATTAATTTCTTTGTATAAACGATTTTTAATATGTTTTTTATTTCATAATTTTAGTTAATTATTTTTTATTTAAATTAAAAATATTAATTATTGCAGTTAAAAAGCAAAACTTTTTATAATTATTTTATTATATTCATTTTAAATATAAAATAAATAATTAAATATTATTAAAATAATAAAAATTATAGTTAATAATATAGTGTTAAAATTTTAAATTAAAGTATAAGGAGAGTGAAAGAGTGCGATAAGAGAGAGAGAGAGTGAGAGGTTAGGTGAGAGAGAGAAGGGTTCAGCTCTATTTTCACAACAAATAATTGCAAAAATAAAAAAACACATAATTTTTTTAAATAAAATAAAAAAATACACAAATTTTCTAAATATTTTTTTAAAATACACCAATATTAAAAAAGTCTATTTACATTTACCATTAAAATTAGTCTTATAGAGTTTTTGTGAGAGAAACTAATTTCTCTCTCTCCAAAACCCTTGAAGTAGCGTTCTCTGCAATCGACCTCCAAAAAATGGCCAACAGTAATCTCCCTCGAAGAATCATTAAGGTTTGTTTATCGATCTTCCTTTCCTTTTCGCGATCTCACTTTCAATTTCTCTGATCCTCTTGTTGCTGTTTGGTTACCGAGAAAAAGATAAGGAATCGCAAACTCTTGTTTCTTCTACGCTTTATCACATTTATTTGCTATTCAGTAAAGAAACTTTTGGGTAGTGAACCGCATGTTCAAATTCTTGGGGTTTATTTTTGGTTCTTGTAAATCTAGGATCTAAATTAAGTGATTTTATAGTAACTAATCAGAATTTTGAGTTTCTGTTATTATTATTTACTTATTTTACAACATTTTGTGTTTGTATTGTTTGCATATTGTTTCAATTCTGCGATTTATTTTATCTCTCCTGTTAATACTTTCTTTGGATGTGATCTAACAGGAAACTCAACGTCTTCTTAGTGAACCAGGTAATCTGGTGACACTTTTTTTTTTCCTGTTTAACAATTAATGTGTTAGTTTTGGTTTTTCGACTGACATTTTGGATGAAAATGTGTTGCTCATATGGTTTTTTGACTAATGGAATTTGAATAATAATGCAATTCAATTCAATTTTATGTGTGTTAGTTGCTTAGTTTCTTAATTTATTGATGCAGCTCCAGGAATAAGTGCCTCACCGTCAGAGGATAATATGCGGTATTTCAATGTGATGATTCTCGGCCCAACACAATCTCCATATGAAGGTAGCTTAACTTCTATGCATATTGGTTTTATGACACGCATTTGTTTGTATAACAATTTGAGATGATGCATGCTATAAAATTTTTATTTGCACTTCTGTTTGTTTTCGAAGCTCTTTTTACTGGTGTCTAATAGTATATCCCTCCCGTGAAATCATACTGAAATATATGATCCAAGAATAGAATATGTTTCATATTTTCTAAGATTGATGACTCATTCAATATGTAAACTTCATAGCCTATGTACATAACTATGCAAAGTATTGTAACCTTAGTATGTGAGATAAGAGAAGTTAGGGCTTAAATAGCTTTAGTAGCTAAATCAGTTTTCATCAATTCTCCTCTTTGTTTGTCTTATTGTTTACATTCCAAGGCTTTCTAGCTGTAATTTTTGTGTAGTAATCTTTCTGAATATCTCTCATGTTTTATGTAATGTTAATCTCCTTAACATTTATTATATGAGATTGTGAGTAGAATAGTTTTTCTTATCATCTTGACTCAAGTACGGAAAGTATTCCTGTCAATGCTTGAATTTCACTCTTAATATACTATAATAATAATTTCTTCCTTGGAACATGGTTGGAACATGGAAGAATAGTGCTTGTTGTGCCTCTTCTTTGTCGGTTTTGTTTTGTTTTGTTTTTTTATTTTATTTTATTTTTTTATCTTTTTTTTCTCATGTGTAAGTGTATCTTGCACTATTTGTATAGGTGGTGTTTTCAAGCTGGAATTATTTCTTCCTGAAGAATATCCTATGGCTGCACCAAAGGTATGTCAACTATTGGCATCTCATGTCTGCTTCTCAGAAATCAATTTTCTATTTCTTGCATACAGTTCACAAACCATCAGGGATGTTTTGCCTGAACGTAAATTACACATCCTCTGAGTTCTTTTGCTTGCCTTTATTTGACATTGTTTTGAAGTCTTGAATGGCATCCTAGGGGAGGAATTTCAGAAGTGCCTGCCTAACAATCCCATGTCTTATTGATGGAGTCGTGAAATACACTTGAATGTGCTAGTTAGTTGAAACGAAGTAATTACTTTTGCTACTTAATATGTGCTTGGTTTAGGTGGATGCCTTCAGTAAATGTCTTCAAGTAGGCCATGGGTTACAGCACCACGAGTAAAGATATTTCAAGGCACTCAGTTGTGTGCTGATAAGATTGGGTCTAACATTTAGGATCTGGTTCATTTCAGTTGAAGAACTTCACTTTTATGCGCAGAAATTAGGTTTTAAACTTCTCAAGTTTATGCCACCTGTGTACACTAAATAAGTACCTGAAGTGCCTAAGAATTAACTACAAAGCTTTTTATTCTGAAAAGTCACTAGTTATCATCAAGCAAGCAAAGTATTAATGTGAATTTGACTTCTAACCAAATAGAAGCAGGCGAGAAGAAGATAATCAATATCAAGGTATGACTAACCCAAAACAGGCATCAACAAAGCCACTAACAGGTTATACTATTAAAGACCTTCTTCAAGTACTTGAACACTGAAACCTGACCTGGATTCTCGAAATTGCATAAGCATGTTAACAGATTGAGTCACATATTGTTTCTGAAGAGTTATGGTATTAACTGAAAGAAGTGGAGCACTTATGGTTATTTATATATGTGAATATAGATATAATAATATTAAAAGTAGCAGCAGCCTAGAGACGGTCATGAAGAAGTTTGTCCTGGCGTGTTATACATCTTGGTATTTGGTCATGAAGATGTTTTGCTTGGTGTGTGATGCAACATGATTGTATTTGGACCCTATCAAAAATTTGTGAAGAGGCTGATAAACTATAACAATCCTTTCTAAAATCATGTCATATTTTTGTTCTTTTCATTTGTTTCATTGATGATTGCTAGTACTCCTCCAATGTCTTTTCTTATTTTGAATGTAATTGCCTTGGTAATGAAATACTTTATGAATTCAATCTGAATTGGACCAAAAGAAGTTTTGTCATGTATACGTGCTCAATATGCCTATCTCAGTAAATGGCACATGATATGGTTCATATATTTCCAGTTCAAGTAGAAGTGAGCTTTATATGTACTGTGAGCTTTATTTTTCCCCCAACCTATATGTTGATTAAAGGTTTTCTTTATGTGAATTCCTGCCATTTTTGTTCATCTTATTTTCTTAAATATTTTTACAGGTTCGATTTTTGACCAAAATTTACCATCCAAACATTGACAAGGTGGGATTGGCCTCTTCCTCCTCTGTGTTATCTTTTAGTTTTGTCAATTCTTGTCTCCAATATTGTAAATTTTCTGATGTAGCTCGGAAGAATATGCCTTGATATTCTGAAAGACAAATGGAGTCCTGCTCTTCAGATTCGAACTGTACTTTTGAGGTATGTGAGATATAATTGTTTCATTCATTTGCTTCTTGTTTTTGGAATTTTATTCAACCATAAAATATATGGTGGCAAGCTGACTTAAGGAGCTGGCCCTAAGGACAATTAGAACATACAAGTTATTGGATAAAATGGGACCTTTTTTTTTGGTTTGCTGCTACTTCGGTTGCTATCCCTCTTTTCTTGTTCCTTTTCCAAAGTTTTTTTTTCAGCAGATCTTAATTAAAAAAATAATAATGAAAAAAGAAAGTCTTTAATTCTGTATATATGGAGTAAAGAGCTAAGCACTAGGTTTCATTTTGTTAGCATCCAAGCACTACTTAGTGCTCCAAACCCGGATGACCCACTTTCCGAGAATATTGCAAAGCATTGGAAAACAAATGAGGCCGAAGCAGTTGAAACAGGTGATTTAATGTTGTCATGGTTCCTTTGCAAATTGTTTTAATAGGGTAGAGCTTATTATAGCATTGATTTTATTGTTTTGGTATTTTCTAAATTTGCATTCTGGCATTGAACTCTGCAGCCAAGGAATGGACCCGTTTATATGCAAGTGGTGCGTGATTCTGCAGTCAAACTCTTCTTCCTTCAAACAAGGTCTATGTGATATATGCTATTAACTGTTAAATTGAATGGAAGATTTAACGTTTGAACGAATTACAATTTCATATTTTTCAAAGGTGTTCCAGATACTGCTGACTAAAATTTGTCTGAATTTGGAAGCATCGTCTCTGAACTTGTATGATCAGATAATATACATTTTTCCTGTGTGTGTGTGTGTGTGTGTACCAACATTGGGGACTTTGAGTTCTGACCAGTGCCAACGAGAGATGATTCTGCCATCTTGAGATAAACACCCATCTCATTCATTTGAAATATATATACATATATACTCGATGGTATTTGGAAAACGAAATTATCATGTGATAAAATTTAGCAAGCTGAACCCAATTGTCAGATGGGCGAATGAAAAACTCCCAAGCTATGAAGTCGTCCCGAGAATGAAAGGAGAGCTGTTTTGGTGGGGGATGGTATTTCTTTCAGTTTTATTCTTTAGGGGTAGTCTCATCCCTTACCAATAGATTCCTATATTTTTATCATAGCATGCATGCATAGCTGTGTTTCTGCTTCGATTCTGGCCGCCATGCTATTTGCTCATTATATATAATATTAAGGTTTTCTTTTCTTTGATGCTTTGATTCTAGCCATTCCTTTGAAATCAATTGTGCAATGTTTCTTATTCTCCAATTTATCCACTTTCCAAATGGTTACTTTATTTATTGTGGACGTACATATTTATTGTGGATGTAGATATCTTCAGCTCTACCTCTTATGATTACTCAAGTCTTGATGGTGTTTTAGCGTTGTTCTTTAATATATTGTTTCATGTTGTACAGTATACTGTGTGATTTTTTTGAAAAATCACATTTGAAAAGACTATATGGTTTATAATGTATTTTTTTATTATTTGATTGTTAGGTTTAACAAAGAATATGTTATGAAATACGATACAATCGTTTGGACCGTGGAATATATTAATAGACGATTGGAAAATCACTATCCAAATAAACTATTCTCAGATGTACAATACATTAATGGACGATGGAAAATCACCATACAAGCATACTTTAGCCGTTAATCTAGGACCAGTCTTTCAAGTATTTGCTCAATTTCCATTCCAATTTCATTTCTGTTCCAACCAAAGCAATTTACACTTCTTACTCTTGTATTTCATGATTTTAAGTAAATGACTGAAAATTTATATTATGAACTGTTAGATTTCGTTTCAGCCATGCATTTGTTTTTTCTTGCAAAAATATCGAACCTCGAAAATTTAAAACAAGAAAATAATTTTTAGTCATTTTTGTTTAGGTACTATTAAGTAAATTATCATATATCAAGCTAACAATGCATAGCTCTATATACAAAATTAATTAAAAAAGTGAGGTGCTGGTTAGCACTAAAGACGTCAGGTGAAAAGAAAGGGGGTCAATTGTCCCCTTTATTTTTTAATTTTTTTATTTTACATGTATATATATATTAAATAAATAATTTTATTTACTTAAAATTTTATTTTGATCTCCTTTTTTTAAACTTATTTTTTAATCTTAAATATAATTTATATTTTTACCTCTCTTAATTTTAAATTCTAACTCCGCGACTGCTGGTTAATACGCATAAGTGATAATACCATAGTTATTAAAATCGAACTGGCCGGTTAAATCGTGAATCGATTGGCCATCCAGTTGGTTTAACTATTGAAAATCGAATTGATAAAAAATCAGATTAAACCAAAAAATTGGGTTGAACCGAAAAATCGAAGAACTGGATAAAACTGAATTTTTTGCTAAAAAGTGTAAAAAATTATTTTTTTTTATATTTTCACCTACCCACCCACCCATATATATATATTTGAAAAAATTAGTATTTTAAATTTTAAGTATATCACTTAATAATTTAATATATTTATTATCTATTTGAATTTATTATAATTAAATATAATTATACTCATATATACAATGTTAATATTTTTTGTGTTTACTTCATTAGTATTTCATCTAAATATGAAATTATTTTCATGATATGATTATATTTTTATGTTTTTAACATATGGTATTCAAAAATCTATAATTAATCACTTGTAATAATAAAATTAAAATTATATTTTGTAACTTAGTATTAGAATATTTGTGATATATATTTAATATTTGATGATTTTTTTTTTAATTTTTATACAATAGTATTTAAAAAATTATAATAATTATAATATTTTAAAAATAGAAAAAATTCGATTAAATTTTGTTGAACCGATCGAACCACGAATCCTCAGCTTTATCGGTTCTTTATCTAGTACAATTTTAATAACATTAGATAATACTTTATTAACTTGTTTTATACTGTTTTTGTTTACACTGAATTTGGACAAGAATTTTCCATAATTTTTGGCCTTGGAATTTATTTTCAGTAGAAGATAGAGAAACGTGGCCAGCATAGGTAGGGATGTTCGTGGGACGGGAGCAAGGCGGGGATCGATAATATTTCAGAAAAAAAATTCCCCTCGTCCCTGTTCTTGCGGGAATTCCGTTCCCGTATAAAAAATATTTTTATTTTTTTTAAAAAATTAATTATAATTAAAATATAATATTTAATAATTAATTATAATTGAAATATAATATTTAATAATTAAAAATATAAATTCAATTACAAATCAAACTAATATAAATTTTAATAATTGATAAAATTAAAATTAAATATAATTTAAAAATAAATTTATAAATATAATTAAATTTCGAAGACGGAAAAATTTTGGGGCGGGAATCATAATTCTCGTCCCCATTTCCGTCCCAAATTCTAAGTCGAAAAATATTTTTTTCCATCTCCATCCCCACAAAAAAAAATTTCGGAAATTTTTCGCTTTATTCGAGAAGGTTTTTCATCAGGGACGGGGATTTTTCGTTCCATGATCATCCCTAAGCATGGAAAGGGGTCCACTACAAGAAAGTGACCAACCATTTGGACCTTGGCGCATATTAGCACCGACCCAATACAGAGAACTAATTGGGTATGGCACTGGGCAATTAATTATACTCTTAAATGCCTGCGTGTGATTCCCCAAACTCTCTCTAACATTGTACTGCCCCCATCATAGCAGTGGGATTGGAATCGGAATCGGAATCAAAATCAGAATAGATATTCACTGCTTTCGATTGATTCCATACAGAACCAAAATCTAATTTCCTAGAAACCGTTCAACTTACGAAAACCTCCGAATCAAAATCAATAAAACATTTTCAAATTATCATAAAAAATATAAAAAAATATTTAACCGTAAAATCGATCCAAAAATTAATTAATTTTTTCGATTAATCGATCCGATAGATTTAATTATGATTTTTAATTTTTACATTTTATATTTTTTGTTATAATTTCGATTTTTAGATATCGATTAACTATTAATCCACAATTAACTCATTCATATACATGTATTATATTTTTATTTTTATACCTTATATATATATATATATATATATATATATATATATTAAACTAAATTTATATTATGTCATTTTTTTAATTATATGGTAATATTTATATATAATAATCGATTAACTTTTATATATGTCATTTTTATCATATATAATATCATTTAATTACATTTTATTATATTTTAGAGTTTATATTTTAATATTTAATATTATTCAAAATTTTATTTAACTTAAAATCAAGTATATTATTTTTTAATAAATATAAAATCTATTTTATAATATTAGCTATTAATTTATTGAACATGAATTTTGACTAGTAAATTATGTTTATTTTATATTTTTTATTTTGAATTACTTTACATATTTAAAATTGAATTGAAGTTTACCTATTTTTTTAAAAAAATTTATGTTTTATATTTTAATGGTTAGTTGAAAAATATTGGTTAATCAAATTGAAATTAATAAACTGATTAATCTAATGAAACAGACTGATTAATGATTTTAAAAAATTAATATTAATAAATTGGTTAATTTTTTTTTTTACTTATGGCCTCACTCCTAATATTTATGTAAGTTTATGATAAGAAAATGCTAATAATCAACATTTTTAAAATATATCGAATGACCTGAATACATAATTGATAACTTCAAAAATTTCATAAAGGCGTGAGCCTCTGTTGTCAAAGGGAGAGGAGTCAGTGGTGAGAAGCGACCGATTAGATGAATGTCGTACGAACCTACAAAAAAGAGGTTAGTTCGATCGGATCGGCCGTTAGCACTCTAATACTTTAGAAAAGTTTAAAGAGAGTTATGAGGGTACTAAAGATATGGTTTATGAAGTGATCTTTTAGATAACAGTGAATCTAGTATTTATAGAGAGCATAAAGAGCCATCTAGGAGGCCTATTTTGATGTTAGAAAAGGCTAACGGCAATGTAATGGTCTGCAAGCGACGATTTGATGGTAGTATATGTCAGATAAATTTTGTATAGCAAGAGCGCGTCTTGTATGATCGTACAGCCTTGATCAGACAAGTAGACCGTGTTTAGCTACCTTTGTGAGGAGTCTTGGGTCTGTGCAAGACTGGGATTCCTAAGGGACTCCTTATAGGTTAGGCCTCCGAACAGGGAATAATATTTATCATTATCAATAGTAAGACATGAAATATTTTATGCATGACATGAAGAATGATCTAGTGATAGAATTAATGGTAATTTACAACGAAAGTTTTCAATTTAAATTAAAGAAAAATAAAACTTCATGATTTTTAATTGTAATTAACTTTGTTTTACTAGATAACGATTGTTTTTTTAAAGTAATCTTATCCATAAATTTCTAAAATAATTATTTTTCAATTCTCTATCAAGTTTTAAAAATAATAGTTATTTTTATTTGTTTAATTTGATTGTTATTATCAACATTCATTAATTATTAGTAGCTCACTATAAAAATATCATATTAAAAAAAGATTTAGAAAAATTCTACTTTCTATTTTTTTTTTTGAAAGATCTTAGCTATATAATTTCAAAAAAAGTAACAATTTTTTTAAAAAAAGTGTTCCAATTTTAATTGTTACAATTAATACAAATTTATTATTAATTTTTAATTATATTAAAAACTAAATAAAAATTCAAAAAAATTATGGTTGTTTTAATATAATTTATTTTAGATCATTATTATTAACATTCAATAAATCCAATAATAAAAATGATTGTTAAATTTTAAATTATATTAATTATTAGATAAAAACTAGAAAATATTGTTTTTATTAAAAAGTTTGAATTCCCATTAGTTTTAATTGTAAAACTAACATTGTCCCTAAATTGAAAGGATATTTGAAATTTAGAACTGATATTGCAAGATTTATTTTGTTGGATTTGGAATTAAAATCTACCCTATAATTTAGGTTTTATTTTGTAATTTATTCTTTAAAATTTGTAGCATTAATATATGTATATGTATATGTATTTCTTTTAAAATAAAACTCATAGTTTGTTTTCCTATATATATTTAAAAAGAAAAAAATAGATTGGTTTATGGGCTAACATGGGTCATTTGGTTGGAGTGAGAAGTTCCCTTATGTTGTGGTTAAACATTTGCCTAGAATGGCTTCTGCTATTATCTTAATTTTTGAAGGTGAGAGTAGGAAAAAAGAATTTCAATTTGAGTCAATGTGACTGAGGGATGTGCAATGTGGAGAACCTTTAGGTGCATGTGATGACCTAGATAGGGATTAAAACTTGTGCTTCTCATTTATCAATTTGGGCATATTAAGCCTGAATTGACAAATCTTTATCCACTGCTAGAAAGATGTCAAATATAGAGGAAAGGAAGGATATCCAGAAACAAATTAATAATTTTCCCATAAGTGAAGAGAATATGTGGAAACATCAGTGGTTGGCTGAGGGAATTGAAATACAAAATTCTTCCATGCTAAAGCCTTAGATAGGAAGAAAAGAAATTTCATTCCAAAATTGAAAGATGATTATGGTGTTTGGCAAAAAGGTGATGAAAAGATGAAAGAAACTTTTTACCAGTTGACCTGTGAATTTCAACCGAGCTACTGATGCCATTGATTTTTCTCTCTCTGTCGACAAGACCTCTTTCGAAGGAAGGAGTTATATGTGCTCTTAAACAGATGCATCCTACCAAGGCTTTTGGCCCTGATTGTATGTGAGCTCCCTTTTGTCAATCTTTTTGGCTTGTTGTAGGTAGAGAATCACTAAATGTGTCTTAGAATTTTTGAATTTTGGAATAATTCTATATAATTTGAATCATATTATAGTGACTCTAATTCCAAAGGTGAAAGGCCATAGACCTATTAGCCGATGTAATGTGATTTATAAGCTTATGTTAAAAAGTGTTGCCCAACTCAATCTATTTTTATTTTCTATACAACTTGTTGCTCTTAAATTGGAAATGAGTGGAGCTTAAGATAGAGTTGAATGGGGGTTTCTTAAAGATGTTATGCATAAAATGGCCTTCCTTGATCATTTCTTTCATCTTATCATGGTAGGTCTGACTTTAATTTCTTTTTCATTTTTCATTATTAGGATTCCTAAATACTTAGTAAAGCCATATAGGGAACTGCGATAAAGGGATCCTATCTTTCCTTATCTTTTTCTCCTTTGTGTAGAAGGTGTATCAAACAATGATTAGGAAAGTTGAAGCTCAAGATTTGATCCGTGGTACTAAAGTGTGTAGGGGCAGTCCAGTTGTTTCACTTTTGCTCTTTATAGATGATAATATTTTATTTGTAAAAGCTTCTGATGGGGAATGTAATCAATTGAAAGAAATGATCAAATCTTATAAGGCTATGTCTGGTTAAGCAATAAATTTTTATAAGTTAAAATTATCTTTCAGTTGCACACCCAAGTGGCCAAATGTACGAGGGATAGTTTGAAAGCTTTGCTAAGTGTGAGGGAAGTTGACCAACATCCAAAAGTATTTGGGATTGCCTACATACGATCAATAGAAAATCAAAAAAGAAAGTTTTAAGCTTTTGAAAAGGAAGAAATGGGAGTAGAATCCAAGTTTGAAAGAAGTAATTTTTTTCAAATGCGAGCAAAGAGGTCTTGATTAAGTATATTGCTCAATCCATCCCACAGTATATTATGAGTTGCTTTATCCTCCCCATTACTTTTTGTGAGGAATTGGAGAAGCTTATTAGTCAATTTTGATGGTGAAGTTCAAAGAAAAAATAGATTTGGGCATTTATGCTTTGTGAATCAAGTGATGCTGATGAAACACGATGGGCACCAGTTAACGTTGCCTAATTCTTTATACGAAGGCAAAGTATTTCCCCCGATCTGATTTTTTGGGTATAAGAGTGGGTAATAAAGCAAACAATTTTTGCAGAGGCATTATAGATATTGTTCCAATTCTAAAAGCTAATCTCTGTTAGAGAGTAGGGAGTGGCAAGAGCATTAAAATTTGGACATTTAGTTGGTCAGTAAGGCAAAATAGTCTTTGCTCTTTAGTGCCAAAAATTCTACTTGTGGCTTCAACGATAGATTATCTCATTGATGCTCAATTAAAATAGTGGAATTATGATTTAATTAAGTTTGCATTTTCTCCCTTTTGAAGCTGTTGCAATTCTAAAAATTCCTTGAAGCAATTTTCTCCCTAATTGTGTGTCTTTTTGGACCAAGACAAAGGATGGTATTTGCTCAGTTAAAATTGGTTACCATATAATGAAGAAATTTTCTTTATTAATATCTAACAATCCTTCTTCATCTTTGTTTAATTATTCTCTGTGGACTCTGATCTGGTCTTTACAAGTCCAACCAAAAATCTCCCACTTTCTTTGGATATTAGCAAAATCTTTTCTACTAAGTTCAGATATTCTTTCCCATAGAAAGATTGACAATGTTTCTATTTGTCACTATTCGTCTCCTCAATAAGATTTTTCATACTTGCAGAGTTGTCACCATACATTCGTCTCCTCAATGAGGTTCTCCAAGATTGTGTGTTGCTGGTAATGGTTGTAAACCCCCTATTACTGGTTGGTTAAAACTCAATTTTAAATCCTCTTTTGTGGATGCTAATACAGGGTTTGTTTGCGGTCTGATTGTGCATGATTCCTAAGCCAAGTTTTAGTTTCAGGTGACAAAATAATTCCTGGTAACAAAAATAAATTAAACAATATTTGTTTGAAAGCTTCTTCTACTCTTATTAACGTGAGCAGAGTTATTATATTAACCTCAATATATAGATGTTTATAATCAATAATAAAAAATAAAAATACAGGAAAGGAAAAATTCTAAATTAAGAAGAAAACTAGAAACCTTATTTAAGTAAACTAATGCTGTCATATAACTATTTTAGCAGAGTAGATTGCTCAAAGGATTCCCATTATGCAGTGATTGAATTTCAACAAGACTCTTTGAATTACTCTTCACGATTATTCTATTTTGGGAAGGATAACCACAACTTGATTTACTTCCTTATCACTCCAATTCCTATCCTTATCACTCTACGCTGTAGACACAAGGTGGTTGTTATGTTTAATACCCTCCCTCAAACTATGCTGAGGCTGTAGGCAGAGTTTGTTGTGAAAGTGACTTAAGGAAGCTTTACATAGGAGCTTTGTAAGGATATTCGCAATTTGTAAAACAGAGAAAACGTGTCGAGTAATAAGAAGTCCCATTGAGACCCTTTCACGAACAAAATGATAGTTTAATTCAATGTGCTTACTACGAGCATGGAAAACAAGATTAATAGTCATATGTAATACACTTAAATTGTCACAAAAAAGAGTTGGCGGTTGTGATTGAGGAACATGAAGATCGCACAAGAGAAAGGTAAGCCAAGTTAATTTTACAGCAGTGTTAGCCATAGCATGATACTCGACCTTAGTACTAGATCGAGAAATGGTTGGTTGCTTTTTGGCGCACCATAATATAATATTTCACCCTAAAAAGGTATAAAACCCAGTTGTGGATCTTTGCGTAGTTGGATAACTTACCAAATCTGCATTGGAGAAACCATAAAGATCAAGTGTAGTATCACTAGTTAAATGTAAACCAAAATGAATAGTGCCTTTAACATATCTCAAGATGCGATGAACCATTTTCATATTAGCAAGAGAAGGTGATTGCATAAATTGAGAAACATAATTAATAGAAAATGAAAGGTCAAGTCTAGTAAGAGTCAAATATTGTAGAGCGCCGATAATGCTACGGTAAAAAGAAGGGTCTGGATAGGGTATGGTAGCATTAAACCCTTTAGTCTTAGATTCCATTAGAGTATTCATTGGTTTGCAATCAAGTATTTATGACTTATCGAGCAGTGAATAAGCATAGTGAGTCTAAAAAAGATGTAAAGAACTGTTATCCCGCTTAATCTCAATCCCAAGAAAATGACGTATGGAACCAAGATCTTTCATAGCAAATTCAGAGCGCAAGAGTTAAACAAAATCATGAAGAAAACTTGAATTGGATCCCATCAAAAGCATGTCATCAACAAAAAGTAGTAAAATTAACGTACCAAGTGATGAGTGCAAAATAAAAAGTGATGGATCAACCAAACTACAAAATAACCCATTAGCAAGCAAAAAGGAGCTAAAACGATCAAATCAAGCTCGTGGTGGTTGCTTGAGACCATAAAGAGCTTTTTTTAGTTTACAAACATGAGAGGAAAAAATTGAATCATGCATACCAGGGGGTTGATCCATAAAAATATCTTCACTTATGAAGCCATGGAGAAAAGCATTTTTGACATCAAGTTGTCTAATGTCCCATCTTCGAACTAAGGCTAGGCTAAGAACTAAACATATCGTACCTGATTATATTACTGGAGAAAAAGTTTCTGTATAGTCAATGCCATCAATCTGATGATACCCCTTTGCAACCAACCTGGCCTTTAGTCAATCAAGGGTACCATTTGCATTCAATTTAGCTTTAAACACCCATTCGAAATCGACAACATTCATGTGAGATTCCTGAGGTACTGAGGTCTATGTTTGATTTTTGTGTAGTGCATCAAGTTCCTCAATCATAACTTGTCTCCAACCAGCATGTTGTAAAGCCATTTTGACATTATGTGGTTCTTTAGAAATATCATCACATTCATGAATGAAAGCATAACGAGAATTGGGTTTGTATATTCCATGTTGAGCTCGAGTGATCATAGGATGGAACTCCGATTAGACCTGTTCAATATGTAAATGAGAGTCAAAATGTAAAGGAGAGGAAGTAGGTAAGGAACTACCTGTTCTAGGTAGTATGTCATCAGTAGGAGATGGAGATGATATTTCCATAAAGTCAGTATGATAATGCAAAGTGTCTATAGCATGTGGTGATGGAGGTGTAGTAGATTGGTCATGATCACAAGTTAAAGGGGAGGCGGAGACAGCATCTTCAACTGCAAGAGCAGAAATAGCTGGAGAGTCATGCAAAGTAGTGCACAATATTGGGATAGATGGAGATGCATCCAATGCGGGAATAGTGGTCTGATCCGTTGGTGAGGATAGGAAAGGATCCAGAAAATCAGTGAAACTTGTAAGTGAAGAAGATGGAGGCATTTTTATTCTGCAAGGGATATAGCCACACGTCTTGAAAAAAAATCCTATTTGTTTTTGGATCAAGACAACGATACCCTTTATATTAGTTACTGTAACCTATAAAAACATGAGGTATAGTTTTAGCATCAAATTTGTTTCTCTTCATATTCCAAGTATACGGATAACATCTAGATCCAAACACACGTAAAATAGAATATTGAGGATGAGAACCATATAACCGAAAATAAGGTGTATCAAAAGCTAGTGAAGAAAAAGGCAACCAATTAATTAAAAAAGCCGTTGTAGTAAAATCCTCAACCCATAAAACCATAGGCACACCACTATGAAAAATCCTAGTCATGCCAAGTTCTCTAATAGTACGGTGTCAACGTTCAACAATCCCTGTCTGTTCAGGAGTATAAGGATATGAAAAGTGTTGCATGATTCCTTGTTGCTGAAAATGGGATTGTAATCTTTTATTCACAAACTCTCCACCTCCATCAGTATGGAAAATTTGTATTTGAGTGTTAAATTGTCGCTGCATATAGTTTTTAAATGCCAAAAAAAATCAAAAAATTCAAATTTAGCACAAAGAGGAATTACTCACATATAATGAGAATAATCATCAACAAAACATGCATAGAATCCAAATTTTTCAAGAGATAAAACAGGTGTTGGTCCCCAAATGTCAAAATGAATTTTCTCAAAAATTTTAATACTAACAGAACTAGATGAATTAAAAGGTAATTTACTGAGTTTTCCCAATTGGCAACTTTCACATATAGTATCAACTTTTTTATTTGGATTAACATCAATTAACTTCTTTGTGTGCAAAATCTTGACAGCAGAACTTTGCAAATGTCCAAGACGTTGGTGCCATAACTCCTCTGTTCCTGAATTTTTTCTAGTTGAGAAGTTTACTTCCTTCATCTTAGATAACACATAAAAATCTCCTTTACGCTGACCCACTAGTAGGATCCGCCCTGTTGCCCATTCCTTAACACAAAATAGCTCATTAGTAAATTCACAGTTCAAGGAATATTGCATTGTCAATTGACTAATGGAGAGTAAGTTTCTTGTTAATTGTGGGACTAATAGAACATCACGTAATATTAATTCATTTTTACCGTCGGATACTAAAGTATCACCAATTGCATTTATCTTCAGAGGAGAACCATCACCAATAAATACATAATCACAATCAACGTATTTTTTGAGATTAAAAAGCATACCTAAATTTGTAGTCATGTGATTCGAAGCACCAGTATCAGTGGTCCATTCGGTATCAGCAATAAAGGTGTCCATGGTGAGAGCTGCAAGTTCTTAGGAAGTTCATCATGACCTGATTGTTTTGGTAGACTCCAACAGATTTTGGCGTTGTGCCCTTGCTTTCCACAGAGCTGAAAGTACTCATTTTTATACATCTCTCTCTCTCTGTAATGTTCATTCTTCTTTTACCAAGTGGTGGTGGTCGAGAGATACGATTGTTACTCCTTTGGGATGATTGTTGTGATTGCAAGTTATTACCTGCAAAATTTGCATATTGAAAACTGTTATTTGTAGCCTGAAATCCTCTTCCTTTTGATATGAACTGATTATTTTGATGATTTTGATTATTGTAATTTTGTTGCTGCTGACGCTGGTTACGTTCTCCATAGAATGCATATGAAGGGGTATTTGATGCTTTAATCCATGAATTTTGCTGTTCAAAGCTTTGTAACAGTAAGACAACTTCCGAGTAAGATGGCATTGGAGGTTTAAGCATTGTTGTTGTGAAGGATTCATATTTGGGGCCAAGGTTTGCTAATAAGGAATAAACTTTTGTTTTGTCAGGTATAGGATTGCCTATGGCTGCTAGGCTATCACATATACTTTTGAATTTTCTCTGTTCTGCTAAGGATTGACTTGGTTTCTTTTTAAGGTATGTAAGTTGTTATCGTAAACTCCTTTTCTTGTAAGTCTTGGGCATATGCTTCTTTCAAAGCATTCCAAACTAATTGAGGTGAGTCAAGATCAATGACCAGACCCAAAGTTTCTTTTGCAAGAGTCCCAATGATCCATCCACGTAGAAGACGATCTTCTTTTTTCCATTTGAGAAAATCTTTTGAGATCTATTTTTCTTCATCGTTATTTATTGATGTCTTTTCTGCTATGACATTGGTGTACATGGTAGGTTTCATTTTCTCACCTGTGAGAAGCCCGACCATGTCTTCATTTTCAGCTAATGCAAGCATCTGTTCACGCCAGAGAGGATAGTTGTCCGGTATGAGTTTGAGGGTAACAAAATTTGCAACGTTTAGGGAAATTATGGAAGCCATTGATAAAGGTTAGAACTCTCTTGTCTCACAAGATGTCTCTGATACCATACAAAAAAATAAACTAAACAATATTTGTTTGAAAGCTTCTTCTACTATTATCAACGTGAGCAGAGAGTTATTTTATTAACCTCAACATATAAATGTTTACAACCAATAATAAAAAATGAAAATACAGGAAAGACAAAATTCTAAATTAAGAAGAAAACTAGAAACCTTATTTAGGTAAATTAATGTTGTCATATTACTATTTTAGCGGAGTAGATTGCTCAAAGGATTTTCATTATGCAGTGATTGGATTTCAACAAGACTCCTTGAATTACTTTTCACGATTTTTCTATTTTGGGAAGGATAACCACAACTTGATTTATTTCCTTATTACTCCAGCTTGATTTAACGATTAAACTTTTCTTAAAAAATATATTTTTTAGAACTGTTCATATTTAGTTTTTTTTCAAAACATATATATCAAATTTTTCATCTGATAAAATATGATGAATTGAGACTATATTTTGTAAATATGTAATTATCTTAAATATATTGACTTTTTTATTTTCAAATTGCTTGGAAGGAATAAAAGAAACATTTTGTTCTTTTTTCAATATTTTTTTTCTAATGGATCCAACTAAATGCTTTAACATCATTCGATATCACATACCTGTTTGTTAGTTAAGATATTTAAATTCTATGCAGACCCATTTAAATCATTCTAAAGCTGATTGCAACTATTGGAATACTATTTGCGATCTATTTAAGTATCTAATTATCAATATTCTTCCAAAAATTTAAAAAAAAATCAACAAAAAAATCAAAGTAAATATTAAGAAAAATCAAATTAGATTCACATATTTTAAAAAATGAATACTCGTAAAAAAACTAAAAATACTACTCGATTTTCGATAGCGGATATCCAAAAATTTAAACTGATATACTATTTGAATCCATAACAGATAGTAAAATTACTACCCAAATATCCAAATCTACTTATTCACTATCCTTATCCATTCTATTAGTGTTGGGTAGAGCTACGTACCCAAAATTTATACCTTTGCTATTCCTAGGCAAAATATTATATATTAAAAGGGGTAAAGAGTAAAAATAAATCTGGACAAAAAAGTATTGAAGAGTTAAATAAAGGCTAAAAAAATTATAAATAAAGGGAGCAAAGTAAAAAAAAAAAATCATGCAATAGTGAATTTTTAGTGAGACGTTGGGGCATGTTAGCCTATTATGCATTTTAAAGGGATAAAAAAGTATTAAAGAGCTAAATAGGGGAAAAATTAAAAATACATTTAATCATGGGGCAGAGTAAAAATTTGCCATGTAATAAGGGCTTTTTCGAACCTGCCCCAGATGGCCCTCTTTGAATTTTCCCCTGCAGAGAAGTGAGTTGGACAAGTGGAGACCAATATAGCTATATATATGGGTAGTTATACAGCTGGGAACTGGGATGGGTGAAGCAGTGAATTGGATGGAGAAGCCATGAACAGAAAGTGAAGATTCTTCCTCTTTTTTTTTCTCATTGTCACAACTTCACTAAAACAGAATTATACCCATGAAGTTTATGAAACCATAAAATTGGATCGAAAATTCTGCCTATTTTTGGTAGATAATCAAAGTTTCGCTGAAGGCGTGTCATGGCCGTGAACTAATTGCCTCCAACAAGTGAAGTTCCATTTGCCATGTAAGTGCTTTTCTTGATTTCTTCACATCTACAAGGAAATTTAAGAGCATAAAATAATAGCTATCCCACTTCTGTTTACATTCTTGAAGATTTGATTCTTGCTGTTCGGCAAGGTTTCCATTCTTGAAATGTATCTTTGAATCTTCGTTCTACAGTTTTGATTTCGTTTGCTGAAACCCAAATTCATTTTGCGAGCTTCGATTCATAATTTTCATTCTACAGTTCTGATTTTTATCCAAATTCGTTTCGCAAAGTTTTGTCGGATTGTTTTTATTGTATAATCGTACAACTTGAAAGCAAAAGAATGGATTTTGAAGTATGTTAAGAGGGCTTAAATAGCATGTGCTCTTATCTGATGTAATCTTTAACATCTCTAACTATGTTCATGTTTAGACTTTGGATTCTGATGGATACCCATAATTGGTGCAGAACCTCACGTTTCAGAGCTGTGCTGAGGAAATGAAGTAGATGAAAACATCATAGCATATGGTACACCAAGTGTTTGACAAAATTTCTCTTAGGTATTCTAACAACTGTGTGTTTCCTTGTGGTCACCATGCCTAACAGCTTCAAGTTTCGGTCTTTCTCCTTGAGTTTATATCCAATACTGGCGTTAGAGAGTAAATTTTCAGATAAAAAAAGAAGGGTAACTTTCAATAAAAAAACAAACTACAGAAAAAAGCTACCCAAAAACCTTCAAGCTCCTCGACGTTCCAAGCTTCCTCCTGACTTTGGAGTTAACTTGTTCCTCAAAAAGCCAACCTCTGGTACCCAACCTGCACAAATAGATTCAATTCTAGATGATAATGACGAAGAAGAACATGATGAAGAACATGATATTCAAGCAAAACAGGGAAAAAATGGTGACATTGTTTGGGAATTGTATGAGATTGAAGCAATATCGTCTCTTTTTCAAGGAAGGATTCCTCAAAAGCCTGGGAAGTTAAGTAGAGAAAGACCTCTGCCTCTTCCACTTCCTTACAAAATAAGACCTCTTAAATTTCCTTCTCCTAAGCAACACATTAAACCCGTTTCGCCATGGGTGTTCTCTTCGCGGGAAGCTGTATACAAGCAAGTTTACAAAACCCCAAAATTTCTTATCAGATTAGCCAAGCAGATTAAAAGCATTAATCCAGACAAAGATGTCCCTTTGGTTCTAGATGATTGCGCCCCCTTCTTGCGTAAAGGGTCTTTGTCATTAACCATTCGAGAGTTGGGTCATATGGGTCTTCCTAAGCGAGCTCTGCAGACCTTCTGTTGGGCGCAGAAACAACCCCATCTTTTTCCTGATGATCAGATCTTGGCTTCCACTGTTGAAGTTATGCAAGGAACAAAGACTTGAAACTGCCATCGGACTTGCAAAAGTTCACATCGTTGGCAAGTAGAAGTGTGATTGAAGCAATGATTAGGGGATTCATTAAAGGTGGAAGCTTAGGCCTAGCTCGGAAGCTTCTCCTGGTTGCTCAGCATGGCAACAGAATGTTAGACCCCAGCATATATGCAAAGCTAATACTGGAGCTTGGAAAGAATCCGGATAAACATATGCTTGTTCCAGAGTTGTTGTATGAGCTTGGGAAAAGAGAAGATTTGAGTTTAAGCCATCCGGATTGCACTGCTATAATGAAAGTGTGCATAAAGCTTGGAGAGTTTGAGCTTGTAGAGAGTCTGTTCAGTTGGTTTCAACAATCTGGGCGCGAGCCAAATGTGGTTATGTATACTACTCTGATTCACGGCCGTTATTGTGAGAATAAATACAGGGAGGCATTGGCTGTGGTTTTGGAAATGGAAGGTTCAAATTGCCTGTTTGATCTCCCTGCTTATCGGGTTGTAATAAAGCTTTTCGTTGCATTGAATGATCTCTCAAGGGCTGTTAGATATTTTTCAAAACAGAAGGAGGCGGGTTTTTCTCCAACATATGACATATATAGGGATTTGATTACAATTTACATGGCTTCTGGGAGGCTGGCTAAGTGTAAGGAGATTTCCAAGGAAGCAGAGATGGCAGGATTCAAGTTAGATGGAGGCATTAACAGTCATATGCTCTGAATACTTGCCTGCAAGCAGTTACATTACGCATGTCTTTCATCTAAGTAGCTACCGGGCAACATGCATAAATCAAACTCATGATTACTAAACTTATAATCTAATAAAAAAATAAAAAATAAAAAGTCGGCCCAATGAAGCTTCCCGCGAAGTTGGAGAATTGATCACAGAGGATTTAGTCCTTGTTTTATGTTTGTATTTACAAGAAGTTGGATTATCCGAAAATAGACTTAATTTTCTTATCTTAGGGTAGATTAGGCGGATTAAATGGTTAATCGTTAATAACAAGGTTTGGATAGCCTCTTATGTTTAATACCAAAACATTATGTGAAGAACCAAACAAAAACAATTGCATTTGATTCGTTTAACACAATGCTAATTCTTAGTAGTTTCTCCATTAACTATGCATAGCTACATACATATATAAACACCCAACGAAGAAGATGAGTACATAGATAAGAGAAAATGGCAAAAAGGGAAGAAGAAGGAGCAATAGTGAAAAGAGGGAGAGAAGGGTTAAAATTGGCAATCTCATTGTATGAAGAATTTGGGCTTCCAAATGGGCTTTTACCACTTGAGGATGTCATAGAAATGGGTTTTATTCGGAGCACCGGCTACATGTGGATCCTCCAGGAAAGGAAAGTGGAGCATAAATTTAAGAAGATTGGCAAATATGTGAGCTATGACACAGAGATAACTTGTTACATCCAGAAAAATAGAATCACAAAGCTCAAAGGAGTTAAGGCTAAAGAGCTCTTTATTTATACACCATGTGGTGAGATCTTCGTCGATCATCCTCCTACCGGAAAAGTTCGATTCAAAGCCATCGGCGGCATCACCGTTGCATTTCCCGTCGAGGCTTTTTCTCTTCCTCAGTAGCTGATGCATGCATAGTTCAGGAGAATTTTTGGCGACTTACGTGATTTTATAAATAGGCTTAAAGTCTAAATTTTGTCTTCACAAAAAAGACTATTTTATTTTAATTAGTACAGTATTATACTTTGTATTTTAATATTGAAAAAAATCTATTCCTCATTTAACACGTGTTGCTTGATTGACATGCCATGTATTAAAAAACTATTAAAATATATGAAAAATAATATTGCACGCTTTATCAAATATTAAAAATAAATTTATATTTTTAGCCTTATATATATATAATAATGTAAAGGAAACAGTAATGTTCCAATTTGATATTTAAATTATTTAAATATTTAAATTCAAGTCCTGATGATAAATTGGTATGTCATTGATCTCACTCTATTTCTCAACTGAAAATTTCATATATTTTGTAATTTTGTATAGAGAAATTGCAATTAAAAATTTTAAGGAATAAAAAGCCAATTTAACTTTATGAAATTAGCAAAAGAGAAAAACACCATTAGTTTTTCTTAAATGGTTTTTTCTTCAAATTAATTGAATATATAATAGGTTTTTTTTTTTGACAAGTTAAATATTATAATATGTAAGGAAAGACATCATTTCATTTTCAATAAAAAAGAAAGAGAAAAGCTGGCACTGGCAGGCCAGCGTACAAAGAGAGGTCCACTACAAAAGGACAGTCACCGTCCGTAACCCGGAGGACTGCCGGCTCATATTAGCGCCCACCCATGTCCACACACAGCCCTTTAATATGAATTTATTAACAATCAAATAACTTGCCTTTTATTATTTCCTAAGTACTCTATCAAATATAATAATATCTATTAAATTGGAATAGACATTTTCTCAGATTCTAATAGAATAAAATAAAAAAAATTACAGAGAAATTGAAAATTAAAAATTAAAAATAAAAATAGAGAAATTGTAGAGCTAGTCTATCTGTTTATAAAAGGACAGCAGCAATGAATTTTTATCAACTACCAAAGTCTCAGTCTTATTATAAGAAAGACCAACCCCTCATTTATACGCCCATTTTGTACTTTTCTAATCTCTAGTCTACCCTATCCCAAGTCTGTAATGCTGTTGAAATGACCAAAATGACCTCATTCTTTGAACATACAAATAAATTCAATGAAAAAAATGGGAATATTTTTTATTATTATTATTGATAAAATGAAAGAAACAACAGTATTAGAAACAACAATATTCTTCTTTTTATCCTAAACCCACCAGGCAATGCATCCAATCTTCCTCAAGGCTTCCAATTATCTCTGTATATATCACATGTATACATGTACAAGTTTCCTCTTCTACCAGCCTCCCACTCTAATCAATTCTACATCTCTCTTTTTTTCTGTAAATGGAAGTGGGGGATACAAGTACAGGCTGGTCTACAAGAAAATTGAAAAAGCAATACAAAACAAAATGGGATGGGATGGGAGGAAGAACATGGAACCAGAGAGCAATGAGAATGAATGAATAGAATAGAACGGCTAAAGGAGAACTAAACTAATTCTCTTGGTTCCTTTGACAATGGCCAACTAATTCAGATTATTATGTGACAGATATCTGGTAATCCTTGCATGGTGGAGGAGGAAACAATGGAGGGCAATGAAGACTTCCTATCAAATGGGGTGAAAATCTGGGAGAATAGTGGTACAGTCTAGTGTAGAGCCAAATGTTTCAAAAGCTGTAATGCCTCACCGAATGTTCTAACATCTCACGGCTTGGGCACACTATCTCCTTTACTCTGTTGCCATTCTTGTATATCTTGAATGTTGGTACAATCCTCACATTCTCTGCATTTGCAATTATTGGGTTTTCATCGATATCCACCTTTAACAAACAACAATAAAGTGCATATGAGAAAAACATAATTCCAACTGCAGTTTCTCTTCTCAGGTAAAGACGAATATAGTAGCATTTAATGACGCTTTAATTAGTGCGTTCCTTATTTACCTTGAGAAAATTCAGGGATGGATATCGGCCACACAGCGTGTCCACAAATGGAGATACTTGCTTGCAATGCATATCAGATGATGTTTTGAAGAAAACTACTGAGACGCCTGCAACACAACATTTTCATTTTCATAAGACCAGATCGATGAAAAAACCTGAAGCAATACAACCAGGTGAAAAGGAAAAAAAAAAAAAAAGAGAGTATAAATGCTTTCAAATGCTGCCGGATGACCTGGTAAGGATATTGCAGCTCTGAACTGTTCTATGCCCAATATGGCCTCCACTTCACCACCAAACTTCATATTATACACTTCTTCTCCTCGAGATTTCTTCAATGCAACTTGAGCATGAAATAAAGATTCCGCAACTTCATTGTCAGCAGGAAGTTCCTTTCTCAGAACCTCATAATCCCTAACTGCGTCAGCCCACCTTTCCAGCTGTAATTTATAGCAGTACATTTGATTTCTTAAGCACAAATCAGAGATGCATGTGCAGGCAACGGAACTATAATATGATATGCTTTCAGGATTCTACCTTGCTATTAGAAGCAGCTCTGCGAAGAAGGGCCTTTGTGTAATTAGGATGGATACGCAAAGCTTGGTTGCAATCATCAATAGACATTTCCCACTGTCCAAGCTTAAACCAACAAGCAGCTCTGTTGCAATAAAGAACAGAGTTTGAAGGATCAACCTTAAGCCCTTCCCCATAAGCCGAGCAAGCTTCAGTGAACCTTTCAGATTTGAAGAGATCATTTCCACGGGCACGAGCTCTAGCTACCAACTTTACATTGTTAAAAAGGACAGATACTTCAAGATTTTTTGGATCAATATGTGCAGCCTTCTCAGCAGCTGTAATTGCATTGTCAAACCTGCAAGAATCATCTACTCTCAGTTTACCAAAATTCCTGCGCTATTTTAATTCCAATAATCCTTTGGATATCTCAACTCACCTTCCCCGGGCCATTTCAATCTGTGCTCGAACAAAGAAAGTATATGCTTCAGAAAGCATCCCAAAAAACTTACTCTGCGTGCAAGAGGTGGTAAAAGGCTCTACTTTTGGAATATTTGATAGGCCTGATTCAGCATCTTCAAGTTGGTGAAGCTTCAAAAGAGCTTCAGCTCTACACATGAAGAGCTGTAAATTCCAATTGAACCAGTTCAGTTTAGCTAATTTAATTGTTCACATTTACAAAAGAAATTTAGATACTACTTATTTTACCTGAGGAGAATAGTCAGCCCCAGCAGCAATAGATGCGTCGCTTTCCCGCAAAGCATTTTTCCAATCATTAACCTTCCGGGCATCTGAACATTTGTTTAAATGCTTCTCTACTAATTGCAACTTCTGCAGTTCAATAGGATCCGGATGATGCCCTGGAAAAAATAGGTGCCTCCTCGCATTCTCAACCTGCCCTAATCTGCAACAATATCAATCCAAATGAGCACAGCTCAAACAACATGCACCAAAGGTGGAATGGCGTAATGCAGAAGAAACAAATGGAAAAATTACTCACCTAAAATAATATATACCAGCGAAAGCTGGTATCAAAAGACCTATGCAAATATATCAGCAAAGGACTGAAAAGGTGGATGGAAATTTGTTACAGCAAATAAAAAAATAGAACCAACAGATCCACAAGGCACTATATTGCCCACGTGAAGGGTCCATGGTTCTATAGAAACTAATATGGTGTTAACATCAGAAAAACCTCAATAGCAAATCATTCAGTGATCAAAGCCCATTCAACCCCAAGCCTGTCCTGAAACCCAAATCAATTAAAGATGTCCATCTAATTATCAACAAATTGTTCATGAACTAGTGCAATTCAAGGCCGCAAAATCAACACAGAACCAACTGTAAATGAGCATAGAAATAGACCATTCTATACTCATTCATAACTGTAACAAACCAAGAATAAACAAGCAAAATTTCTGGGACGTGAAGCAGACTTAGCATTACAATGAAGAACAATTTTGACCAATAAGGATAAAAGCGTCCGAAAACTCCCAAACCATCAATAAAGCATTGTTCCAAACTACATACAAAAGATTAAAAAAAAAAAAGAAAAAGAAAGAAGAAAACATCTTCACCAAAAACTCCAGAAAATGTAGTCTATTAATATGAATCAATCTATCCAAGAAACTCTCACCAATTATTAGCAAGTACAGTGAAAAGAAACAGAAGAGGGAAAGTTCAATCACACAAGTCACAGCCAATCAAATTCAAATCAAGAACCCCAAAGATTAAGAGCAGTAGTTGCAATAAGACCATGGAAAATGAGAAAAAGACTTGAACTTTATTCACATATACAAGAATCGAGAAAGATTAACTATCACATCAATGGAGATCAAATCAACACCAAAAAAAAACAGTGGAGAATGGAACAACACTTGTAAGCTTATACGGAGAGCTCCATCTACAACTCACCTAATCAACAAAGAACCCAACCTCTGATGTGCCCTCCAATAATTGGGATCCAACTTGACTGCCTCTTCACACTCCCTCACTGCTTCACCCACTCTTCCCAAATTCATCAAAGCCGCGGCACGGTTACTCCTGCACGCTGCATTCCCAGGGTCCAAAGCAATAGCCCTATCATACAAAGCCAATGCTTCACCAAAATGTCCCTTCTTGTACATTTCATTGCCTGCCCTCTTCACTTCCTCTGGATCCGCACTAGCCATCTTGGCAACACCGACATTTCCGCGCATAGGACTGCTACTGCTACTCACTGAATTACCCACATCCAAATTACTGCTTTTCACGGTTACCCCGCCCCGCATTATACTCCCATGGCCATAATTTCCGGTCCCAGATCCCAAAGTTTCCGACTTTGAACTCCGATTACTCATTCCCATCCCTGTCTTCAAGATCCTACCAGAGGGACAAATGTTACCAGTGGGAAGTACATTGACCGGAGCAGGAGAGTTCACCGCGCTCTGACTCCCACCGCCCGAATAGATTAGTGGGTCGGATCTTGATGCCCCGTGTTTCGGATTTCTTACAGAAGTTGGGGGGCTGGTTGCGCTGGAATGGGAAAGTTCGCCGGAATGGCTGGATTTATGAACCGGGTTTGGCCCGCTTCGGCCACCCGATACGGATCCGGAAGAACTTGAACTTGAGCTCGTAGTGGTGGTTGTGGGGGCGGTGGCAGTGCTGTTAAGCCCGCGAGTCCGGAGAGGAGAAACGGGAGACCCAAGATCGAGTTCACGGAAATCTGGCTTGTTAGCTTCGAGTGAACTCAGTGAGTCACGGAGTTTATCGGTTAGCGAGTCGAGTGCAGAATCCCCAATGGGCTGCTTACCAGGATTGGACATTTTCTTTTTCTCAGAAACCAAACAAAGATCAAAACGTGAAGTGAATTTCTTTCTCTCTTCCCTGTTAATTTTCTAAGTGGCGGTCTTAGCAATGTCTGTTAATCGTGATTGAAAAACCAAGAAAGCAACAGCGAGTGATAGGAAAAGAATATAAAGAACGCAAACCCAGAAATGTCTCTGAAGAAGACATCAGAGAAAGAGAAAGAAAGAGATAAAGAGATGGGGATCTCGTGATGTAAAAGGAAGAAGCAAAGAAGGGAATGTGAATGTGTTTGTTTAGAGAGAAAGTGAGAGAAAATCAGAAGGGAAAAAAAAAAAAAAAGAAGGGAAAGAAGAAAAGAAAGAAAAGATTTGAGCTTTTATTTTCTTCTCTTTAAGCCTTCACCTGCTGCTTCACGAGACAGGTTGCACTTCTCTTTCTTCCCTTCTCTTTCTTTCTCCTCTCTCAATTTCCTCCTAAATATTTTTTTAATTTTTATAGTATTTAATTTTTTTTATAATAATAAACTAAATAATAATAATAATAATAATAATAATAATATTATTATTATTATTATTATTATTATTATTATTATTATTATTTTATTCTCTTTCGCACTCCTTAGTTGTCTATAATTCGCTTTATTTGTTGTTTTTACATGAAAGTATTCCTGATTTTTCACTCCCATTTTCAGAAATTGAGTGACACTCTTCTTTTATCTTATTTTCTTTTTTTTTTGGATTTGAATGAAATAAATCTTGTTTAATTTTTCATAACGCATTTGTAAATTTCAGTGATAGATAAATGGTTTTTGTTTTCATTTCAACAAATGTTTCAGCATTTTATTTCTCATATAATTTCTGCAGGAAAGAAATTTTATATTTAATATATAAATAATATTACATAGATAGGCGCGAATCTATTTTGATTTTGATTTCATCAATAGCAAATCCCGTATCTAAATATTATAATAAAGTCTTATAGATTTTAGATTGTTCATTGTCTTCTGTATGCTCTTTAAAATTAGACTTTTATATTTAATATTTATATTTTTATATTATTTTTTATTTTCTCTTAATACATGCATTTCACTTTATTTCATTAATGTCACATTACATATCAATGAATCATTATAAAGTAATATAAATTTTTATATTTTCCATTTTTTCTATTATTTTTTTCTTAAATAACAACTTCAAGTACCCATTTAATACATTTTTTTAAATGAAATACATTGTTTTTGTGTTCTGTATTTCATTAATAGTGCGTCTATATTGAATGTAATAATAATTTTAATTTTATCAATATCAAATCTTCTGTGCATGAACCATAAAAAAAAAAAGAAATCATATAAATTATAAATATTTAATTTTTTTAATGCTCTTTTATGAATTAATAACTTCAAATCTCTATAAAATGAAAAATTTAGACTTGTTATGAGTCCTTAGCCCGAAAACACACGCGCCAAAAATGGAGCGTAGGAAGGGAAAATTTATAAATTTTGTTCTTTACTTCAAGATTTTATAAGGGGCGCACTGTTTAGAGAGAGAAACAGTGCGCAGGTTATGCTCTTGTGCTTGCAGCTCATGTTAGACTCGAGTCATCAATTAATACAGTGCACTCATTAAAATGAGTTACTTATTCCTAAGCAATCCTCTTCCTGTACACGTGTCATTCATCTGCAGGTTCTGGCTCCACAAGAAGTAGGACCCTCGGGTGATATAAAGACACATCCATCTCAGTAAACCTCCTCTTGACCGTTTGATCCTATTATTGACCGATATGTGGTAGGACCGACAGAAAAATATTTGCTGTGAGTTGAAACAGGATAGAATTTCTAATTATTGATAAGTTAATTTATTTTTTTCCCTTAAATAATTAACTCACTGTTAATATCCTAGATTCCTGTGCCTTCTAGTAGTAGATTTTTTAACTTTCTTACGCAAGCCATAAAGCTAACACAAAATTTAAAGACCCCCCTATGTTCCCTTGGCTATGAAATTACCAATTTACCCTACCCTTACCTTGATGAATATTATTTTATTTATTACCCCTTTCTAATATTAATGCCAAATTGCAAAATCAATTTCTTTTTATTTTCAAATCCAAATTTATTTTGCTGATGATTATATTTAAACAACAATGAGACTAACTTAATTTGAAGTCATAATATATAAATTTAGAAAAAGGCTAATATTTCAAAATTACAATTCATTTTTGAAAATTTACATTCAAAAATTAATACTCCACCATTTTAAGAAATTATTAATTTTATGGACATAATTGTCATGGGAAGAGGAAAAAAAGGAAGAAAGTTTCAGTAAAATAAAATAAAATAAGCTATTTATATATAATTATAAATAAAGAAGTGAGTGACAGGGGTATTTTGGTAAAAAGAAAAAGCGGTGGAAGGCAAAATTAGCTGGCCGCTGACAGTGGAGAATGGTATGACAGCCGGCACATTTTGGAGAGGACCATGGCAATAATACCGGTAGTAACAAATCCATTCAACACAGTAACAATGCCAAATTACAGCGACCGAAGGGTAAAAACGTCAACTAGATTCCAAGAATATTCCTCCAAGTGGAATTATTTTTTTTTATTAAATTTTCTTTGTTTTTATTTTATACAGGGTGTTGTTTGAGAATTAATAATTTTTTTATATATTTTTTGGCAGAATGATATAATAATCGGCTATATTATTAAGGATGGCAACGGGCAAAAGCTATTGGCTACTTGGATTCCATTGTCTCATTTACATAGAATGTTAGTAATTAATTAACTAAATAATCAATCGATTTTTATGATTAACCGATCTGATAAAATTTGTTACGATTTTTTATTTTTACCTTTTTTTGTTAATAGTTATGGTTTATGTTTTTAAGTATCGATTAACCGTCATTTCATAGTTAATCGGTTCATATATATATATATATCTTCAATTTTTTTATTTCTCTCTAAAATTTATATAAAATAATACTTTAAAATATATTTAAATTATATTTTTATACCTTAATTTTTTTATATTTTTCTATAAAATTTATATAATACTTTAAACTAATTTTATATTATATCATTCTCTTTAATTATTTAGCAATATTTATATATAGTATACAATTAACTTTTATATTTTTTTATCATATATTGGTGTTCATATTTTACTTAATAACATTTAATTACATTATTATCCAAAATTTTATTTGACTTTGAATCAAACATAATATTTTTCAATAAATATCAAATTTATTTTATAATATTAGCTATTAATTTATAAAACATGAATTTTTCCTAGTAAATTATATTGTTTTCGTAATTTTTATATTAAATTACTTTACATAATGAAGATTGAATTAAATTTTGTATAATTATATATATATATATATATATATATAATTTTATGTTCTAAATTTTAATGATCAATCGAAAAATATTGGTTAACTAAATCGAAAAATCAAAATTCGATGGACTGATTAACCGAATGTAATGGACTGATTAAATGGTAGTAATTTTAAAAAATCAATATTAATAAACTGTTTAATTTTTTGTTGATAGACCAATTAATTGATCCATGCTTCGTCCTATTATTATGTTAGTTTCGATGGTAAAATTCAGCCAAGTACTTAATAACAAGAATAATTTTGGTCCAAAATCATACACAAAGGACAAATAAGTATCATTTTCAATATTTGAATAAAAAATTTGACCCAAAATATTTTTAAAAGATAAACATATGCCATTTCTAATTGGTCCTTGTGCCTAATGAAAGAAAGATAACGTAAGAAAATGCGAGAGAGAATACTAACTCTAGTAAGTAGTAACCGACCCATTTTTGTCAACTAATCATATAATTATCATTTCAAATAAAAAAAAAAGCAAAAAAAACTCAGCTGATTCCACTTTTCGAATGAAAAATCATTATAAAATAATAATAAAAGAATACATGCATTTGAATCAATGGCTGTTATTTGATCCTGAAGATTGTTCGTAAGTTAAAATTTATAACAGATCTCTGTCACGGAAATAAAATAAAATAAAATAATTTAATAATTTAACTACAGACTAATAATCATGACGTCCTTTAATTAGTGGATGCCCTTTTTAATTTTCTAAGTATTACATTTTTTCCCATCATATATTAAATAACCATGCATCTTGTTTTCCTCAATTTCGTTTTTTTTTCCTTTTTTAAATAATCAATTAATTTTCAAATTACTTCTTAATGTGAAAGTAAAATATCTCGAATTAGTTTTATTATAAATTATTCGTTATCTAAAATTATTGTCCTAAATTGCATTCGATAGGTCTATAAAAGAATAAAATATCTTTGTTTCTTTTTTTTTTTTGTTTAAATTCTAACCTAACCTCATCTTTTATTTTAAAATGCAAGTGAATATAGCTTAGGGCAAAGATAATACAACAAAGAATCTTGGTGGCTACTCAAATTGTTCACACACTAACCGCCCAATTTTTTTCTAATAAATTTTGTGACAATTGGCACCATCACTAAGCTTTGTAAAAATTTGGTAGTAACATATATATATATATATATATATATATATATATATATATATATATATATATATATATATATATATATATATATATATATATATATATATATATATATATATATATGGCTTATCTTAAACGTTAAAATAGCCTTAGCTTAAACACTAACATTTTTCATTAGAAGTAATACGGTAGTGGTTGTACTTAGAAGATGCTATTTATTCCCACCAATAACTTGTCATATTCTTTTAAAGGTTAAGATGCTATTGGGATTCAAACTCCCTAACTTTTTGCATTGTATAACATGTATTTAATCTCTGAATTGTTAATTTAACTTCTATTTTGTCATATTTAATTATTTATATTTTCATTTTTGTTTTTTATACTTTTTAAAGCAACTTCATTTATGATAGAAAACGATAGAGATAACGATATCTAACTAATATATATATCCCAATTTTTAAATTCATAATTTTTTATAAAAAAAATGGGATTGAAAATTCTAACTTGAAACCGTTTTCCATATTGGGATTAATTTAATCAAACTTAGAATTGCATAATTTAAAGAAGGAATCATTGAAATTAAGCTAATTGGTCGGGATACTTCTTTTCTCTTTAATCTTATTATCATTATTGATTATCAACTAAAATTATATTTTAATATCATTAGTGATTATCAATTTATGGATTCGTAAATAAAAGTAATAATTTTTTTTTTATTTTATAAAAAACTCAGTTCTAAGCCTCTCAAATTGAGTCTCAATGACCCCACAAGAAACTAGCAAGCCTTAATTTATAATCTCCAAATTTTCAAAAGGCAGAAAGCGCAAAATTATTCCTATAAATTTAGTCCCTTTATTTCACTTTAGTGCAATTCAGTCCTTGTGTTTTAAAAAATAAAATAATGTTACTCTTTCACTAACTGAACGTTAACATGTACCGTTTTGAAAGTAACATTTTTTTTATTAATCATCCGATATACGAACCTTACCGAACTGATTAAATTCGGATTCGAAATATCGTTACAGGTTAAAATTCATTATCCCTCTGCATGGGAGATGTCGAAAGTCAATCTAAAAATCTTTCATTTCTAGCCCAACCTGCATCACCATTAGGTCACTATCCCATGAGTGCCATTTTGAAAGTAACATTGATAATCATTAATGATATACATATATAATAATATACATTTTTTAATCAATTTGGATATTTTAATTTTTTTGAAATTAATGTTCAGTTAGCAAAAAGGTAATATCATACTATTTTTTTTTTTAAGTATAGGGATTAAATTGAGCCAAAAAATGAAATAAATAGACAATTTGAGACCTTCTACCTTTTGAAAATTCACATTCCAATGTAGCGTGGATTAGGGAATATCTACGAAAAAGAAAGAAAAAAGAAGTAAATAGTTAAATCTTGTGAAGTGGCTTCGTCACATGATGGATTGAGGAAAGACTTAGAAACAAGAAATGGATGGTAATGTTTGAATTAGTTGGTTACATTACATATAATATATAATAGAATATGTAAATATAAGGAGAGGATGGTGTTTGTGTTTAATAATTTAGGGTTTTGTAATTTAGTGATAATGCAAATAATAATCATTTTACATGATTTGGACTTGGTTTAACTGTAATGTCAACGTCAAGGTTTTCAAAGTTGCTTTAAAAAACTTACAAAGGAATTCATTAATCAAGATTCCTCTTTTGACTTTTCTGAGACCCAATTCAAATCACTCCATATTATTTCATTTTCAACTATCCTTTACCTTTTTTTAATTGCTATATATAATTATCTCTTAGTTAATTGAATTATATGTTCATGTTTACCACAAAATTTAAGGGTTAATTTCACTTATAATCACTGAACTTATAATCAAATTACACAATAATTATAAAATAATATTTTTTTCATAAAAATCACTGAATTTTATAAATTTATACAATAAAATTATTTTGACATGATTTCAACGAAAAAATCGCCAAAAAGTCCACATGTCATCATATGAACTTATTACGTCAGCATACCACGTGTCATATTGTGCTGACATGTGAACTTTTCGATAAATTTTTAATCGAAATTATGTTAAAATGACTTTATCATATAAAATTGTAAAGTTTAATAATTTTTATTAAAAAAAAAAATTTATAATTATTGCATAATTTGATCATAAATTAACTTATAATGGATGAAACTAACCTAAAACTCAGAATCAAAACCTTGTGACTGAAGTAAGTTAGAATGAAAATGATTCCATAAATATATATATATATTGAGCGTTGTACACCGTCTAATTATATGAATATGTTGATTGAATAGTGTGCGTTTTAAAAAAAAAAAAAGACAAGACCAATCATATTAATGGGGGTGGCAAGAAGTAGTACCGGCTAAAAATATTTTAGTCAAACCTAAATAAATATAAATATATTTAAATACTGCCCAAATTCAATTACTACACAACACATATCATGACTATATCAGTCCTAAACATGTTTCCTAGGACTCGATAAAACCTAAACTCTACTCGAAATTCGGTTAACATACAAAAGTTTAATTGAATCGTTAATATATTTAATTAAATATATTTAATATTAGAAGTGGATTTTAATTAATCAAATGTATATATTATATGATTTATAAATATAGAATATACTCTAATATAATAACATAAATTGAAAATTAAATTTTATGTATAATAAAGTAGTATAAATATTATTTTTTTAATTAAATAAGAATTAATTTTATTAACGGGTTCGAGTACCTAAAAATATATATATATGAATTCAATGCGGAATAATAAGGTTATACTAAACCTGTTTTAAATCCATCTAAATACTATTTAAAGCGATTTTATTACAGTGGAATTGTACCAAATATCAAAAAACACCATACATATTAAACTACGGACCACAAATAAACCCCGAACTATGAGAAACTTTTATTACAAAATATCAAATTATTATTATTATTATTATTATTTAAAAAAAAACTGCTCTTTCTACGTTCTTTTAATTTTTTCCACCATTTTGCGCTTTTAAAGTCAATTTTCGGTTTATATTAATCCTCATTATCTGATGCAGAGCTTACGCGGAATTAAAAAACAATTAATTGAAACTTATTTTATATATGTAAAATTATTACAATCGACTTTTAGGAATTATAATTATCGTAATTGCATTGTAAATTGCAAATTAAGTTAAATTTTAGGAATTTTGATTTTTTATATTATTCTATTAGTAGTTGATTATTTTACAAAAAAATAATATTTGGTCAAATCAATTGAATCATTGATTATTTTACAAATATAAAAATTAATAACAGATGTTAAATTTTTTATTAATATCAAATTATTGGCTCTTGGAAAAATTTTTCTAAGAGGAAGGAGCAACACTTGAGAAAATTACCCTTTTTCTCTAGTTTATATTAAACTAATGTTTTACCTATACTAATTTTTTTTTGAAATATCCATGCTCAATTTCATTGTTTCTCAATTATTTATTAATTTTACTACAAATTTCTCTATTATTTCTTAAATTTACTAACTTTAATTCCAATTTTATTTTGTAATTTAAATTTTATGAAGTGTATAAATTGATTAAAAAATGAAATAAATTTAAATTAATTGTTTAATAAAAAAATGATAATTCTAATTTGAAACTTCAATACGTTGAATCGCTTTTATATGTAAAATAGTTTCAAAGAGATTAAGTATTGGTAATAAATATTTTTGAATTATATAACTTAGTTATAATTATTTTTTTATTCGTACATTTATGTAAAGGGTATTTACTAATTAATATAATAAATATTGATTAATATCTAATGTAATAAATATTAATTTTTAATATTTTTTTATTAGGGCACTATAATATCCTAAATATTTTGCTCAAAGTACTAAAATATCCCTAAAATTTTTCTTCGAATGCTAAAATATCCCTAATTATATTTAAATTAAAAATACACGTGATGCTGACGTCATATATTTTATCAAGTGTCAATGTCACGTCAACGCTGTTAACTTGGAATTGATGGTTGGTTGAGAGAGAGGTATTTTAGTAATGATTTTAGAATAAAAGGGGTACTTTTGCTCCAAAAAAGATTTTAGGGGTAGTTTAACTCTTTTGAGATAACATTGAGGGTATTTTATTACCTTTTCCCAAGTATAATTAATAAAGGTTAATCAAAACAAAGTATGATTAACTGCCACAACAAATTTTATGCAGACAGGCCTTTATTTTGATGGGCTTTAATTGAGTTAAATGGGCCTGCACATGCTTCTATATATATATATATATATATATATATATATATATATATTCTTTAAAAAAAGAGTTGGAGTCAGTTTCCAATAAGAATCTGAAAAGTGGCATGTGTAAGGCATCAACCGAGAAAGGCGAAAAACTGCAACCTTGGAATGTCTCCAACTTTAGGTAATGGTACGGACATTTCTCAAAGAACAAAAAATTGTTTATTTAATTTCCATACTTTTGTTTTGAGTTCATATTTGTTACGTCCGTCAATGCACTGATAAATATGAACTATTACATAAAAAATTATATTTTTTAAATTTTTATTTAATGGTTTAAGTTCATTTTTTATAAAGAAAGTGAATAAAATTTATATAAATAACAAATTAGCGAATATAAAAAATATCAATAGAATCGTAACAAAGTCAATTGTTAATTTATTAAGAAGCAAAATATAAAATGCAATAATTCATAAAAAATTTATAAGTTAGGCACAACAAGAAAATCTTTCGTAAAATTAACTTTTTTGTAAATATGAATAAATAAATTGCTAAAAATCCATAAATTGCTAAAAATAGCGAGAAGGAATGTAATTAATAATATAAAAATGATTTAGCATTTTTCATAATAAGAAATATATGTATAACAAACTTACACTGAAAAAAAAAACCCAAATAAAATGAGAAATTATTTAGGAGTGAATAAAGAAGAAAAAGCTCATCCGGAAAGAGGGAATGGCAATGGTAAAAGAGGGAAAGATCAGAAAAAAATTCAGAGAGGTATGTATAAGTATAAGGTCATCATCGCCCAAAACATTAGCAATTTGGAAACATATAATTTATGCCTTTGACTCGAAATATGCTTTTGTCACCCATTAATTCATATTTCACATTACTGGATAAAATGCTTTTGTCCTTCAGCTGCAATAAAACACGTGATTATCACATGGGTTTTGGAAGACTGGCCATGATCTCTCTCTCTTTTTTTTTCAAAATTATTTTTGATGAAGATGGTGGAATAGTAATTTAAAAATATTTGAGCCATTAAATCATACGTATTTATTTAATCGAGTGGTTCATATGCACATATAACATATGCATGCATATACGATATCTTATCCCAGTGGCTGCCCTTGAGAAAGACTGATGGGGCATTGTTAAATCCCTTTCTAAAAATAAAGCTTTTGCATGTCTATTATAGAATTAGCCCATAATTTTCCCTTACCCTTATCTGTTATAGAATTTGCTCTTATCCATCTTTGCTTTGGAATGCCAGCCTGCCCCATTTTGTTCTTATATTCAATTCAATCAATCAAGCCCCTAATCTTTGTGAACTGTCATTAATTCACTATTGCTTCGCGTAGTGCTGTCATTGTAAGTAGACTGATATAGTTAACTATTGATAATTTTATTAATCAGTTCATTAATATTAAATTTTAAAAATTATTATTTATAAATTTAACCATTTACTTGGATGAACCAATTCATTAGCTTCTATTTTTGTAATATAATTGTCATTTTCATAGTGGCATGAGATAAAAGTTTAAATTTTAATTTTTAAAAATGAATTTCAATGATTTAGGAATATATATTCAATACATCGGATATACCATATATATATTTATATATTGTTGGATAAAAAATAGTTTTTTTTTTAATTTTTCATCCAACAATCTATATTTAATATATCGGTACATCTGTCGTATCAAATCATTTTACTGTATAATGTATTATTAAAATAAAGATTCAAATTGTGAATGTCTATTTGTCTTCATAAAAAAAAGGCTAGTAAAATAAATATTTAGGGGATAAAGATTTGGAGTATATCCAAAATTTTCTTGAATGGCCATGATATCATCATTGGAGTGCAATAGATGCATGAATGCTAGTAAAATAGGGTAGCCATTATGTGCATATACAGTGAGGGAATCTAGCAATTTCCTAGATGGCCAATGGCCAATATAGGGCATGTGACCTAAAGAAAGGATACTAGCCCTTGGAATGTATGGTTATAAGGAAACTCAAATGGGCAAAAAAGAGTACGGATCATATAAATAGATAAAATAATTTTAAGGAAGTTTGAGACACCAATAATCATATAATTTGAAGGGTCAATTTGTAGATTGGTTATGTTGCACAAAGAAAGCAAAAACACCATCCTTTTAGGCTTTGATGTCCCAATTAATTAGACATGTCACACATTTCAACATGCCTAGCACTTGTCCCTACAATTCCTAATTATTTGGGTCCCATTCATCCCCACTCATAATACCTTAATAGCCTAATACTACTACTTTGTTGAGGCCTATTCAATTTTATGGTTGCCTCCAAGAAAAATGTAGAGTCAATACTATTTAATGGGAATGAAAATATGGTTTGTGCGCGTATATACAGTACATGTATATTTGAACCGTTTAATTAAGTGGATGCACACAATTTGATAATTCAGATATGTACGTATATTAAATTACTATTTTATTTAATGAGATCAATTTATGTGTGTTATAAATTGAATTATTAATACGGTGTAGTGTTCTAATTATACATATTATCTAATTTATTTTTATAATCTATGCGTATTAAACATACAATTAATATGGACTCATTCAATCATTATTAATTAAATATTTATGGAGTAATGCATTAAAAAAGAAAGATATACATTGATTTTTGTATCAAATAATGTCTTTAAATAGAATTATTTCAGTGGAATTATATTAAAATGTCAACTAAAATCACATGCAAAGTGGAAGAAAATTGTTGATTGTCTACTTAAAGGGCACATTGGATTCCTCTTTGTATAAAAAAGAAAGAGAGGGATTAATTGATAAACATAATACAAATGGATGTTTGTGATTGTTGTGTTTTGTCCTTAAGCCTACTTGCTCTTGGCCTATTGTTTTCTTTAATGATGATATTTCTGTTATTATATATATGTATATACATTCTTTAAGAGCATCTTTTATATTTACTTAGTTCATATCTAGAATATAATTGTACTTTTTAAATATATATTATTAAAATTTAATTAATTCATGAGATAATATATGGTGAGCGGCATGTACTACCCCACCAATTTTTTTATTTTTTCTTTTCTGAAATTAAAAATATTGACGTATGTATTATGTATATGATGATTTAAAACCTTAATTTAGGTCAAATGTTATTCTTTAAATTAAAAATTTATCCCATCTAAAATGTAATTTTATAAAATTAAAACAATATTTAATAAAATTATTCAAATTTATCCTTTTTTATTTTAATCATTTATCAACACTATCATTGGTACAATCTTCATTTATATAACTGCTATGTTCAGTTTGCTACTAAAAAAACTATCATTACTTTTTTCATTAATATAATATAACTGTCTAAAATAAGAAAGAGTATTTTAAGTCTTTTCAAGTATTTTTTGAAAAAATTGAAAAGACTTAATAATTACTTTAATATATATGAAAAAAGCAAAATATTACTTCTATTTATATTTAATCCTATAAATAGTGATTATAATTTATAATTTTCAAGTACGGTAATTTGGTAGATATTAAAAATCAGATGTATGTATTTAAGTATATTGAAAGAAGATGGAATAGAGCTGCCCATGCACTTGCTAGGTGGGCTTTGAAAGAGAGATTCATTGTAAATTTTGTTGAGCAGCAACTTTTTGTATAGATGGGCCTCTCAATCACACAAGATGGATTTGGACTTCTTTTTTTTTTTTTACATATTAAATTATTTTTGTGATATAATATAATATAATATATATTTCATACATTAAAATTAATTTTTTATTTAAATTTCTTTTATACTAGTTGATCCAATCCAACTCAGTTAGGTCTGGTTTGGTGTAATCTAGCCCAAACCAGATCCACCTTTTTTTTTTATGTGAACTTGTGTTAGAAAATTTTTTTTAAACGTGTAGTTAAGACCGATTTAAATTAAATTCAATTTTGTTAGGATTGGCTCAAACCCAATTCGATTGACTTGCATTTTATTTTATGTGGACTTGGATTATATTTATGTAGGAAAAAATCAAAGGGAAGAAAAAATACTTAAAATCATGGTAAAATTAATTTTATAACGTTTTAAGATTTTTTAAATTATTTTTTAAGTAATAATGAATTTATAATTATGAAATCTGACTCGTACATTATACGGTACTTATATTTCAAAATGCATGGATTTTGTATCAAATTACGCAAGGAAAAAGATATTTATTAAGCACATCTAAAGGAAATAAGAGAGACAAAGTTCATGGATTAGACATAAGAGAGAAAGAGGGAAAGGGAAAAATACAAGTATAAGCAGAGGAATTTCATAATTATGTGTCAACTTTGACAACAATTTTAGAAGGGAAAAATTCGATAAAATGAGTATTTAAATTGCTAAAATTAGAGGTGGATATAACCTATTTTTTAATTTCAATCCATTAGTATTGAATTTTTTAAAATAAAATTCAAATATAGTTTACTAATTATCCGATTAACTACTAAATACGGTTGGTTAATCATTAACTATCGATTAACCATTAAAAAGTTAAATATATACAACTTTTTTTTTTTGAAGCATACAACTATCTTATATTTCATAAAAAATATGCAATCATAAAATTAAAATATAAATTTCACAAGTTTTAAGTATAGAAGTACAAATAAAAATATAACTTATTAAAATTTAATATTAATATAATAAAAAATTATATAAACGCTCTATAACATAATAAAAAAATTAAGTTAATATTATATTATGACTTATTAATATTGACAAAACTACTCAAATTTACATAGAGTAAACTCTTATATATATATATATATATATATATATATATATATATATATATATATATATATATATATATATATATATATATATATATATATATATATATATATATATATATATATATATATATATATATATATATATATATATATATATATATATATAAACCGTTAATACACCAATTAATCAAATATTAAAATTCAAATTTATTAGCAATCAATGCTAAAAAATTTCTGCATCTATATTTAATTAAATTGATTAACTGTACATATTGATTTAGACTCAATATATCAATTCAACCACCGATTTAGTGATTTTTTTTATTTTTTTTTCCGGTTCATATTTTTTTTCCAAGTATCCGGTTCATAGTTAAAATTTGAAAGTTGTAAAGCAAGACAAAAGATGGGGGTATGAATAATAATAATAATAATAATAATAATAATAATAATAATAATAATAATAATAATAATAATAATAATAATAATAATAATAATATGATGAGCATAATCATTGGGGCAATTGAAGGATTATGGACTATGGAGGCACGTGATGCCCATTTGATCATGGAGAAGATGACACAATCTTCTTGGTGCCTTTTTATGCACTCTGCCATTCGATCAAATTATTATGTTACTGGCCTAACAATATAAGTAGTCCCTTGTATTTATTAGTTTGTTGTCATTTCAATCTATATATTCAATATAAAATAACTGCGAGAAAATTTTAAAATTAGGGCTAATTCACTATTAAAATTCTATTCTTTAAAATGTTTAATTTTTTATTTAAAATAAAAATTTGGTATTATTTTTAAATTTATTTTATTGACTTTAAGATATTATTTTTGAATTTAATTTGTTTTAAAAAATTATTATCAGCATAATTAATGATAAATATCATTTTATTATGTTTAGATAAAATTAGCAACCTTAAAGAAAGTAACCTACTAATTAAGTTTAAAAAATTATTATTAATTCCTAATCACATCACATATTAAATAAAAACTCAAAAATTAAGTATTTCAAATTAGTTTTAAATTTTAATGAAATTACGGACAAAATAGTTAATTGAATAGATGTGATGTAGACAGTCCAGTGGAAGTTGATATACAAATTGCATGATAACTATTTATGGAAGGATTATAGTCTTATCACAAACTTTCTTGACATTGGGGTAGATATAATGCATTGCTTGATGCCACTTATACTCTACCTGACATTGATATGAGATATCAAGTGTAAATCAACACTCGCTTCTTGTTTCTCACTTCAGCTAGCACTTGGAAGATTATTTATGACAGTAGCATATTACTTCCCACCTAGCTCATTCACAAACATAACACTTAGAAAAAATTAAATTGAATAGAGCAATAATTTGTGATTTGAAATTAACAAAACTTATTTGTAAGTTTCTGATATTTTTTTTTATTTTTTTAATTAAACCTCTAAATATTTAATTCGTTACATTAATGTCTTTTTTTTTGTTAATATCGGTCATCTGTTAATAGATTCTACGAGTCTAGTTAACTCGCATCGTCAGTCTCACTCTCCTACTAACTCCTAAGGTGACAAATAGTATACTTGTAAAAGTGAAGTACACAGTTTATGCTATATTCAGTTTTCACCAAAATTTAACTATGTTAATTACTTGTATCGCAAGAAGACATGTTTGATGATAAGAGACTCGACAATATGTGTTAATCATGTTCGTAAAATCCGTTAACAGAAGGTTTGATGTCAAAAAAAGTTGAATGGCTGTATGTTGTGGAATAAATATTTAAAAATCTAATAACAAAAATTTAAATATTTCGTATATTTATAGATGTTTTTTGCCTTTTGAAATTCGCAAGAGTCTGGTTGAATTGAAAAAAAAAAAAAGAAGAATTGAGGTGTTGCTTTGGTTTATGGATTTACATCCATGTAAATGCACGAGAGAATATGGATTTTGTGGGTTAGTAATTCAGTGTGCATATATATGGTATTCACGTATTTAAATTATCAGATCACATATCTCATGTCTAGTAATTCAGCGTGCGTATGTATGGTGTGTACATATTTAAACTATCAGATCACATATCTCATGTCAAACTGAAGCTTCAAAGGCGCATGCATCATATCACATCTTATCTTTGCTTTTGTATTAATTTTTCCAAAAAAAAAAAACATTTGGCCACATTCTTTTAAGTAGTGATTGTTTCATATATGATTCGGCTAATCATCTCAAGTTTCATGGCCCAATGAAAAGTGAATATTCATAGTCCATAATGTTATTACTTCCCTTCAATCATACTCCACACTCCATTAACTATTCTAACACTATAAATCATTACTAAATCAAACTGCTCATTATGTGATTGTGCTAAAACTTAAGAGCTTCACTTATACTACACTCCTTTAATTTCCTTTTTCCTTAATTTTAACTTTGATTGTAATCAATTATTCTCAAAATATGCGTTTCTTGATTGGAAAAAGGAGAAGCTAATAAACACTTATGGTTATTGTATTGGAATTTGTATGTTTAATTAATGCATGTAATTATTATTGATAATGGAACTATCTTGTTAGTTATGGCATGTGTGATATAAGAGCAAAGTGAATGTTATAGCATGTTTAGATATTGAATTAATATTAATGTGAGATGTATGTATGTAATTGCATATTGTATCATTTATATTTGTAACTCTGTAAATAAGTCCATCGCATTGTTTTGCTCAAACAAGTCAATCGCATTGTTTTGGTTCCAACTGAGCCATTGCTCAACGCATGTTTTTTTCCCATGTAGGTACCCAAGCATAGAAGTATCGAGTTTCTTCTCAATATTTGCAGGCCATTAGGAGCGAAGTTTGAAGTCTTATATTTTGGTATATAATTTTAATGATGTAAGAGGCATGATTAAGAAAAATGTAAAGAACTTGTGAACGAGATTTAATTCTATTTAATTTGAATTAATAAAGATAATTAATAAAATGAAATTGATTAAGATTCACAATACTATCATGTTCTTCCACTACAAAAAAAAAACTGCCAATTAGTGACGGTATTATTTTAGTCGCGAATTTACGACGGTTTCGCGACTGTTTTTCAATTCAGTCGTGGGAGGATATTTTCTATTTGTTTGCGACGAAACAGCGACGGATAGGATAATGAGTCGCAAATTATCGGCGGAAGAAAACACGCCATTGTTTGCGACGGAATTAGCGATAAATATTTCCGTCGCTAATATTTTATAATTTTTTATTCATGAAATTAGTTCCAGAAAATTTAGCGACGAACATTTTAGTCGCTGATTTTTGAGGGAAAATATTGAGCCTCTTTTTGCGACGGTTATATTACTGTAAAACAATTAGCGACGAAAATGTAGTCGCTACTCCGTCGCAAAAAAATTAAGAAATAATTTTTTTTAAAAGTTCAGTCACATGATTTATGTATAATTTCAAGTAATTTTAATATAGACCATATGAAATGAATATTTTATTTTGTAACAGAAAATGATAAATTATTTTATAAGTTGATAATAATTTTTTTATCAATTATAACAAAATCTAAAGTTATTTTTTTAGAAAATTTACATTTTTAATAATAATAATAATAAACTAATTGTTACGATTATTATATATTTGCTTATTCAAGATTAATAAAAATAAATATTTATAAAATAGTAATATACAATTTATTATTTCATTTAAAATGATTATGAAAAATTTATAATTTATTTTGATTTTGTTAAAATTTTGAGCAAATTTTAAATTATTAAAAAATTTAATTATATATATTTACAAAATTATCCTTGAATGCAAGGATAAAATGATAAAATTTGATAGGGGCATTTTAGTAATTCCAGAAATTTACCCTACATATAAAAACAACATTTTATCTCCCTTCAACTCTCTCCACCGTTTCATGTCAACATTTGCAATATAATTATCGCATGAAACTACTAATTTAGAATAATATATTAACCTTTTAAACTTGTTTAAACTATTAAAAATGTCATCTTATCTCCTATTATTATCATGTGCTAAAAGAGCATGGTTTTCATGCACCTTCCATGAAGAACCATGTGTTCTTATAGAGGTAATATGATATTTTTAACAAATTCGAAAGGATACTTTGATACTCAATTAGTTTAAAGTGATAATTTAAAAAGGAGTTTGTGAATTGTTTCTATATTAAATAAAAAAGAAAATAAAACGTAAAATCGGTTGAGCCAGGTGGATTGACATATATGAAAATAAGAAGCATTTATGAGGTATCAATTTCTTGACACAAAAATTAAAATGGGATTGAAAAAGAAAGGGCATTCACATGGGTGGTTTGGTTGCCTGATGATCATGGGAGGAAAGAAATCAAAATTTCTTAGGAGGATTGGTGGTTATTGAATATATCAAAAATTATGTGTCCTTTTCAGTGAACTAATTAATTCCCTATTTATTTTAAATAAATATATTTTAATCATTTAGAAGGTTGAATTTTGTTAGAATTTGAGATTCCCAGAAACACAGAAGAGCAGAAAGCAACAGGGCATCTTGCAATATCACATGGCAAACACTTTTGTAAATAATTGGTGTTGCAATGGCAAACACAGCCCATTGACAGCAATAGATGATGGGGCTTTAAGGACTTATAAGAAAGAAAAAGAAAGAAAGTGGCACAAAGAGGAAATACTTTAAAAGGAAAATTATAATTTAAGTTCAATTAATGGGAAAATAATAATTAAGAACAATAGGGTGCCAACTAATACCTATACATAGCTTAAAAAAAGGTTTTATTGGCTTAGGGCCGAAATAAATATTATTGTGGTTGGCTTTTTTTTTTTTCTTAATAATAATTAGTACTATTCAGTTCAAGTTGAATTGTTACATTATAAGGATAAATTTTTTTTTTTAATATCAAGTTTTACCACTTACAAAATTTGAATTCAAAATTTTACTTAAAAATTTATTTCAATTTTTTAAATAGATGTTACTTTTAATTTTTCTTTCTTTGTATAAAAAAAATAGATATCCATAAAGTAAACATGATAATTTTTTATCAAACCGCAAATTCAATATCGATCAATTTGAAAATGATAATTCAAACTCGAATTGAATAAAAAATAGACCGAATTCAAAATAATTTCGAACTTTTAAAGTTTGATAAAAATCGTTTAGTAAATAATCCAAAAATAACTTACACATGCTGAAATAGAGTTGGACCAGTTTGACCCTTTTAATTTTTCAACTCTTTATTTTTTTTCTCCATTTTTAAGTACATTCATCCTATCTTCAAAAAAAAAAAAGAATACATTCATACTGTATATTTAGATAAAAGTAAAATTATATTATGTTTTTAAGCTTAATTTTTAACTTTCATTGACTGATAATAACTTCTCATTTTCTTACTGAGCTGAAACATGGATTTTAATTTGATAGTTTTCCAATTATTATTTCACGTCAAATAAACATTTGATTAAAGATTAATACATGTTTGTGATCCTTTGTAAATATAGATTTTGTTTTTAATTTAGCATGCATTAAATCTTTTATATTTATAGCTGTATCAATACACTGACTCTTCTTTGTAGCTATTTTAATCTGAATATATTGATTTATTAAACAAAATATAATTTCAAATGTTGCCAAACTATTGTCATTAGTATATTTAAAACTTGTTTAACTGGACAATCCAGTGTTGATGCAATGTAAAAATCATAAAGTAATATTTCATTAATTATAACACTCAATTGAAGGAAAACAATTAAAACACCTTTAAAAAATATGAGATAAAGATAGAAAAAGTCTTTTTTTTTAATTATTATTTTAATCAAATGTCTCAAGTTTTGTGAGTTAGTTTGGTGCCAATCAAACCAATTCAATAGTAAATTTTTAATTCCGAATAATAAGTCTGCATTGCATCGAGCAGACAAAGATCCAGGAATAGAATTATTAAATACTATCAGATCGAATTAATTCTCTAAATGAAACCGTTGAAAAATTTAAAATTGATATGAAAAGTTTTTCAAAACGTTCAAAAAAATTGGCTCTAAGATAGAGTGAAATTGAGAATTATTTTTCTTAAAAATAAAATTTTTGGATTTTGTTGCAAGTTTTCGGTACTATAATAAATATAAAAAATTTGAGAAAAGTCCGAAATTTTGGAACCCAGCCTCCAAAATAGTTTTAAAGATCCCATAATGGCTCTATAATTTTGTATAAGTTAAAATTTCTAGTGTAGAGCATACTCATTTTGAATGTCATAGAGTATTGGATTAAATATTTTGGAGTAATTTTATAGGTATTGGACGTGTTTTAAGAAGAAAAATAAGTTTTGGATAAAAAAGAATTTAATTTTGGGCAAAGTTATAAATTTAAAGAATTCAAAGAACACACAAGGACCTAATAAGAAGTAAAACTAATATATAATGATCCAATGTATAATTTTCAAAATTCAGAAAAATGTAATAATTCAGAGATCTAATAACGTATTTTTTTTCATGCATAAATGCATACGTACATATATTTGTATATGTATGTATATAGTGTGCTTTGTGTACATGTATTCAAATGGACACGATTGTACGTGTGTGTATATATATATACTACAAATTTTTTTATATATTAACGAAATGAAACAACATATTCTGAATTAGATTTTTTTTTTGTTAATGAATTGTAATGATTGAAAAAACTAAAAATAAAATTTATATAGAAAATGGGATCATTCAGATTGGGTTTTTATTTGATTTATTTAAGTCAGTTTCGGATGGATTTATTCGAATTTTGGATTGGATATGATCCTTAATTTCTCGAATTGAATTCGTATCAGGTCCTCAAATTCATATCAAATTGACAGGTCTGCTGTATTAATCTCCTCTATTTTATTTTAGAAAAGGAGAAAAAGCGGGATTGAAAAATGATTCAGCCCAGTCCAGTTCATTTCCTCCATATTGGAAGATGCTGGGGTAGCAGGTGGGGCTGCAAAAATGAGTCCAAATTCAAAACCCTGCAAAAAAAAAAAAAAAAAAACCCAAATTCAACCCAACCCAAAAAATATCTATTGGATCAACCCAAAAATAACCCACTAAATATGTGATTCATTTTGATCTTGTCCATAATGCCTAATGGGCCTCCTATAAAATGCCCAATGGATTTAGCTATAATGCCTATTGGACCAACCAAAAAATAATCCGTTTGAATTATCATATTTTTTTACTGCAGTAATTTTAATATTACATTATATTGAGGATTAATTTTATTTAAAAAAATTGATTAAATTGATTGATTTATATCTGGGCTACATGTGATTCATCTGAATCACAATACGACTCATATGGGCCACCCGATCCATCTCGGATCCACCGAGGTCCAAAAAACATTTATGTCACCATTAAAAAGTATAATTCATGACAAGTCCGATGGTATAATTTAAGCAGAAATTGAGATCAAATAGTTCTCTAAAAATAAAAAATAAAAATAAATCATGGGACAAAAAGGGGTCAAACTAACTTTGATCAGATTGAAAATATTTTACGAAATTTCAAAAATTATTCCGATTATATGAAACATCTTAAAATAATGAATATTCGTTTTCTGAAGTGAAAATTAAAATTTTGAACACTTTTAAAATTTAAAATTTTCGGATCAGCTGAAAATATTTCAGTCCTTTATACCTATCGAAACGAACTTTGATTGAATCAAAATTTTAAAAACATCTTAATTATAATATTTAAAAAATTTTTGAATAATTTTGGTTGAAAAAAAAAAATGAATAAGCAAATGAAAAATGAACCAACATGCATTAAATTCATGGATTGACCCAAACCCATTCAACCTATTTGGATATTTGTCCATTTATGATCAATATCTTTTTACCTATCTATGATCTGTCCATTTATAATCCGTCCGTTTATTATCCAATCCAAATCTATTCAATCCGCCAATTTACCACTTCTAGTAAGAGGCCTTTACGGTATTTTAGGTAATACCGACTCCACGACCATAAAATCTTTGTTTCTTCCCTCTTCTCTTTTATGCATTATATAATATTTAATTACAAGTTAAAAATGTAAACTGTAAACAGTTTAATAGCCATTTTATTGAAATAAAATTGAAATTTTGTAATGATATGCAAACACCATATAATGATTTCCAATATTATTGCTCTTTCTCAGGAAAAGGTTTTATAGAAACAAACTACGCCCAAGGCCTCAAGGTAATTTTCAACTCTACCCATATGCTGCAAGCTACTGATCTTGCGCCAGTGCTATGAGATCTCAAGTCCAAGTATTGCTAATAATAATAAAGCTGTCTTCATTAGGACTGTAAGCTTACAGAGGTTACATCATTAGCATTGTAGAGACAGAAAACTAGAACAAAAATAAAAATAAAAAATAAGAAAAGCCTTTATATCATGATTAGGACTGTAAGCTTACAGAGGTTAATGTAATAACACTGCTCAATTCTCTTCTCCTAAATTCTAAAACTCTCGATACAAGATGCAGTGTAAATTTCTGTGTTTATAATCTACATTACAGAAAGAATCAGATTACAATAAACAACAAGATGTGAAATATGCTGCTAAGAATTGAACTCACCAAGGACGATGATTAAACACATCTGATGGCAGCACAACCAACTCGCAGTAAGCAATTCTTCAAAATCTGTCTTCAACAGTACATGTTCAGAAAAATGAGACAACAACACTGAAAACTAATCATCCGATTCCATAGTTGGGCTGTTTGAGCAGCTATCCTTTTTATGGAGCTCTAATAACCTGGATTCTGGATTACATAGCCCTGCAAACAAAGTTACTTGAAGAGTTAGATAAGAAAAGAATCATATAAAGCTTTGTCTTCATAAGAAATTGACATCCATTGGGGCAGTAGCAAAACTTATCTTCTACACTCAATAATTCCATTTCAAGCCCGTTACTAATTTTTTCTCCTCGCACATACCAATTCTTATTACTAATTTTCAGCTCCATTTTGTTTAATACAACTTGATCAATTCCGTTTCTATCCTAAATATATGCTTGTGAGTATGTACATGTGTATGTCTGAGCACCCGCGTGTTTGCGTGTTTATCTATGTATATAATTCCTATCACAACATAAAATATGCGATAACACAAAAGCCATTATTGACAAAATTAGAAATCTAAACTCCTACAAAATTTTATAACACAATTTTACTTTTCAATTTTCGGAAACCGATCTTTCTTTACTAAATGAAACGACATTATTTTTTTTTTCTACTTTTCTATTTAATATATAATATTGTATTACCACTTCAGAATATAATTAAGATTACTTTAAATATTTTTACTCCTTGATAACAAATTCATATGAAAGGAACATATATTCCATTGTTAAATGACAAGCAATCACGTGCAATGCATGCGCTGAAATGAACTGAAATCACTTATGAGGACACCAACCTGAACATTTGGGAATGTCCCACACAGCAACTGCTGATGGTGTACATTCTGCTTGACATAGTGCTCGATTATCCTCATGGTTAACATTCATTGCAAGCATCCAAGCACCAATTGTAACATCCTCATTGCTGAACATCCGAAAACTGATATTCCAAAGGAAAGAGCAATGTCACATACAAGAGAAAATTTTCTCCAATTTTATGTCGAGAACTGGCATATCCAAAGTTTCATATAAATGTTCTATAGTGACTCCGGACTTCCACAGGGCACGGTACAGCAATGTCCTAAAAAGTTAACACATACTAAAGTGTGTACTGTGAACTATAAATTAATGACAATAGTGAGTCCTATGGGTTTCAGTTAGGTTTTGACCCAACCCATTTATAGAACAAATGGACACCTTCAATATAGGAAAAAGGAATGGCTTAACGAAATGGCAAAACTGAACTCAGGTTGCTTATGAGCAAGCTTGTGTTATACATCCATCCATCGTTATAATTGAGTTGGGCCAAAAACGATCATAACCCTCAAACCAGATTTAAACACCCTCTATAGCACAACTGACCTCATGTGCTCACACAGAATGGCATAAACAATGAGTTAGAAAAATAAAAGGAAAAAAGCAAGAAAAATTTTCTAGGTTTCTTTTCCTTTAGGCCTTTGCCCAGAGAGTTACTCCTCTCTTCAACAAGCGCTTTAAAGTGACAAAATAAAAGCGGAACAAAAAATGCAAAGAAGAACATCATAATGGGCTCCAAAATTGTAGTCCCAACAGTATCTACCACAGAACTTCAGATTTTCATAAGCTACCCTCAACGTGGGTGAGGAACCAGAATCTTAATAACAAATTCCGAATTCAAGACAATACGAAATGGAAACAATTCTTGAACTAATTAGTAATAATTGTAAAAGGTGGCTATAGCAGGGAATAGAAAAACTTGCCTGTCATTTCTAAGGGAAACCAAACTTGCAACAACATCGGCAGAAAGAGCATATATTGGACCATAAGCATGAAGAAAGTAATCCTTCCCAAGCAAATTGGATAATGGTTCATACCTGCACGAATCAACATTTATTTGAATAAGAAATAAATAATGACCAGATACCAAATAACTGATTCCCTCAAGTACTTTGGTGTTATTGAGGCAGAACACTTCTCTTAAGGAAAACAAATAGGACTAAAGTTGAAAAAATTTTCATTCTAAGGGTTGCAAATAATGAACTTTTCATAACTGAAACACATCAAGATAAGTCAGCAAAAAGCTTCTTTAATAAGATCGGCAAAAAGGCTAGAATCAATATTCAGACAGAGTTTGACTATGTATGTAATACGACCAAACAATGAAATAGCTAACACATGACATGCTTGAAACAGTCAATAACCAAAATCATTTTCTCAAAACACTAACGTGTTTAAATAAACATAAAAAATCAAACACAAAATTACACAGGATGGCACTAAATTTTGCAAGTTGAAGGCAAATTCCGGAGCCTTGGAAACTAAACAACCTCTAGATGTAGAGAAAAAAATATGCACAAATAAGTACTACCCAAACCTTTTCTGTTAAAGCACATTTCAAAAAAATAGGTAAAATAATTAGAAAAGTTGGAACCTCAATAAGTTGGATCAGAATAGAAAAAATTATAAAATTTGGAGTAGAAAGTGCATTTAAGAATTCAGTAGGTGGGTGGCTATGAAAGGGACAACCAGTAAAATAAATATATGCATAGAGACTATAAAATAAACAACTACTTTTACTTTATTCAATAAAGTCCTCAATCCTTTTGTACAGAAGTCCTTGTACTTCTTAAATGCCCCAAAATTTAGCAATTGACAGCCAAATTTGCCATGATGTAATTTGAAAAAAAAAAGGAACAGAAGAAGAAGAAACAAAGATTGAGAAATTCATATCAGTTAATATCTTATAGAAGTAAAATATTTCCGGCATAAAACTTGTAGACACTTGGACAGGAAAGAATGCAAAAGTTCTATCTAAAATATGTAACTAAGACCCCAAATTTACTGTCTACTCCATAAAAACAACTCTAGAGTCTACAAGCAATGATCCTGAGATGGACTTACATCAGACGCTTGGGAAGTACAAGGACAACAGAAAAGGTGCCTAAAATTCAATGACTTCCTGTATGGTTATTCAAACATCATAAAGAAACAACTAATGTCATCCATTTATTGAAAAGGAAAATAGTGAATTGTCTCCTTCAAATCTTGTTGCACAATAAGCATTTTCAAAACCCTGCTCTCTGAATTTCTTTAAAGGCCATTGTTTCAGTTATGTTTTTGTGCTGAGGTTGATTTTTGCATGTATTGAAGGAAAAAAAAGCAAGAACTGATAATAAGAAAGAATGGAATGTTGAAGGTACACAGAATGAAGGAAACTCTAAGGTTACAACAAATGTCCCAAAATGCTTAAACTAGCTGCTACACTATTTGAACCATTCCCATGAAATAAAAATAAAAAAAAGATATCCAAACATATAGATTATTCAACCAGCCTCAAAACATATATCATGGACACTAATTTTTAGACCCAAAAGGCTCGCTTGAAGTGGAATCAAATCACTTGGTTTTGTTTTCTCAAATGGATTACTCTTCACCCATGGAACAAAATTGCCAGAAGACACCCATGAAACCTTTTTACCTTAAAATAAATTAAATATTGGCCCATCACATTCTAAAGTATATTCACACCGAGATTTTAGCTTTTCTTGTTTAAGCACGGCAAATATCCATTAATGTTTTACTTTCATCACCCTCCAATTGAATTGAATATCTAGTCAAGAAACTCCCTTAACACTCTTGTTACTTATAGCAAGAAAATTCTTCAACTTTAACAATATACTTCTAAGAACCTTCATCCAAACACTTATGATTATATTCATCACAATAGAACAAAAAACTAGGAACTTTATCTTAGGATGCTATTTAAATGTAGAGTTGCTGCATAATCCTCTACATACTGATTTTGGTTAGAGTATTCCATTTTTGCCTTTCCTCAAGAAAAACTGAATTTGACACTAAAGAAATTTATATGAAAGAGAAATGCCAGATATTCTGTTTATTTAACTGCATCTAGGAGTTCTAGTCAATATATTTTTTAGTGTTGCTATCATCATGAGAAACCACACTTAATACAAGGCTTATTCTGAACCTGTTTTAGACGTCCAATCTGGCATAATATATTTTTCAAAAATTTAACAATCAAGATGCTGGATATTGCAATGAAACCATAAATCCCTATCCCGGTTAGATTTGAAATTAAACTAATGATCTAATCCAACCTAAAATGGTTTCACTAACAACCAGTGATAAACCCTCTAATGTCCACACTTTTGGGGGCAAATACCTTGTAACTTTAATATTCCACAACACCATAATCCAAGTCAATGTAATTGTATATTGCATCCAAAACTGATAGTTTTGCATATGTATCATAAGACAATGCAGATAGTACATGCTACAAACATAAGGATGATCTTCCCAGACAAGTTGATATCTTTCTGGCCTGCTAGGACCACAAGAAGACCTGAACTACCAACCAAGGCCTCTAAGAAAGACTGCTTTATAGACATAGTTCTCCCTCTTACTCTACATGGAACTAACTCATAAATCTCCACTGTACACCTACCAGGGCTGAGAAAATATGCCATGATCCTGTAAATACTATTTATTGAAGTGCAATAAGGTCAAGGAAAGAAAGGATATAAGATAGGAGAAAACAAAAATGGGAAACCAAAAGGAAAGACAATAAAAGTTTGGATTCCAAGTAGGCTGAAGTTGCAAATTAAGAGAGTTCTTTATCGAAGAGGGAGGAAAACAGAGAGAGAAGAAGAAAGAAGTGTTGTCCTATACACATGCTATTAGTTGATATGCTATTAGTTGATTAATGCTGATTTCCGATTGGAAAACAGCAAATACGAGAAGTGTTAAAATACAGCTAAAGGCCCTCCATAACAGTGAACAACATGAACAAACTCAAAGGAAAACCATTAGGACATCTCTTGTGTCTTAACAACACACAAAGCATGTAGAATTCTCATCCTTCATCAAAAACAACATTCTCAATTTGAAGCAACTCATCAATAAATGATAACGGTAATAACCGTCATAGTTTAGTAATAATGACCGATTTATGGAAACATCCCCATCAACTAATCAACCCTAAAGCAAAGATGCTCGGATAGATATGCTAATAAACACTAGATGAAACTTGTGCTTTGGGAAAATAATTGACCATATAAATAAGATTTTTTCCCCATTACAATGATTGTCATCAATTGATTGCAAATTTCTTTATGAACAACTTCTTGCTTACACATGATCTTAATCATTGTCACCAACCTTCCATAATTTTCCCAAATAACCATTTAGAATCTAATCCTTCAAGTTTACCCTTTCTCATATTTACTTTTTCTCAAATCTGATGCTTCTTATAATGGTTTCAATAGAAAAACTTTTAAAAGTAATCTGCCATCTGGTGATATTCCTAATGAATTGTAGAATTTAATTACAACAAACTTTTTGAAGACAGACTATCACTGGCTAAGTATGAAGGCACAGAGCGCCATATAGTTGTAGCATATTAGTAGTGGTGTTTATACCCCCTTTTTGTTGTCTATACTGATTTCTATAAATTAAATCCACAGGTATGTTACAACATCCAAAATCATGATGAGTACTCTCTCTCTCTCTCTCTCTCTCTATTATAGTAACTATTATCACGTATTGTTGATCATAGCAATAGTGAAAAAACAAAATGAAAAGAATGATGATTAGGAATATAAATCCAAGGGCACAAATGACTCATGACAGTCTGCAATTTAAACATAAAGGTTAAAACAAAAACAAAAAAGGAAAGGGACTAACCATTTGAGCTTTGGATCAGTAAAAACAGGCCCCTTTTTCATGCATCCAAGGTAAGTCTGAGGGTGAGACCGCTCCTTTGCCAACAGTAAGGAGAGACGATCTAGCAATCAATGAGAAGATAGTTATATGGGTGTACATAATTGCATAATCAAAGAAGATCTAATCAACAGTGTTGCTGAATAATGACGGACAAACAAATTTGCTCACCTGGCCTTAAGTATATGTCATCATCAGCTTTAACATAAAATTCTGAATCAAAAAGCGCATAGGCAGCTTTAAAGAATGCTAACCTGCAGTTGATGCTCAGATTAGCACAAGATAGGTGAATTTAAAGAAAGCTAAACTGCGCTTGAAGCTCAAATGCCAAATTTAATGAAAAATTAGACAATTAAGCAATTATTAATCAGAACTAACGTTTTATAGGGGAGCTTACTATACTGTTCCTCAATATCTAATAGCAAGAAATCATCATATTCTGCAACTTCTCTCTTAAGCTTTGCCATCTTGGATCTATCTTTAGTTTTACCAATAATAAACCTGAAAGCCAAACCGGTGGATTCCTCCAATCTGCAAAACAGTTTAAGTTCCTAAAAAGTGAATCGTAAGGAAGAGAATCTACATATATATACTAAGAGACTAAAACTAATAAGCTTTATAATCCAGAAAAAGAAAGCTTTTTGAAAACCCCAAATCAAGAATCTAAACTAAGAATTGAAAATCTCAACTTTACCCTCTAAATTAATGAAGTATGTGACAGACAAATCAGATACATACCTTTGAAGACCCTGGCGATCGGAGGGCATCCATGTCTTTCTCAAGGACTCTCTGCGGCCGAAGGAGCCGAACCCAGTTTGAATCCCAACAAAGCCCATAACTTTATGTCTCTTCACAGAACCCTCTTCATTGTCATTTGATTTGGTGTTCCAGAGGACCCGCACGGATCGGGGCTCAGCAATGGAGCTAGAGCAGCGATAACCAGACGGGGCGGTAAGCCCGAATATGAAACCGGAGATGCCGATGAAGAGGCAAAAGAGGAGCAAAAACAATGATTTGCGGGAAGCCGAAGGCGAAGAAAGGCGGGAATGAAAGAATTTGGGAGAGGAGGGCATGGCTATTAGGGTTTGATTTTGATAATCAAGTATGGATCATGTTTGCTGTAAGTACAAAAGAGAGAGCAGAGAGAGAAAGGGAAAAGCTTTGGCAATGGAGTTGGAGTAAGATGGAAGAATTCCGTTAATGGTAGTTAGGAAATGGAGCAGCTCCTGATGTGACCCTCAAAAATTCTATCTTTGCATCTAATTTTTATGTAAATTCAGGTTGTTATCCGTTTCTCTGAATTTGTTGTTTCTGTTTCGCCCTCTCTTCTATCTTCTCAGAAATGCGTATTGTTATTTGAAAAGAATATTCAATTATTTTTTTCCTTTTATTTTTTAATTTTACAAGATGCATAATATTATTTAAAGAGAAATTAAATCCAAAATTTTTTAAATTTTTTATCGAGGAATAACCACCGCATTAAAATTTATATTCCAATTTTTTATATCATTATTTGAAGATAAATACTTACTACATTTTAGTTTTGTTGGATTTGCTTTTTGGTTTTTTTAACTTGCATTAATTATTTTTGGGCTTTTATTAATTAAAATCCTATTAACATTAGCAAAGGGAAATAAGATTTTCAAATTTCAGTGGTTAGTAAAAGAAACCTTTCATTAATTCAGTGTACGGACATTTAAACCGTCGAATTTTTCAAACGCATATTATTCGACGATTTAAATATGTCCATATCACATGCGCACGTACTGCATCATATTTCTATTTAATTGGAATAATTTGATAATGCAAAAAATTAAACTGAGCTAAATTGATCCTAAATGAATAACTTTTACAATTTAAATGGTGAAATATTTAATTATTGGGTTTGTGGCAATTAATTATGACATAAATATGATAATACAACAAAGTAAATGTTTGAGAAATGGGGATATTGAAATGAATAAGTTGGCATACAAGGTTGAACAAAGTAAAAAAAAAATAATGTAGCACATATTAGAGAAAAAATAAAATAATATTGGATAAGAAATCTATATAGCCAACCCATATAATATGAGATTAAGACTTAGTTATTGTAAGGCATATATAGATTAATTTTGACTACTTAAAGGCTTATTCTGCCTAACTTTAATTTTTCAAGAGTTGAATTGACCTACCAAATTATGAAATTTAATAGATACAAACTTAAATAGCCTACATAATGAGTAGTAGTTTTGTTCATGCATGCACATAATATACGTGTATATATACCGTTTGATCGTACATATTTATTTGATCTAATGGATCTAAATGTACATACACATATAATATGAGATTAAGACTTAGTTATTGTAGGGCATATACAGATTAATTTTGACTACTTAAAGGCTTATTCTGCCTAACTTTAATTTTTCAAGAGTTGAATTGACCTACCAAATTATGAAATTTAATAGATACAAACTTAAATAGCCTACATAATGAGTAGTAGTTTTGTTCATGCATGCACATAATATACGTGTATATATACCGTTTGATCGTACATATTTATTTGATCTAATGGATCTAAATGTACATACACATATAATATGAGATTAAGACTTAGTTATTGTAGGGCATATACAGATTAATTTTGACTACTTAAAGGCTTATTCTGCCTAACTTTAATTTTTCAAGAGTTGAATTGACCTACCAAATTATGAAATTTAATAGATACAAACTTAAATAGCCTACATAATGAGTAGTAATTTTGTTCATGCATGCACATAATATACGTGTATATATACCGTTTGATCGTACATATTTATTTGATCTAATGGATCTAAATGTGCATACATCACATGCATACATACCGAATCTCATTCAATTCATTCAAACTAGGATTCCAAATTAGATGCAAGTCCTATGCTAAAAGCTCCCTGCAAAATGAATTGCACCATTCCTCCCAATAAGTTCTTATTTTTTACCCAAACAATCAATATTAAAATAATCATTAATTTTGCTAATTCTTATGAAAAGAAATACTATATTGAATAGCCTAAAATGCTCCTTTTGCTAATTGACTATCATAGTAAAATTAAAGTAAAAAAGGAAAAAAATTAATTAAATTATTAAATGTTTTAGTAATATTATATAAAGAGTAAAATTGAAAAACATGTATTAAATTCTATCTTTAATTTACCAAACTTACAATTTAGTAGGAAAAAAATTTTTTCCCCAAAAATGACAAATTTAATTGAATGGAAGAAACATTAGCTAATTCATCAAACGAATTATTAGCTAATAATCCTCATTGAAAAATGAATTGGTTTCAACCAATTTTCATTTTTACTGGCTGGCTGGTTTTTTACTGTTTTACCACCCGTCCATAAAAGGAATTGATTTGAGTGCAAACCGAAAATACCACATAACAAAGGCAGTAAGTTTCACCAACACCTTTCTATCTCTTTACAGTAATCCATTCCCGTTCATTATCTGCTATATTTGCAATTTTTCTTCAATGCCCTCTCTCAGCTAGTTGTGTGTCAGTGTGTGCATACACTAGCAACCAATAGAAACAACTTACAAAAATTAACAGAATTGATTAATTCTCATTTATCTCAAGAACTAGCTGTTGCTTTCTGGCCAAAGAAGGCTCATCATTTACAGATTCAATCTTACAAGCCATTTCAGCCTCGCTTCTTCCTACTTCTGAAACTAACATTCCGCAGGATAGCTTTGAAATATGATCCTGCAAATTACTATCTTCGCTTTCTCCTATTCCTGAATTTTTACTCTCTAATTTATCAGCATTTTCATTTGAGCCGCAGTTTCTCTCATGTTGCTCAACCGAAACAGCACAAGGCTCTCCAGCAGAACAAACGCCTAGTTTAGTCGGCCTGTGTTCTATCGAGGGTGATGCTAGTACTTTAATTCCATCAGCAAGTTCTGTTTCAGCAATAACTTCCAATTCTTGTAGATTCTGGCTTTCAACAATTTTGGCTTCCTCGCTAAAGCAGATTCTATCAGACAGTGGCAAGGACTCAACAGCTAGCTTCCCAACTTCAATTGTCGGAGCTGTCTTGCCCAATTCTGTTTCATCAAAGAAGTTATGTTATTTTCCACAGAACACTAAAGGACTCCTGAAAAACTGAACTATCTTTTTAGGAATTAACGAAAATCACTCACCCATCCTATACATGCCTCATCAAAGACATTATCTTGTAATTATCTTGTTTTCCACTGAAAATTAAAGGACTTGCTGATTAAAAAAAAAAAGCCTCAGGAATGAGCAAAAACCACTCACCCGATTCTATATATCCCTTGTCTGTATGGTACAACGTTTTCTGTAGCAATACTGTTCCAGGGAACACCATCAAGTTGATCTTGTTCAGACTTTGCTTTTCATCATTACTCACAGGCGTGAAGCCAAAACCCTCTGTCCATGTCTCCACTAAATCCGGAATAGCAGATACAACAAGCTTTTCAACCTTGAAAGATATTAGCATCTGGGGCCATAAAAAGGGTGAAAAGAAATATAAATTGCACAGAGACATCTTGAGAAAAACATTTAAAACTCAACACGAACGAAATTTAACAGAACTGTGAACAGCAACCTAATTAACAGTAAATCTATAGGATCTGCAAATTAAGCAGGAATACTTGGTGAATCCACAAGAAAATGTCAAAGATGCATACAAGGCAAAAAGAGCTCATTAAAGGATGAATGGATATGCAGAGAATAATACAACACAGGTGGAGGACAAAGTTAGGATGACTTCTCTAAGTTCCTATGTCAGAGCAGATTAAGTTTCATCATTTCTTGAAACCAAGTTAAATTCTGCCAAAAGCTCAAGGAACCTGAAATAAGTACAGATATACAGATATGAGAAGGACGGGCCCATAATTTGTGAAGAATATGACCAAGATAAGACCGGATAATGAAATAAGTATTCTGGAGGCAGACCAAAAGTGAAAATTTAGAAATTTTAACTTGCATCAAGTTTATGTGAGAGTCCAACTAAGAATACCGCTGGTCCGATATAAAACTTTAGATACACTTAAGCAAAAATTATGGGCCAAAACAATTAATACAATAATGCAGTATCTAAACAAAGTTTTAGCACAGCATAATACCTCCTCAATAGCAGTAACAAGGTGACGACACATTCCTTGGCGGCGGTAATTACTACAAGTTGCAATGAGAGGCATCTCTGCAACTGTTACTCCATGTACCCTATAAGCAAACAACATTTCAAGCGTACCATCAAGATACAAATAACATCAAATGCCAAGCAAGAGTAAAATCAGGAAACTGTGAGAAAACACACAGGAAATTGAAATTCTATATTCAATTTATTAAAAAACTAAGATTACACTCCTATTTATACAAAGAAAAGCAACCAAATTAATAATTATAGTTTCCTAATTAGCTCCCTAATTTGCTCCAATCACTTTACAGCTATATTCTAACACTCCCCCTCAAGCTGGAGCATAAATTTTAATTATGCATCAGCTTGTTACAAATTTATTTCTTAATATAAACTTTAAAACATAAATCCGAGCTTCAAAACAAAATGGAAAATAAATGCAAAACCCCCTCCAAACGAAGTCTACTAATAACCCATGCCGTAAGCTCCAACCCAAAACGGAGATCAAGCACAACTCTCTCCAAACGAAGCCTAAACAAATAACCCATGAATAGGCTTCAACACGAAACGAAGATCAAGCGCAACTCTCTCCAAACAAAACCTACACATATCCTGTCATGTAGACTTCAATTCAAAATGGAGAATAAGTATAACACACTTTCCAAAACAGAAGCAGAAATCACAAAATAGGAACACCAAGAACCAGCTACCAACAGTTAGAAGCAACAAAGGCAGGGGACAAAACTGACACTAAACCCATGTCGGAAACAACAAATCGAAGCCCGGAAAAAAGATCGGAGGACCGGAGGACAGGGCACGCGCTCCCACGCGCCGGCGAATGAGAAACTGGTGAAATCTTCAATCGGCGCATGAGGGCCACTCGCCGTTCTGATGGTCGCCGGACTTTGTGGAGAGGCCGGACTAACGCCTGTGCACCTTCCGATGTGGGCGGTGAAGCAAACCAATCACCAGATCCGGTGACCCAAGACTGGACAAAATCTTCAACTAAAAATGAAAAAACCCAGGGAACCCGGAAGCCCCCAGAAAACCTCATAAGAGAGCCCAAGGCTCTGATACCATGTGAGAAAAACACACAATGGGAATTGAATTTATCTATATTCAATTTATTAAAAACTAAGATTACACTCCTATTTATACAAAGAAAAGAAACTAAATTAATAATTATGGTTCCCTAATTAGCTCCCTAATTTACTCCAATCACTTTACAACTATATTCTAACAGAAACAAATCAAAGAGTAAGTTCCTAAATGTAAAATACATTACAATACACAAGTTTCTTAGTGTTTCCATTCCTAAATGTAGTAGCATTTCTACGATTCCATCTATTCATTTAATGCAGATGTTGCTATGCACTTCCCTCAGCAAAAAAAAAAAAGAATGTAAAAAAAATCAAACCGATTGAAATAAATGAAACTTAACAAATTTGCAAAGCAAGAGTTCTTTCCTACTAGAATTAACAGTTGACAAACAAAACCTTCATAATAATCATAAAAAGGTGAAAAAATGTAAAGAACAAAGGTGTAATGTTTTATAGTTGAGAAAGAACTTGTCATGTATAGCAACCTGAGATTTACCAAAGCCATTCCTTTATTCAAGAAACACCGAAAGGAATATTTCATTGTACAAATATTACTTACTTGAAAAATGTTTAATTATTACTTCACGAAAGGAGGAAAGGAGCATTATGGAATTTTATAACAAATAATAGGAAAAATATATAAATGAAAAAGTTGCCTTTTTGGTCGTCCATTTGAAAAAAAAAAATGGCTACAATTTAGGTAAGAATAGGAATAAATTGAGGAACTTTAGTTTTTGAACTGCTGGTGACAACTAAGAGAAGAGAAAAGATGCATATAAAAGTGGAAATGTTAGACAATTGATCCCAAACATATGTTTTGTATGGATAACAACTGTTTTGGCTATTACTACTCAATTGACACAATCGTAGCAGCTACAAACAATCCTAAAGGCTACACAGCCAATACGTTGTCGTTTAACCTGAAACAAACAAATTGCAAGATGCAGTACAGTGTGTGTGTGTGTGTGTGTATAGTGAAATATTCATAATGGACACTCAGACCAATACACGAACATTTTGCATGTGACTCAACAAATCATAAAGTGTGATACAATGTTTAGGAATTAAGAGAAACCATTTACAACAGCCGTTACACCCAATACAATGCCATTTCACTAGTTGCTATTGAATCACAGGACACAAAAAATCAATGCCGCACTGCATCCTTGTTCAAACATCCATCATGCATCAAAAAAAAATGAAAAAAAAAAAATCCATTGTTTGAATACCACAGGGAAAGCCAAATATTTGTTAATAAATTAAGGTAACTTTTGTATTTATTACATGCTTTAATTTTGCTATTGCCAGTTATAACATATAATATCAATTATTCATTTGCTATTTTTTCCTTTTTTTTTAAAGGATATGTGTGGTGACAATATCACCATTATATTATGCAATTTCATCTAAGACATTTTCTTATACAATAAAATATTTCTTTTAGCTGTTTCTTTCATCAGTTGTTATGTTTTGTCCACTTCAATTGATTTGAATGTGAATCATTTGAAAGATTTATCGTATGTGTACCCAATTTGTCTGGTTTCACAGCTCATTACCCAATCCTGAACCATTTCATGCTGTTACTTAAAATTCCTCATGAGAATAAACTGGTAGTCCAATTGCATCACCAATAAGAAGAGAGTATCATACACCTAATCTAGAATGATAATTATGATATGATATTTACAACGATAATAAATAATTCCAACTAAATATCTAGGTAAAATGACAAAAGCAAGAAGCTTGAACACAATTCGCGGAGAGTGTCAATCTAGTTACATGGAGTTTATCATTCTAGACTTGGGCTTCCTTCATATATTCTCTCCCCATAACATGTTCATCAATGAAGCCACATTGAGAATCCTATGTTCACAAGAAGCTTGAGCACAATTCACATAAACCTCCATCTATTTATGCAAATGGTATTATTCTAGAATCTCTTGGGATTACTTCATATTCTCTCTCCATAACCTATTCATCAATGAAGCCACAGTGAGATGTCATTCTATTCCTGCAGGTCTTGAGTGCTACGTAGCCATAAGCTTCAAACCACTGGGTTGGCTGTCTAGTCCTTCAACAAGTACTTAGATATTTTGCGTGATGTGGACTTTGCCATGGACTGGTTACCATCTTGAAACCTGATAGGAACAGAGTGGCTTGGTATTTGAAGGGTTGTGATGGTTATTATTTTGACATCATAGTAGTTGTTGATGTGTACTAATTGGGTTTAACTTGATTAGTACAGTTATAAGCAATGCAAGTGGGAGTTATGAGCCAGCACTCAAGCTCTTCATGGCTTCAAATGGCAAAAATGCATTTGGAGATGCTTGTGGTTATGCAGATGCCTAAAGCTTTCAGGTTAGCAATTGCTGTGCCTAGATCCTCTAATTATATTTTGCTAAATTCAGATTTGGTCCTAGAACTGTAAAAGGACATATTATCTTGGCAGAGGTAATTTGGGTCGGGTTGGCTTTTTGTGATCAACGTTAGTGCATCTGCAGTTTAATGCTACATAAAAATAGCAGATGTTAGCTGCTGAATTAGTGGGTGGTGGTGGTGGAAGTGGTGCAAAGTAATGATAAGTATAAGATTCAATGATCATGGAATAGGGGTACCATGGACAACAGGTGATTTAGAAGTGGCAAAAGAAGCTGTAAATGATGGGATGCATTTGGTGGTGAAGTATTTGTCTGTAATAGCAATTTGGGCAGGTCAATAGCAACATTGATGGGTGGGTTGTTGGTTGCTGTGGTGGACAGGATAAACAAAGCTGCGAGAGAGTTAATAGCAAAACATTGTCATTTTGTACGATAGGTTTGAAATGACACATCAAACAAATTCAACCAGCTTAGAGAGAGAGAGACTGTAGAGTTGACATTTTTGCACTTAAGACTTAAGATTTAAACTTTCTAAGGGAATAAACTAGTTAACTTTTATCAATTTATGAGCGACCATATATAGGATAGATATGAATATTTGTTCTTTATTTTCCTTTAATCAAGGCTTAAAGGTGAAATCATTTTTGTCATGTTTCCATAGCATTTAAAAAACGAAGTAGAGATAAGTAGTGGGCCCCAATTAAGTCACAATTTCAGCGATTTGAGGAAACTGAGAGCAAGAGAATGAGGTTTGAAGAATTTTTTTGGCATCTTCAAATTGATGTTATAAACCTCAGTTGTTTATGGTCAATTGAGCGGAATTCAGCATGTACAATTCATTTTCTGGGTGTCATTTTTCAAAGAAGATTTCGGAGCTTCAATTTTTTTTTTCTTTCATTGGTTTCTTGCTGATGAATCATGAAGATTAAAGTATGGACCGGATTCACCAAAGCACAATAGCTGTCTACTGGATAAATAGACTATCAATGTACTTTGATTACTATCCTAACTAAAAAGACCTAAAACAGCAGACTAGTTAATAATTGCATGAGAGTTTTTCAACTATGCAAATAATACTTCTAGAGTAACAGTACACCCACAGATATACAATTGGCTTAGCACATCATAAGCCATCATCAAAACTTACTAACCAAACAGTTTGCTGAAATACTAGAACACTGGACAAGATTCAAAAAATTTTCCATAATTGCAAGGCATAACTTTTTTATAAAATTCACAAATTTAGTTTTCATTCGAGGATAAAACAGGCATACTTAAATAATAGAAAATTTTCAGTGTCAAACATAAAAGAAAAGCAATATCACATAAAAAATACTTAAATCTAAATGTTGAATATCTGGGAGACACAATTCAAATTATGGAATGTCATTCAATACTACCTGAAAGATGCTACAGATAAAAGTACATCATCCTTCTCCAACACCACAGTGTAAAAGCCTTGAAAATTTAGACGGGCAAATTCAGATCTGGAGAGCATAAACATGTATAATTAACCAATAGCAATATATTGTCAAGGTATACAACATTTAAACAAGAATAAAAGGGCATCAAATCATAATCCACAATTCTTATAACAGCAAACAAAATTACAGCACTGGTCACCTAATCAAGTGTCAGTATCAATATAGCTCAATACCATCATAAGTATTTTTGTCCTGCAATTTAATTAAGTTTGTTGAGTCCCTGCAAAATTCAATTCACCAGCAAGAGCACAAACAACTAGAGCAATAGAGAGGAATGATATATCCAGAAAAAAAATGAATTTTATTGATAGTAAAAGGAACAGAGTCACAATAACAGGAGAGGATTTCGAGAGCCTCTCTTCCCTCCCAATTTCACACTCAAATCATGCCTATCTCCCCACCCAATAAGCACCCTTATTTGTAGCTAACAGACCCCATTCCCCAAAGCATAACTAACTCCCTAACTACCTGTCATATTCCCCAATTGCCCCTTACGCCTAATATAAGTTTTGTAAATGGGGGGCCTAACATTTCCCGCTGCCCAAAGATCAACCTTGTCCACAAGGTTGAAAGCAGGAAACTGTGAAGCAATGGCATCAAAAGGCTCCCAGGAATCTTCAAACGTGAGAAGGTCTTTCCAGCGAATGAGCACCTCGGATTGAGCTAGACCAGCAATGGGAGAAGGACGGATACCACGCACCTCCAAGGGCTCCACCAGCAGTTCCATGTCTTGAGTAAGTGATGGAGGAAGAGTGGGGGAGGAGGGCAGTGTCCCTATTGCCCGCCTGAGTTGAGAGACATGAAAAACATTATGGATGTGGGAGTGAGCAGGGAGAGTGAGAGCATAAGCCACTGCCCCAATGCACTTCTCGATAAGAAAAGGTCCATAGTAGCGAGGTGCTAGCTTTTCATTCCAGCGGCGGGCAAGGGAAGACTACTTGTATGGTTGAAGCTTGAGGTAAACCAAGTCTCCCACCTCATAAGTGACCAATCGACGCTTGCCATCTGCATAAGTTTTCATCCGCTGCTAGGCTCGGTGTAGGTGCTGCTTCAAGTCATCCAATAGTTTATCCCTGCAAGATAGGTACTGGTCAACCTGCTGGTTGGCTGCTATTCCCCAGTCATATCTAGCCAATGGAGGAGGAGGTCTCCCGTAGAGAGCGTGGAACGGAGTCAGGCCCAAGGAAGAGTGTGCAGCAGTATTGTAATGGTATTCTGCCCAAGCCAACCAAGTAGACCATTTGGTTGGGTGGTCCATGGTAAAGCAGCGCAGGTAAGTCTCCAAGCCCCGGCTCACAATTTCAGTTTGGCCATCCGTTTGAGGGTGGTAGGCAGTGCTGCGTCTAAGCTCGGAGCCTTGGAGGCGAAACAATTCACACCAAAAGTGGCTCATAAAAATCCTGTCCCTGTCTGAAATTATACTCTTGGGGATGCCATGAAGGCGAATGACCTCTTGTAAGAAGATCCGAGCAATGGTAGGAGCAGAAAATGGATGCTTTAAAGCAATAAAGTGGGCATACTTGGTTAAGCGGTCCACAACCACTAGGATCACATCATTCCCGCTGGACTTTGGCAAACCTTCAATGAAATCCATGGTGATGTCCTCCCATACTTGATCCGGAGGGGGTAAGGGCTGGAGGAGACTTGCTGGTGCCATAGCCTCATATTTGCTGTGCTGACAGATGTCACAGGCAGCCACAAAATCCTGGACTTGCTGCTTCATTCCTCGCCAGTAAAATTCAGTGGCTAAACGCTGGTAGGTGCGACGCATGCCTGCATGACCACCAATGGGGCTACAATGGAATTCTTGTAACAATAAAGGAATGTAAGAGGAAGTATAAGGCAAAGCAAGCCGTCCCTTGTACCTAAGGAGATCCCCAACCACTTGAAAATTCGGATGGGCAGCCGGATGAAGCTGAATAGTTTCCATGATATTGGAGAGGAAAGGGTCTGCTGCCACTTGGGCTGGCACATCCTGGAAATCCAACAAGATAGGAGCGGTGAGTGAAGAGAGAGCAGCAGCAGTGGGGAGTCGGGACAATGCATCAGCAGCCGAATTAGTGTGTCCCGGTTTGTATTGAATCTCAAAATTGAGTCCCATCAATTTCCTCAACCACTTAGCATAGTCACCAATCGCAATACGATGATCAAGGAGGAATTTGAGGCATTTCTGGTCTGTCCGAACTATAAATCATTGGCCCAGCAGGTATGGATGCCATTTCTGGATGGCAAAGACGATGGCCATAAGTTCCCGCTCGTAAACAGATGTGGCTTGAGCTGATGGACTTAGCTTCTGGCTGTAATAAGCAATGGGACGACCCTGCTGCATCAGCATTGCCCCAAGGCCAAACCCAGAAGCATCGGTTTCCACCACAAAAGGCTGAGAAAAATTAGGGACAGCCAAGACAGGAAGTTGAGTCATTGCATCTTTGAGCTGCTGGAAGGCTTGTTGGGCAGTAGCATCCCAATTGAAAGCATCCTTCCGGAGCTGTTGTGTCAAGGGCCAAGCTATCTTGCTGTAATTTTGGACAAAATGCCGGTAATACCCTGTAAGCCCCAAAAATCCTCGTAAGGAACGTAAGAAAGTGGGGATGGGCCAGTCCACCATGGCCTGCACCTTGGATGAGTCAGCAGAGACACCTTCGGAGTCAATTATGTGCCCCAAGTATTCCACTCGGGTTTGGAAGAACACACATTTCTTTTGGTTGGCAAATAGCTAGTGTGCTCGCAAGGTGGTCAAGACTTGCCTCAAGTGTTCTTCATGCTCTGCAGAGTTCTTGCTATACACAAGTATATCATAAAAAAACGAGTACAAACTTGCGGAGGTAAGGCTGGAATACCTCATTCATTAGGGCCTGGAATGTGGAGGGAGCATTGGTCAGCCCGAAGGGCATCACCCTAAATTCGTAATGTCCTTGGTAAGTACAAAATGCAGTCTTGGGAATGTCCTGTGGCTGGATGCGAATCTGGAAGTAACCAGTTTTGAGGTCGATCTTGGAGAAGATCACTGCCCCGTGGAGCTCATCCAGGAGTTCTTCAATGACTGGAATGGGAAACTTGTTAGGTATGGTTTCCCGATTCAGTGCCCCGTAGTCCACACAAAAACGCCAGCTGCCATCTTTTTTCTTGACTAAAAGCACAGGACTGGAGAAGGGACTGGTGCTAGGTTGTATGACACCCGCAGCGAACATTTCTGCCACCAGCTTTTCAATCTCAATTTTCTGGAAATGAGGATAGCGGTATGGTCTGACCGAAATAGGGGAAGTTTTAGGTTTCAGGGTGATGGCATGATCATGTCTTCGTCTTGGAGGTAGTCCCGGTGGCAATTGGAAAACCTCCTGGAATTCTCTTAACAATGAGGACTAGTGGGAATCGGGTCCTACCATAGCTGCATTATCCAGAGCGATTTGATTCATATCAATTCTATACCCTTCCAGTAAGATACAGTTACCTTCCTTCCGAGCTGTCTGCTCCAGTGCATGCAAAGAAACTTTGGTCCTACAGAGATTAGGGTCCCCTCTTAGAATCACTTTCTTTGTGCCAACCTTAAATTCCATTGACAGCTCTGCCCAGTTCATATAAGATGACCCTATCGACAACAGCCACTGGTATCCAAGTATCAAATCAGTGTTTCCGAGTTGCAGTGGAAAGAAATCAGCGACAACTTCTACTCTAGGTAAGTGGAGAGAAACCTGTCGGCACAATCCAGTGGAGCTAATGTGCTTGCCTGTTCCCAGAGTAACCCCAAACTGCTTAGTGGGAGAAATCGGAATATTGGCTTCAGAAACTAACCTGGAAGAAATGAAGTTGTGTGAGGCCCCTGAATCAATGAGGATCACCACTTCTCGGTCCTGAACTGTACCCCTCAACTTCAAGGTGTGAGGAGCTGTGAAACCGACCAAAGATGACAAGGTCAATTCAAGATTGTCTAAATTGCCCATCTCAGCTGGTTGCACTGCTTCATCCACCACTGGAACTTCATCTTTCCCTAGTTCAGAGTCATCCACCCATAATACCTGCAATTCCTTGTTTGGGCATCGGTGCGTTGGGCCATACTTCCCATCACAGTGAAAACAGAGCCCTCTCTCCCTCTTCGATTTCATCTCCGCCTCAGTTAGCCGCCGAAATTTTTGTGGGGGTTGGAAAACCGGTGTAGGAGCAGGAACGGAAGCAACCGCAGAAAAGGAGGAAGAAGAGGAGGATGTTGGCAACAATGTTTTGGGGAAAGTGAACCCAGGCTTAGAAGAAGAGCCAGGAAGCATGGATCGGGTGTTTAGAGGCGTACCAGAGAAGGACCGAAAACGGTTGCTGGATCCGCTGGGACTGGATTGGGCCCTTAATCTGGCAGCTTCATTTTTGTCCTCTAACATCTGGGCCACCTTCATGATTCAGCCCAACCCTCTGGGCTCCCAAAGCCTGAGTTCCGATTTGATCTCCTCTTGAAGCCCATTTATAAAAGTGTTCTCCATCACCACATCAGAGAGATCGGGAAATAAAGCTGATAGCAGTTCAAATTGTTTCCGGTATTCACTCACCGTGGTTGTCTGCCGGAGAGAGAAGAGTTGCTCCATTAAATTGCCGACCTGAGTACTTCGGAATCGCTCCAGCAGGAGCTTCTTGAATTCGTTCCACCCATGGAAACTCCTACTGCTTTCATAGTAGTACCAGGCCAGGGCTTCCCCTTCAAGGCAGACCACTGCTGATCGGAGTCGATCTTCCAGAGATAGACCGTTGAGGTCGAAATAGCGCTCAGCCCTCAAGATCCAACCATCCGGGTTCTCTCCATCAAATACAGGGAGCTCTAACTTCCTGGGCAGTCCCTCCGATTTGGGCCAAACAGTCACCAGATTAGAGTTTTCACCCATCTCCACCTTCTCCCTTTGTTCTCTCCGATTTTCGCCAGCCCCTTGGGTGGCGGAATCCAGCTGCGTGTTCTCATGAGTAGTGTCGTGTGGGACTGGAGTCTTATCCGGCTGGGTCATGTTGTGTTTAAGGAGAATGGTCTTGACCCCTTCCTCAATCATCGACAAGCGCTCCATCGAATGGTTAATCGTGTCTATGTCCAGGCGTTCCAGACGATCCAAGCGAGCTATCACTTGTTGTAAATCGGCCTCTACTGTTTCTACCCTTTTCTCCATCTGTTGATTCCTAGTTTTCATGCAAGGATCAGTGCTCTGATACCACTGTTGAGTCCCTGCAAAATTCAATTCACCAGCAAGAGCACAAACAACTAGAGCAATAGTGAGGAATGATATATCCAGAAAAAAAAATGAATTGTATTGATAGTAAAAGGAACAGAGTCACAATTATAGGAGAGGATTTCGAGAGCCTCTCTTCCTTCCCAATTTCACACTCAAATCATGCCTATCTCCCCACCCAATAAGCACCCTTATTTGTAACTAACATACCCCATTCCCCAAAGCATAACTAACTCCCTAACTACCTGCCATATTCCCCAATTGCCCCTTACGCCTAATATAAGTTTTGTAAATGGGGGGCCTAACAAAGTCATTAAACAATATGCAACAAATTTCAAGCTACTCCACAAACTTCTCATGGGCAAGTGCAGGTTATGAACTCAAGCAAGGGGATTCATGTGTTTAACAAACAGCATGATGCCCAGATCTAAAGTTTGAGTTATTTCAAGTTCAAAATTTTAAGATGACTTCAGGCAGACATCAATGGCATTGGTCTTCTGCAACACACTCTTGTCCTTTAGGCACCAATAGAATCTTCAAATTAAAATTAGCAATTCCAACGTCCCCGGAAATGGGAAGTAAAGCATGGCTCTCAATGGCTTTGATGCCATGCAGAGACATATATGACATTGAAGATTTTGTGAACTCAAAAGTTTCTATTATCTCGAAATTACCCTAAAATAATAATACAAGAGTATATTTATAGGTATACAAGTAGTAAAAATAAAATTATTATTCTACCCTTAATTACAATCTATTATCTAACAAAATACATTAACCAACACTCCCCTTCAAGTTGGTGTAAAGATATTACACATGCCCAACTTGCAAATTATGGCGTGAAAAGCTCGACTACCGAGTCCTTTTGTAAAAACATCAGCTAATTGTCTGTCCGATGTTACATGAAATAAGTTTAAAACACCATCAGATAATTTTTCTTTGATGAAGTGTCCATCAATTTCAATATGTTTTGTCCTGTCATATTAAACTAGATTATGAGCAATACTGATTGCAGCTTTGTTGTCACAATACAAAAATAGTCGGTCTTTTTTAGCCAAATTCAACTCTGCTAATAACTTCTGCAACCATAACTAATGGAATAAGGACTAAATAAGTACTACTCCCCTCAAGTTTAACTGGGCTAATTTGAGAATAGGAACTATCACTAATGGAATAATGTTTCTCAACTTTCTTATGATCATCCTCAATATTTGACATAATGAAAAGGCAAAAAAAAAAGGATAAAAAACAGTAAGAAAAAATTTAACCCAGGAAAACAGAACATGTTCATGCGTGACCCAAAAATCAAGGTGGTCAGAAGTCACCGGAGATCAGTGGGTTGGAGGCGGAAAAGGACGGCGAACAGGTTGGAAAAAAAACGGCAGCAAAAGGTGGCCGGAGGTGATGGCACGCGCCACACACGCCGGCTCGTGGAGAAAGGGCAAAAACCTTTGGGTGGCGCGTGTACTCACGCGCGGCTTCTGACAGTGCCAGAAATTGGGACACCGGCCGATCTTCACCCAATCTACCTTCCTGTGGGGGCGGCGTCGAAAGAGAAGGACTGAAACACGACCTTCTAGACTCACCGGAAAAATAGAGTTACCGAAAAAAAACCAACTGCGGAAGGAAGTTAACTCGACCTTCGAAACGGCAGTGGCTCTGATACCATGAAGATTTTGTGAACTCAAGAGTTCCTATTATCTTGAAATTACCCTAAAATAATGATACGATGGTATATTTATAGGTATACAAGTAATAAAAGAAAAATTACTATTCTATCCTTAATTACAATCTATTATCTAACAAAATACATTAACCAACAGACATCTTATGAGCTGACCATCACTTCTATTCAAATTAAACAATATCTAACTAGCTAATTGATTTTTATTCCATGATCTCTAAGCAGTCTTCACTACCTGGGAGCAATTTCAATTTGCAATGTAAGATTGTCTGGAGATATTTACTTAGCAAAGAATGTGAAAGAAAACTTAGTAAAGAATGGGTTTAAAGGTAACAAGACCAAAACAGGAAAGAGATCATTCAATGTTGTGGACCATCGTAGACAGCTGAAGATTTGAATAGGTCTGGTGGGTAGCATCAGAGGCATTGCAGTGCCGGTAGGGGCTTTAAACAAGCTAAGCAACTCATGAAAATGACGTTCCACCCCATAATTCAGGCACAACTCATAAAATGTTTTTCCAGCTTGTTCATGAAGACAAATGAGCCAAGCTTGAGCTTGAATTTGAAGCTCATTGAACAAGCCACGCCAAACTTACTAGAATTTGACTTTTCTAAGCTTGCAACCCAACTAGTTTAAAGGGTTCATGAGCTAACTAATGAGCTACATTGTTTAGGGTGTTCGAACTAGTTCAAATGCTAAAATTTTATGAAAGCCTATTCATATCTAACTCTTAAATTAAACAGTCTAAACTAATTAAGTGTTATAAATTAAGGTGGCTTATGCTTGGCAAGGCTTAATGCGCTTGGCTCTATTGCTTAGTTAAATGAGCTATTAGCAACTTGAGCTTGAGCCAAACTAGAGCTAACTCCAATATTGAAGCTCAAAACAAGGCCAGAACTTTGACTGCTGCACTTTTCAATACTCAACTTGGCTCTTCCAATGTATAGCAGCAGGTGATAGTATCGTTGGGAGCCATAGAACAAGAATTATCAGGATACACCAAAGAATTCTTGACACATATCATCCCAAAAGGCTTACCACATCAAGATTGCTCATCTTAGATGAAGGAACATTAGTTTGGATGGGATGCTAGGAAGAAACGGGAAAGGACAAGCTTGAGGAATATGAGTTATCTCATGTCCGAGAATCTGACGAAGTTAGAAAGAGAAATAAGAAGGCATAAACTATTTCCATAAATCACATTTTACTATCCTCTCAAAATTGAAAAGATAAATTTATTTCCCTACAGATAAAAATATCTTTTTGAATTAAACCATCTCATTCTTAATATTTAAATTAAATTCCTTTCCTATCTCTGCAAATATCTAAAAATGATAATCGGTTAACCTCTCATTTCTTATCCCTTGGGTTAATAATGTCACTTTGTTTCCTATCCAACAAAAACTCTCAAACATAGTGGGACCCTAAAGACAATATGGTGTCAACTAAGAAAAGATCTAGACAAAGAAAGGGATAGGCTCTGATATCATTCAAAAGAGAGAGTACGAAGAGGAAAAAAATGCATTCTTAATCTTTTTGTATATAACATCTTGGGTTATCTATACAATATTCATGGAATAGGAAGATAACTAAAGAGAGAATAAAAGCTACAACGTATGTTATAGCATAGAAACTAACAATACAGTCTTAATAACGTAAGATACAGTTAAGGAATCCCTAAAATTGTGCTGCATAGATCAATAAAATCATGCTAATAAATAGCTGTAACAATAACTTTCTTAACCATAGAATGATTGAGCTTTGGAAGAAAAACATTGACTCAAAAGTTGCCTAAAATAGTAAGATTTATAATAAAGACATCCATCATTGCAAAAAGATAGACTCTGTCCCTTATAACCAAATACCCTCTTCCTAATGTTAGATGCTTCCTCACCTTCTCAACAAGAAAGCTGCCGAGGCCTTCAACCTTTCCATTTCTAAGGCCCTCCAGAAACCATCTCTCATTAGTTTGACAATTGTGGTGTTTCTTAATTGAATCTTTTTCAAAAGTATCTCAAACCAAGAGAATATATAGGAATGAAATTAGGCTCATACAAGAGCCAAAAAAAAAGATACAAATGAGAAGAAAAAATGTATGACAAAAGATGAAAAACTCACCCCCAATTGTATAAAACATGAGGTATCATGTCTATGCCTGTTCTTGGGTCTATCATGGATTGGAAGCATTCCTCCATAATAGTAAGAGCAACAGCTAACTTTGAGTTGCATTCTGCTTTAAGGGCAAATCGTTGAGCAGAATGAACCTTCTGGTCCTCATGAATGCATCTAAGAACTGTCCAACAAAATCCATCAGCAATCTGATTGCTGATTCCCACACGAGAATTAAGACCTGAATTAATCTGCATACATGAATAAGACCAAGATCTTGAGTCATAATCTATGTGATTTAGTTTAAGCATTCTTGAGGCGGTCAGGTTACAAATCATCTAGGTCTATTGAGAAGAAGTTTCTCTCAGGATTTTATTATCTACGCAATTTATTATCCACTTCCATAAGATTTTCTTAGTTCAGCAAGAAACTACAAAAGCACATTGATTTGAAGTTCCTCTCTTATTATGATCTCACTTTTTTTTTCTTTACTAGTAATAAGCATCTGAAATGGAAAAAAGAAACCAGTATTCAACAACATGATCATTAGAAAGCTACTCACATCGACAAGTTTATTTCTATCACCATTTTTAAACAAGATATAACATTGAAGCAAATTGACTATATTAGAGTGAAATGGAAGCTAAATGCAAAGAATAGTTCAAGATAGTACTTTCCCAGGAATTATAGATTCTTTTATTTAAAGCAAAACAGCACGGAATATATTTTTCCCAAATCAATACATAAGAAATTCTCTCAAGCAAAAGCCCAAACATTTTAGAATATGTTAATAGGACAGAGAGAAAAGCCTCCAAATTGACTAAACAATACTTAATGGTAGCAAAAAGAATAAATAAATAAATAAAATTGACATCAAAAGAAAATAGCACCAAGAGGAAAAAAAAATGGAAAAAAGGTAATATCAAAAGAAAATTTTTGAAAAAGGAATTGATAGCAGGAAAGGATCAGAAGTTTCATAGAAGGCAAGGTATGTTCACATTATAAAATAATTAACTTCAGAAACTGGCTGGAAGTACCTCTTGGCAGCTTTGACTACAAAACCAAGTAATAGAGGATGATATTTCACATTTATTTTCCCTTTGCCAGCATGTATCATGATCTGTAGAAGAGAGTATTACAAGATGACTTAGAAGACCAAATTAACAGTAAACGATCAACATTGGGGAAATTAAATGCCATAAGATCCATCACACCATCACAAACAGGAATAAACTATAAGCAAACAAGTGGAATTCTAACGACTTTATCACAAACATGGCAAGAAGGACAATCAGGAACTTCTGAGATCCAAGAAAAATGATGAACAAGTTTATCTAGCATCAACAGCTACAAGCAAATATAAACAAGTTTTACCTAGCATTAACAGCTATGGGCAAATATCTGTTTCATTTCATGAAGGGAGATCCTACAGTGACTTTGAAAATTTACAACGCAAAGCATTCTTTGTTAATCAATATTCTTTGATGAATTATCAAAATCTAATCTTATTATGAGAAGAACAATAGATAAACAAAGTATATTAACATAATTTAAAGTTGAAGGCAACTTTCACAAATACTTCTGGAATCAAATCATATTGGTGGGCACAGAGAACTTAGACATATAGTTATCAAATGCAAAAACAAATAAATACCAAGGCACTCCATTAAAAATACGGAGATAAGGGTCAGGCAATAACAAAAATTGCACGAACACCATGTTCCTGGTGACCTGTGGCTCCTCCTATTTCTAAAAGGCTTAGTAGCATTACTTGCTAAAAGAATAGACACACAAGTCTCAAATGTAATTCACTATCAAAATATTTAATTGTATGTACTGAAAGTCTAGATTGTTTGGAGAAAACATATGAATCCAAGATATATGAGATGAATTTCATGATTAGTTCATAATTTAACAGAAAATTCCCCATTTAAGACTTTAAAGTTATGAAGAAAGGTGTCGGAAACATTTTTAGATTTAGTTAATCCACCTAAAAGACAATTGCAATGTTGGAAGGGTAAGCACATACATTTGTGATCACACTGTGAACATTTCAGTGCACCAAAGGAACTGGAAGCCTCCTTATCATTGACCAACTCCCCACATATCCAACAGGTGCAATTGGAGCAATACCAGCTGCCTTCGGGGATCTCCTGAAGTAAATGAAAAACGATTGAGAAATTCTGCTACCTGAAATGGGATATGATCTTCAACTCCAAGACACATATTTTTATAATATCATCCAGAATCACAAAAATCACAAACTAAACCATGCAAGAAATGTTAAGAGCACTTCTTCTCAAACAGGAAAAAGAAATATCGTTCCTCATCCTCAATTAATATACAGGATATTCTCAGCAGAAAAAGAAAAAATCCAAAACAGAGTCCAACCACAAAGACCGAATTGAGTATCTTTAATCATACGGATACTAGATTACCTAGTATATGAGATTTGAAAATCATCACCTTGGTCTAAAGAAATTAGAAGGATAATTTGCACTGCCAAATGTCATATGTAAAAAGAGAACATGTTAGTGCTTATAGTTGAACAATAGCTACAGTTATATGGCCAAAGATAGACCAATGCCCATGCCCTTCTTATATACCAACAAAATTACAAATCATATCTGCATTTGAGGCAGTCCATTTTCTGACTTAGCTGCAGGCTCAATGATCATTGCAGTTTTCCACTAGTCTATAGATGCATAAATCATGGGAAGAAAAATAGAAATTCAGCAGCATAACTTTTGCAGTGAAAAAGCATAATCAACATTCAAATCACATACAGCCAATGCCACATCTCTCCAATATCATTACGGTTTACAACCCCTCAATCAGATGAAGATCCTGACCAAGGGAGGGGAATAAAGTCTGAGCAACAAGATTTGCCCAAACCAAAATTGAGATCGCCACAGATATCACATATAGTGGATACATGGAAAATGAAGAGTTAATGTGAAAAATACAATGAATTCAAAGCCCTGGTTAATTTCTCAAATACGGGAAGGCAGGGACATGATAACATGGGAAAAAGGAACACATACCAGGGATGTTATGATTGACTAAAATTCTGAAAGATAACCTACATTGAAGCCTACATTGAAGGCCTGAGTTTCTTGCAAATCAACTCTAAAAAACAATCTATATTTGACAATGAAAAAAAAGGGTACTTGGTATAATCTCCTACACTTATTTTCCCCACTGACTGCAAGAGGAAAAGATGAGATAGGTGTTGTACGAAGAAGAAATTTTGTAACTACTTAATTGTGAAATTAAAATTTTGCAACAATAAATGCAATAAAAACATCAAAATGAGTATGTGATAAATAAGAGACGCAAAAGAAGATTATAAAACATTTTAAAAAAAATGCAGCATTAAACATGTAACAAGCAAAGACAAACCTCTGTATATAGGCAGGCCTGATGAAAGGTTGAGGGACAGTTGTCACAGCATATCAACTCACCAACATCACCACACAATCCACATGAATCATCATTTTGATCATCATCATCAGCTCGCACAACTAGTGTCCTCCTTTTCCTGTTCTTGTATTCACCTGACCATGCTTGCAGTTGACATAGAGTAAAAGGCTTTCCAGATTCCATAAAAAGATTTAAACATGGGCGACTCAGATGGAAACCAGCATGATTCTTAAACTTAGAAACTGAATACAACTTATTGCAGCACCTACACATGATGCCGTCCTTTGTAGTGAGACCATCTTTAATGACAGAATCATCCTTTGGGTTTCGATACTGGATCACATCATTATGAAAGATGACCCCAATATCAACCAACCATGATAAAACAGTTCTTGGTCCCATTATTGTCCACTTACCAGCAGGGTAATGTTTCCCTGATTTGCCTAGATTTCGAGGTCTCAACCTGCAGCTGCCTTTCTGATTATTGAGCTTTTTCCAAGCTCTTGATTTAAAGGCCTTCTTTTTACAAGCAGATTTTGAGCCACCTGCTCTGAAATCTTTGTTTTTGATAATTGCAGAGACTAACAAATCATCATCATCAATGAGGCATTTAGTTGATTTCTTTTGGCTGCTTTTACAACCATAAAAACTATGACGCATCTTCTTTGATTCTGAGCCTTTCCTGTCAACCCTATGCAAGAAGCTATACATAGGAGAGACATTCTTGCAGCTCTTCTCAGTTCCTGAGCTGACAAAGTTCTCTTTCACGTCCAGTTTGTTTCCATAAGCATCAAGATTGACCTTCTGGTATATTGTGGACGATCTGATTTCAGATATCTTTCTTGACTTCCTGCGCATCTTCTTTTTCATCACAACAAGTTTATTCTTTGCTTTGAATCTTGAAGTTTGTCCATCCTCTACACATAGCTCAATTTGCTGTGAAGCATCCAAAGATGCAGGTTGATTACCAACCAGTTCATCCTGGATATAAGAAAAATCCACATGAGGAGTGGCATCATCAAAATCAACTAAGCTGCTATCTTGATGGGGGGAATCAGACTTGGGTCTCCCCAGGGCATTAACATGTACATCAGGAACAGAAACATTACAATGGCAACCACACAATTGTGTACAAGTACTTTCTGATGACATATTCAGGCAGCTATCTTTGTCCTTGAACATTCTACAAGATCGATTTTCCATCCGATCAGTAACAGCAGCCATGCATATTCCTTCGTTCTCATCTAAATACATAGTTTCAGTGTTTTGACCTTCCACAAAACCATTTGTCTGTCCATCATATTCTGAGAAACTTTTGTTGCCAGATTGCTGAATACAAGCATGGCAATTTCCCTTGCCAATTGCCGATGCATGCTGAATGGCCAAAGAAGAATCACTATGCCAAGCCAACGAATTTCTATGAACAGACTGGTTTCCAGCACCATCCCCAATTTCCGAGGCCATAACAGCATTCTCATTCTTGCTAACTGCAAAGCTGCTTGCAGCTTTAACAGTCCCTCCCTTTCTTAGTAAGCCAAGCTTCCTTTCAATTAATACAGCATTAACAAAGGGATCCAAGAGACTCCATTGATGAGCCAAAACATTTTGAAGATCTGTTTGATCCATTTTTATCTGAATATTCGTCAAAATACCTGACAAATCAGACCAAAACTGACTGATATCAGTCCATTCTTTATCATTGTCTTCTTGCACCAAATAGTATCTATCTGCATATAAAATTTGACCGCACAACCTCCAAACTTTACAAAATTCACGAAACAGCCTCCCCTCTGGAGATAGATAAATAGTCTCTACATAGTTCCGACTAGGTCGCTTACACTTTTCAATACGCCAGCCCATCGACACAAGTATGCGGAAGGCGTGACTTTGGAGAAAAGGGCGAAGATCCTTCTTAGGATCCACCTTCAAGGTGTTGGGTACATCCAATCCTGGAGAATGCCATTCCTTCAAACTTTCCTCAGTGAGAATAGTCCTGGACTTCTCCACAATTGCCATAGAAGGGTTAGTAAGCAAAAGCCTTGTTGCAAGACTTTCTTGGGAAACTGGCGAAGCAACAGTTCTACAAATAATAACCTCCTTGCCAAAATTTTCATCAGCATTCACTACCGTGCACTTTGAGACATCTGTATCATGTACATTATTTCCTCTATCAAATTCTGCATGTTGTTTAGACAGATAGCACCTAGATATAGAACCCTGGGAAGACGACTCAACTATATATAATGCCACCATTTGCTTGGCATAGTCTCTATCTGCAGTAGGCACACCATTAACCATCTCTTTTGGTAGCAAAGCTGAAGTGAAAACCTCTATTGTGTCAGGTTCAGCACTGGATGGACCATCAACTGAGAGCTTCATTCTTTTAATACTTGTAATCTGGCCGTCCCTCTCTTGTCTTTCTTCAGAACAACCTGAGGCCCCTCCAAAATTTTCGTTCATGTCAGAATCCTCCACCGGTGAACTTTTGGAGGAAGATTGGCTGCTCACAGCTGAATTTTCACTGTTAGGACCTATTGAAATGTCAGCAATCTTACTCTCATTACATTCTAAATTAACATGGCTCCTCTTACTTCTGGCCACAGTATCTTTCCCAAAGAAAACTTCTGTAAATATACGGTTTTCATCATGTGAACCCACAAAGCCATCATTACACAATTCCTCAATTTTTGAGCTAAACATTGTTACCATTTAACTGAGTCTCATATAGTCTCTGTCCTTTGTTTTACATATAACTAAAAACAAAAAGGTGGAGCTCTCACAAAATTTTTTCTCCAAGTCAACAGGATAGGAACTTGATAAAGTGCTGGATGAAAAGTTCACAAGTATTTTACCCATATAACATAACCTGGAGATTGAGAAAGAATAAATAAATATATATATATATATATATATATATATATATAACAAAAGAACCATACAGTATGTAGATAGCCACAATTGCAATTCAATACAATGAACTATCATCAACACCTAAAACTTTATATTGATTAATCAAAAAAAAAAAAAAAGAAGGTAATGAATAAAACACAAACTTGTATATAATACCAAGAACCAAAAACATGGGTAGGGAAGATCTCCAAAGCAAATCTTCCCCCATTACAAAGTTGTCAAACTTAACATCTAATTTGAACTTAAGGGAGAGCGAAACATAGTGCATTTGAAAAACAAAACCCATATTAAAACAAAATGCGGACATCAGCCACAAATAAAATCATATGAGAAACCTAAAACAATAGATAGAGGGTTTAGTCAGCTACAGTAACCAATTATAATGTACATGTAAATTTAACCACCAACTAGATGATAGATGTTAAAGTGTTCAATACTCTGCCGTTTTTGGGTTACTAGTAGTGAAATGCCAACCAAGTTCGCTATTTTCCACATACAATTTTTGTCAAAAGAAAAATTCATTGACCTGAAATTAAAACCATCATATTGTCTTCTTTTTTTTTTTAATACATTCTCATGTCCTTTTCAATAAGAAAAACCATCAATACTGACGCAGAGCAAGAAAGCTGAAACTGGAAAAAGAATATCAGAAGTTCTTTTCTATTTCCCAATCACTTATGATGAATTCTCAAAACTCCAAAATAAAAAGTCGCTTAAGCCGTCGAAATTAAGAATCCAATAACCATATTTCTATGTCCCAAAATGGTATAGAAATCTTTCCAAACCCAGGGATTACCACCGATAGCACTCAGATACAGCTACCGTATATAATAACATAAAAAATGGATTCGCTGTAAAACGATATCCACCATCAAATATCCAATAATTTCCTGTAACTCTACATCAAGACAAGACGATTTGACTGAAACCATAAACCCTTTTTTTACAGCTTTTCAAGTTTCATACAAATTTAAATTTGAGAAATGCAGAAACCATACCAATTGCACATGCACTGGAAAAAATCAAATTCTAAGAAAGATCTAACAACAATGGTGAGTTTCAGTGCCAAAAGCAAGCCAGTAACAGTGAGGACCACAGTGAGAGAGAGAAAAAAGGAGGCGGAAAGGAATAGAAACACAAACCCAGAAATTGAGAATTTCCAGTATATGTGTAATCAACCATCACATACATTTCCCACTATTGAATTACCACATTTCAATCAAATAGTTTCAAAACCAAATCAGATAAAAAGAATAAACACCCAATTGAAAAGAAAAGAACCAAGAGAGAGAGAGAGCTTACCTTAACAATGCAAATTGGGATCAACATTGAGATATGATGAAAGAACCCAGTAATTTGATAGAATTAGGGTACAAAAGCTGAAACGGATAAATGGGTTTTGCTCAAAAGGAGGTAAAGACGAAATCTGAAAGAGGAAACTAAAAAGTGGGTTTGAGTGAGCTACATCAAAATTCAAAATGAACTCACCACAGAAAAAGAGACAGAGATGGAGAGAGAAATCTTTAGCTTTGGAGAAGCCGAATAGTGCTCCATTACTGGTATAATAAAACAGATGGCATGTAACTTCTCTCATTCTCTCTCTCTCTCTCCGCACTCACTCACTCTCTCTCTCTTTCTCTCTCTAAATCTACCATGTGAGCAGATGTCATGTTATGTGTACGCTTTGTATTGTTTCTCTGCTCTCTCTTTCCCCCTAACTGACTAGCTTTGGCTCTGTTTGTCTCTTTGCGTTTTCTTTTTATTATTTAGACTTATAATCATGTTAATTTTTTAATTCATCTAAGCAAAGATTATGTGAAATGAATATGATGAAGATGTTTTTGCAGTGCGTAATGATTTGTATTTTCCTATTTTGGGTTTGTTCTTAGATTGAGAAGGATTGCACTTACCATATATATCAACTTTTGTTGACCAAGGGCCTTTAATGAGGAAGTCAAATTATTGGCCATGGATCCCGCCAGACTTCTTTATTTCTTCATACTGTTTTATTCTTTTGGTTCCAAGTTTTTCAACGTCAAGACGCCATTATTAAAGTGTCTTTCTAAGAGTGCTAAAAAATGCTACACGATCTGGAAATGCTTCTAATTCTAATCACCCCTCCCCTTATGGTGAAAATATTGAAGAGAGTTCGACCTACTGAGATTGCTTGGTTAATGGTGTTGTAATGAAAACTTCTTTGGAAGGGGTTGTGGGAGATGTGGACGTGGAAATATTCATGGTGATGTGGCTATTGACAAAACTGGTAGAATTTCGTTGGTTAAACTTTTAGATAATTTGAAGGAAAGGTTGGCAAAAATGTTGTATAAAGTGGTGGTTGTTAATCTCTTGGGAGATCTATCAGTTGTAAAGCTCTAAGTATCAAGTCATAGAATTTATGGGGTTTAATTGATTCAAAGACACTTGACATTAGAAGGGGTTTCTTTTGGTGCAACCAATGTTATTAAAACCGGATCGGATAGAGAACCGGCAAGGCTGGAGGTTCATGATTCGACCGGATTCAACCGGATTTTTTTTCTATTTTTAAAATATTATAATTATTATAATTTTTTGAATACTATTGTATAAAAATTAAAAAAATATTCATCAAATTTTAAATATATATCACAAATATTCTAATAATAAGTTACAAAAATAATTTTAATTTTATTATTACAAGTGATTAATTATGGATTATTGAATATCATATGCTAGAAACATAAAAATACAATCATATCATGAAAATAATTTCATGTTTAGATGGAGTACTAATAAAGTGAACACAAAAAATATTAACCTTGCATATATGAGTATAATTATATTTAATTACAATTAATTCAAATAGATAATAAGTATATTAAATTATATATATATATATATATATATATATATGTATGTATATTTTAAATTTCCATTATTTATTTATTTGAAAAAAATTAATATTTTAAATTCTAAAGATATTATTTAATAATTTAATATACTATTACAATAATCCAAATAGATAATAAGTATATTAAATTATTAAGTGACATATTTAGAATTTAAAATATTAATTTTTTCAAATAAATATATAATAAAAATTTAATATATATATATATATATATATATATATATATATATATTTGATTACAATGAATCAAAAATATAATAAATGTATTAAATTATTAAGTGATATACTTAAAATTTAAAATACTAAAATTTTCAAATAAATAAATAAATAAATATATATATATATATATATATATATATATATGGGTGGGTGGGTGGGTGAAAAAAATAAAAAAAAAATTGGTTTTTTACATTTTTAGCAAAAAACCCGGTTCTGTCCGGTTCGTCGATTTTTCGATTCTACCTGGTTTTTTTCGATTCAATTCGATTTTTTGCCAATCCGATTTTCAGTAGTCGAACCAACCAGCTGGCCTGCCGATTCGCGGTTAAATCGGTTCAACCGTCCAGTCCGATTTTAATAACATTGGGTGCAACTTATGAGCAAATCTAATTACTACCAAGCCCTTTATGAATGACCTCGGACCGTTAACGGGGCGTATGTATTGGTTCAAAAGTGGATTCCCAACTTTAAGGTTGCAAGCAGAAAGGTAAACTATACTATAGTCTGGATCTGGCTACTTGAGCTTCCTGTACACTATTATTTTGAGCCGATTTTATTTGCAATCCCTAAAGCAGTGGGATCTATTAATTAGATTTAGGCAAACTCATAATTTAGTTCTTGAACTTTAACATTTTTATACATTAGATTCGTATACTCTTAAAATTACATATTAAATTTTTACGTATTTACATATTAGATCTCCATACTTTCAAAATTACGTATTAGATCCCTGAATTTATCAATTAAAACATATTAAATTCAAACATACGTTAAAAATAATAGTGTTCCGTTAAAATACAATTGACTCAATGTGTTTTCCTTAAAAAATTTAGGGACTCAATATATAGTTTTGAAAGTATAGGGATCCAATATGTAAAATAATCAAAGTACAAGGACTAAAATATGATTTTTTTCCCTTAGATTAATTGTAATACTAATGAATTCCCTCAAATATGATTTTTTTCTTAGAGTGGTAGGTTTTACGGATTTATGAAAACCTCTTATTTCTTAGTTTGAGATTGAAAGGGAGATTCAACGGGTAAAGTATGAAAATTTACTAGAATTTTTTCCAATGTGGTTGCTTTAGTCACTTTGATACTCATTGGTCACATAAGAACAAGGATCTAGTCATGAAAATCCGCTATAGGAACTTAATTTAGGTAAGAAAAACATCGTCTATGGAACCTAAATGGTGGCAGAGAAATTCAAAAGGAATGTCGGGAAATCAACACCTTTTATTAGGTAAGAGTGTAACACCCTTATCCCTCCGGTCGTCCATACGTCTTAACCTGATACTATGATTTTTGCGATTGTTTAAACAATAAGGCTAAGCACAACTCGGTGCATAGTTTGTGTATTTGACTGCGCGTAGGTACCCTTACGACGCAGGAGCAAGCATACAAAAAAGGTGAAGATGGTGTCTCCCTGACAGTTAAGGGATGATTTGTTGTATAAGTTTTGGCATGTATTTGTATTATGAACCTAGTGTTGTATGAAACTACTAGCACGTGAAGTAATAGTTTTACAACTACAAACTGTGGATTAATAACTTATGATGATATCATTTGTATGAAATGAATATTTTTACACCCATGAGGGTTGTGGAATTATTTGATTTGTAGGAGGATAGATTGTATATACAGCCTTTACTCTGCCAAAATTTTTACTAAATGAGCAATAACTTAAGATGGTTATAGGTAGGGTATAATTAAAATCTAGTATGTGGAATTATCATGGCTGTTACAAAATGTATATATATAGTTAGCATAATCCTAGGAATAGAATGAATCTTTTCTTATCTAACTAGGTTACCTTATTTAACTCTAACACTTCTTTACTTGTATAAATTGATGTACCTTTGAATACAATAATAGTGAAAATAATTCTTCCATCTTGTGTTTTATAACATGGTATTAGAGCCTTAGGTTCTTTTCTAGGAAGAATATGTCCTCTTTTAGGTCACCAGCTTCGGTGAACTTTTGGTCTCACCGCTGATATCAGAAGGAGTGCAGGTGGTATTCCGACCTTCACACAAAATTTGATAACCATCCGATTGGCGAGTGGACCTCACACATCGATTAAAGATTTCACCGATTCCTTACATGCCGGCATGTGGGAGCTCATGACTTGTTCGATGGCTCTCCAATTTCTTCTTCGATGTCAACTCACCGGTTTCGACCATATCCTGGTGCTTCAGTGGTCATCTGATGTCTGCTTCAGGTGTCCCTTCTCTCTATTAGGTTTCGATTTCTGTTCTATCTCTTGCTTACTTCAGGTGTCCCTCTCTGGGTTGAGTTTCAATCTCGCAAAAGGTTCTGTCTCTTAGCTCCTTTTGTTTTCTGTTGCTGGAACTTATTTTTTTAGGCTTATTGTTGGCTTGAATTTTTTTTTAATTTTTGATATTTGACTGGTGGAGATTTTGGTTTTCGTATTAGGATATTTAGTTGCTGCTAATGGTATTTGTTAGTTCTCTCGATAGCCTACCCATTCCCAATTGTAATTACATTGGCTTTCAAATTCTGAAGGGTTTCGTTTCCCTCTTTTTGTGGAGACTTCAGCTTGGTATTATTCAATATGGGTTGGAACAAGAATATGATGTGCTATTATTGCCATAAGCCTGGTCATACAAAAAGGTTTTGTAGAAAATTGTTATAAAGCCCGCTCATATTACCTTTATCTATACGTTATCTTATTTAATTATTTACATATTATTCTATTAAATTACTTGCACAAAAATATACATATACATATAACATTTAATACATATAATATACTTGAAGTATAATTACAACTTAGTTCATTACATATATTTCAAATCTTTTACACACTATACATTTACAAATAAATAATACATTATCAGAAGTAACCTTTACTCACTACCCTTCTAGTGGCCTGCAGATGTTGACTCTAGCAAAAGCACTTTCTCTCACTTGAGTACTTACATGGGAAAATACTCGTGCTGAGCAATGGCTCAGTGGGGAGTAAACGGTATAATTGACTTCTTATCGAAGTATCAAATATAATCAATGTAACATGCCAATACATATAACATAATAACATATCATTCTTATTTAGTAAATGCATTAATCACACTCAATAGCAATTATTCACTCAATAACAATCATAATACAGTTTTTCACTCACATTTCATCATGCCATGAAAAGCACTAACATAATCATGAGGCACTATAACATTTAAACCATTGGTCACTTATTACTATTTATCAATCAAATCACTTTCATTGCCTGAATTCTCATAAAGGTGGATACGGGTACAAACACTAGATACTACACTAGAGACATAAAAGTCTCGGTTCACTAAATACCAAAAGGTATCAAATACTACACTAGTCACATTTTGGTGACAACACTTGCAGCTGCGATCACTATCCCTTTTATATGCATGCCTATCTATCCACTACTATGTGAAATTCAGGCTTATAAATAGTCTTTAATCACTCAAAGTTATCACACTTGATGCATTTAGATTCATAGAGATAATACAACAAATAGAGCATATAACAAAATCACTAAATAATTCATATTCTCTTAAACTTCAAATACACTTAACATTAACATTAATATAATTATTATTTGTCATGCAATTAGTAGCATTATACTTACCATTTAGCATGTTCACTCTCATTCATTACTTATACAAATTTTTATGCATTAAAACTTAGTATTTTATTTCATTAATTCATTATGTTTTACACTTATTACATATCACTTACTACTCTTGTTTTGCACTTAAAATACTCTAAAAGTGTTTAGGAAGACTTAAACATCAAGTTCAAGAAGGGCAGGGCGAGGTCACTATTACTATAAAAATCATGGTAACTGTGAGCTAATACATGCAATATGGGGCACGATTACTATCCAGTTCATAGTAACCGTGACATAGGTTGCACTTCGGCTCCGGACTGAATGCCAACTACCTCACAATCATTACCGGATGAGTAATAATCGTAGTCTATACTTTTTAAAGGGGTCACAGTTACTATGAAAAGCTTAGTAACCGTGAGGTAGGTCTTCTTTAGGGTCTAGATTGAAAACTGGGGTACCTCACGGTTACTACCAAAAATCTAGTAACCGTGAGGCCTAAACCTCTCAAAGATAGATTTTCAGGCTCGACTTTTATACCATTTTTGACCTCTAAAACGTCATTTTCAGGGAAAATGGTCTTCTACAAAGTTGTTCCACTATGTCTTTGGTTTCTAAAACATCAAAAATCTCTCAATTATAACTTTTAAATCTCAAGATATCACTAAAAGATTACCAACTATTCATAGGTGAAGGACAACAAGGGTTTGTCCATTTCAAGCTCATTTTTGGACACTCTAGAGATAGATTTAGATTCTAGTTGCTTCTACAAAGTTGTAGATCTAGGTCTTATCTTTCATATTCAACTTAAATCAGTCAATTTAGATTTTTACAGAAAAAGTTATACTCTTGTTAGTAAAATTGATTCATGTAAACTCTAAACAGATTTCTACTAATTCACTTTTTAAGGTACAAATCATTATTCTTACCAACAACACCATCATCACTCATATATATATCATCAAATACATAACATTATAGCATATTAAGCAATAGAATCAAACAAATATAGCAAAGAAAGTGAAGAGCTCCCAAACCTTAACAAGCTTTGCTCCTTTCTTCGTCCTCTTTCCTTGCTCTCTCTCTCTCTTTAAGCTACCCATGAAATTTTTGAAGAAGAAAACCTATGAAGATGGAAAGAATTTTTTCGAGTTTAGGACCTTCATTTGGCCGGCCACACATCCCTTTATATACCATGAGATCTCTCCACTTCTCATGAGTTCTCATAAGGCTTTTAGTGTGGGACACATGCTTTTATCCTATTAGCCACTCTTTTCTTTGCAACTTACTACTTCTTCTTTCTTTATTTCTAATTTTTACCACAATTCTTTTACTTGATCTTTTCAATTAAACCCTCAATGTCATATTCTTTCTAATTTACACACTTATATCTTAGTATAAAATTATCATTTTGTCCTTACTCTTTTAATTTAATTCCTTTCGTGTCCTTTCCTACATTTTCAATGCACATCTCCTTGTATTACCTCCACTATATACCTCAAACATACCCGATTACTCCTAAGGTGTAATGTGGGGCCTTACAATTTCATAATCAAAAGCCTAAATTAGCAAACATTACTATGACCATTACCTCTGGAAAGCATATTATAATTTATGTAGATGAGTATGCAAAATTTATCTAGTATCAGAATTCTTTGAAAACTTCACCCACCACAACTATTATTAGGGTAGAAAATCCAAATACATGTCTTTTATCTTCCTCATTTTAGTGGGTTATTGATTCTGGTGTTACAGATCATATGGCAGGTAACCGAAATATATTTTTTACTTGTCAATCCCATACGTCTTCTCCTCCAATTATAATGGTAGATGGATTGTAACACCCCTACACCGCTGTACAGTATACGCGATAATCGAATGTTGAAATCATACATGAAACATTGAATTTTTAGAGATCATTTGTTATTTTTAAAGTCTTAGAGAAGCTCTCAGTTAACCAAAGCACCCTTTTAACTGGAACCATAATTTTTCCTTATTTTTGATATTTAATGGTCCATTTGACCTCATTTTCAATCCAAATTATATTTTTGGACTTCAGCTAACTTGTTCTTTTCAATGGTCCAATAAAATATTTTTTAACTCCGAATGTCACTGTTCACTATCGAAAAATACTATTTTCGACTAACCCGGTATTTGGGCCATTAAATGAATCATTTTCTCATGTAAATGGATTTGGCACAGTTAACCTAGCTTCATCAATTACTATGGGTTTAGTTCTTCATATACTTAAGCTTGCTTTTAACTTGGTTTCTGTAAGTAAACTTACAAGTGATCTTAATTGTTGTATCTCTTTTTTCTCCGATCATTGTATCTTTCAAGACCATGTAACAAAACATACCATTGGTAAAGGTTACATCTCAGGAGGTCTTTATACTCTTGATAGAAAGATACCGAGGTCAGTTGCTTGTTCTAGTGTTTTATCTCCTTTTGAAGCACACTTTCGATTCGGGAATCTTTCTTTGCCGACTTTGAAGCAACTTTGTCCTCAATTTTCTAATATTTCTTCTCTTGATTGTTAATCATATCAATTTTCCAAGCACCACTGTAGCCCTTTAAGTCCTTGAATTAATAAATGGGCTAATTTTGCATTTGAATTAGTTCATTCAAATGTTTGGGGACCGTGCTCTGTGGTAGCCAAACCTAGGTTTAAGTATTTTATAACATTTGTGGATTATTACTCCTGTATAACTCGAATATTTTTTATGAAAATTCAATCTAAATTATTTGCTCATTTTTTTGCTTTTTGTGCTGAGATCAAAACTCAATTCAAGGTTTACGTTCGCACATTGAGGAGTGATAATGCAAAAGAATACTTTTTAGATTATTTTTAGGTATACATGTCTCAAAATGGCATACTTCATTAATCCTCACGTTAGGACACACCATCCCAAAATAGAGTTGCTAAGATAAAAAAACAGACATTTGCTTGAGATAGCACGGGATCTTTTATTTCAAATGAAAGTTCCTAAACAATTCTAGGCTGATGTTGTGTCTACTGTTTGTTTCCTGATTAATCGCATACCCTCTTCAATGCTTTCTGGTGAGACTCCCTACTTTATTCCTTTTCCATCCAAGCCATTGTTTCCTATAGAGGTAAGAATATTTGGAAGCACTTGCTTTGTCCGAGATGTTCTGCCTTAAATCACTAAATTGGATCCAAAGTCACTTAATGGTGTCTTCTTAGGGTATTCTCGCATTTAAAAGGGCTACAAATGTTATTATCCAGAACTTAACAGGTATTTTGTTTCTATTAATGTTACTTTCTCGGAGCATAAACCATTCTACGTATCTTTTGATTCTACAAGTTAGGGGAAGGACGACCATTGTTTGGTCTATAATATTATTACAAGATCAACAGTGGTTCCCACTCTTATTATTCGAAGTAATTCGGGTTTTCCTACTTCAAGTGATCATATTCCTACTATTATAGGTGATTCAACACCACTTGCTCCAAGAAAGCCACCTATAGTATAGGTTTATTCTAGGAGATATGGAACTTTCAATACAATGTCTGAATCAGATTCATCATCAAATCCAATCCCAAATGATTTTGATCTTTCCATTGCCCTACGAAAGGCAAATGCCAGTGTGCCTATCCAAATAGTAATTTTATATCTTTTGATCATTTATCTCCATCTACGTGTTCTTTTATTGCTTCTCTCAACTCGATTTATGTACCTCTAACTATTAAAAAAGCTTTGTCTCATCCCTGGTTGGTGTGATGCAATGGTAGAGGAGATAAATGACATGGATACAAACAATACTTGGGAGTTGTTGAATTTACCAAAAGGGAAGAAAGTTGTATGTTGCAAATGGATCTTTACAGTCAAAGTTAATTTAGATGGTTATGTGACTTGGCTTAAAGCTTGACTTGTTGCAAAGGGATATACCTAGACTTATGGATTGGATTATTCTGATACTTTCTCTTTGGTAGCTAAATTGAGTTCTATTCGTTTATTTATATCTTTGGTGGCCTATCAAAATTGGCCCTTACATCAGTTGAACATCAAAAATGCTTTCTTTCATGGCTACCTTCAGGAAGAAGTCTATATAAAGCAACCACCTGGTTTTGTTGCTCAGAGAGAGTATGGAAAAGTTTGTCATCTAAAGAAATCCTTGTATGGGTTGAAGCAGAGTGCTCGTGCTTGGTTTGGAAAATTCAGTGATGTTGTTCAAGAGTTTGGGCTAAAGAAAAGTCAGTATGACCACTCAGTTTTCTATATACAATCGGAAGCTAGCACTATTTTTCTTGTAGTTTATGTTAATGATATTGTGATTACAAGAAGTGATTCTACAGGTATCTCTTCACTTAAGTGTTTCATGCATAGTAAATTTCATACTAAAGATTTGGGCCAGTTGAAATATTTCTTGAGAGCATAAGTGTCGAGAAGTAAGAAGGGAATTTTTCTAGCACAAAGAAAATATATTTTTAACTTGCTTGCAGAAACTGAAAAATTAGGAGTTAAGCTATGCAATACTCATATGGTTCCTAATGTACAACTTACAAAGGATGATGGTGATCTTTTTGATAATCTAGAGAGATATCAGAGGTTAGTTAGAAAATTAAATTATCTCACAGTCACTTGTCCAGATATGTATTTGCAGTGAGCATTGTTAGTCAATTTATGGCTGCTTTTACGGTCAAGTATCGGGAAGTTCTAGAGCAGATCTTGTGTTATTTGAAGGGTGCTCCTAGACTAGGTATATTGTACGTGGATAAAGGACATACTCATATCGAGTGCTTTACCGATGCTGATTGGATAGGCTCTAAGGTTGATAGGAGGTCGACTTATAACACCCTCACTGAAATAGTCACTTCAATCAAAGCGATTGGCCGAAATTTTTTTTTACTTGAAATTCTTAATTTAACTTTAAATTATTTATTAACCAAATGATACTTAACTCAAAAATTCTTATACCAAGTTCACTTGGTCAATGACCTATAACTGTCCATTTTACTATTTATTTTATAAAATTTTGGCAATATAACGGCTATATATTGTACTAGCTCCTAAAAAACAGATAATTTCACAGCCCCTCAATGGTACAACATTTTAATAACGACACAAACAATTTAACCATTCATCCACTACACGTCTCATCCAAACATTCTCAAATTGTATCCAACATACACAATTCTTCCATTATAAGAATCACATATTTACACATATTTACAAGCCAAATTTTATACTTCAAAAATATATAATAATATACATGCCAAACAAAATAAAACTTCTATTCTCCAAAATCTCCACCTCTAGTGTTCTTATGCTCCAGAATTCTGTCAATACCTACACGCAATGAATTCTACGTGCTGAACATTAAACATGTCTAATGGTGACAAAAAATCTTAAAATTTTCCAAACAAGCATAATTTCATCTTATACGAGTTGTTACTTTTTAGTTATCAAAAAGTATCTTTTAACCTTTTCAAATATTATTTTAATTTGTTAATACAATTTTGGTAAACTTTTTATTTAAGTCCTTAATTTTTTCATTAATTACGAAAATACCTTTTTTGGCAATTATTTACAATTTTGCCATTATTTTCATTATTTTCTATTTTTAGTTGACTTTTATATATAAAACAATTGAATGGGCTATGTTTTGACATTTTATGCAAAATTACATTTTAATCCCTGTATTTTGCAAAATATCATTTTTGGACTGTTTGACCTTTAAATTACCATTTTGCCCTTACAAAAAATTTTCTTATCATTTTTGTTCACTAAAGGCAAGTTTTGAAAAAAATATATTTTTGCCCGTAAACTTTTAATTTCTTTCAAATAGGTCTTTTTTCACTTTTAATTTCAAATTTTAGCATTCTTTTTGCACTTTTAGCTTATTTTTATCAATATGCCTCTAGTACAATCTCGGTAGAAATTTTCAAACTAGATATGCAGGACGTGGATCCCGCAGGACCACATACAGATTGAGAACTGATCTCAAAGGACCAATTCTCACAGAGCACTGATCACTATCACTTTTCAGAGGCTATTAAAGATTAATGATCCTACCATAGCAAAACAAGTTGCCATGACTTGCATTGTAGTACAGAGATCCCTATGACTAGCTAATATATATCCTGAGTTAGGTTTTAACTGTTTGACTATTGCTAAAGGCAAAAATTCATTTGATTACAAAACATTTGACAATTTTCTTTACCTTTTCAAAACAGTACTTTTTCAATCAATCTTTTATGAGCTTTACATAATTGTGAATTATTTAGTCATAATTCACCATTTTCTTTTAGTTTATGAATTAATTCATATTAATTCATTATTTTTTCACATATAATTCATTTCATTTTTTAGGCTTTTGACAATTTTCCTAGTTAATTTACTCTAGAAAATCTATCAATCACATTTTCATTCCTTTTTCACAATTTGTGCCTTATTTCACAGAAAATCAATATTTTTTCATTAATTTGCATTAATTATTTCACCAAAAATTTAATAGTTGTACACTAACATATTTGAATATTTTCTTTAAAATATTCAAATAAATTTCATAAATTCCGTAACAATTCACGGGCACATTATTTAATCAATTCTTGCATTAATTTACTATAATTTATTATTTTTATTAGTTACATAAGCTATTATTTATTCTAAAAATGGCTAAATAATTTCCATAAATTCCATAAAAAATTTTGGACAATAAATTTCATGCTTACAATTATTTAAGGCTTAAAAACATCAAAGTAACAAAAAATACACATTATTTTCCTTAAGAAGAATTTCGGCCACCATAGGATGACCAACATATAAATTCTTAAAAATTCAATTAAGCATTTTGATAAACTTAATTAGGGTCTAAGTACACTAATTTGATGTTAATTGCAATTATACACACAATTACATAATTTTTTCCAATTAATCTAAAGGAAAATCATGCCAAACAATGAGAAATAATTGGATTTGATGCCACTAACCTTATTCTCTTACTTTATCCTTACCTAGACCTACTTCTCATTCCTTTTAGTCTTGGAACTTTTGGCCTTCAATATGAGAACCTACCATGGTCGATTATTCAAGCTATCAAAACACCATTTATTTGTTCTCTTTTGCTAAAATAAACATAAAAAATGAAATCTAGATCCCTAAAAACATCAAGAACCACCCTTAAACAAAATTAAAACCTTAGATTTTTCATACCTCAAATTGACACCTACATTTTGTCACTTGATTTCTTTGGATTTCTTTCCTCTAATTAAAGATTAGAGGTTGATAGTCTAGTCTAGAGAAGTAGAAAATACTATCTAAAGCTTGATTTTGGTGAGAAATGGAAGAAAAATAAAAAAACTTGGAGAGAGAGAATGAAGGAAAAGGTTCGGCCACGAAGAGGGAGAAAGAAGGCAACTGAAGCTTCTGGTTTTCTCTAAGTTTACTACCCTATAAGAGGCCTTCTAATGAACTTGGGTTGGGCTTCTTAATTGGGCTTAAGCTATTTTTACTTCAAGCCCAATAATGACCTGATAAACGGCCTTAATTAAATTTATTTACTTTTCAACTTCAAATCACTTTAATTTAATTCTATCACTCTTATCACATCAAAAATAAATTGTACATAAATTTTTAGCCCAATCAGAGTCCGTTATTGATCCGATTCAATTTTATCGGTTCGATTCAAAATTATCGATTTTACCAAAAAATTTATTTTTTGCTACCAAAATAATCTGCAAATTATTTTAGGTATATATGTACTTTTTGGTAATTTTTAAACTTTATTTGCTATTTTTAATAATCCAGTCAAACTCTTCATCAAATAATTACCCTAAAATCCTAATTACTTTGTTTTTCGTGTTTTTGACTTTTGGAGACCTATTTGATCTCAAAATCACTTTAAATTTCAATCCCGTACTATTCGTGGTCAATATTTTTCAATAGTCTAATAAAATATTTTTCACCTCCGGATGTACTTTTCAGCCCGGAAGCACTATTCACTATCGAAAAATATTGTTCACGGCTAATCCGGTATTGAGATTATTACACGTCTACAGGTTATTATTTTTGTTGGTGAAAACTTAATATTTTGAAGAAACGAGAAGCAAACTGTGGTATCCATATCCAGTGCAGAATCTGAATACAAGGTTATGTCACATTCCTCATGTAAAATCTTGTGCATTCATCATTTGCTTACTAAATTGGTATAGATCATTCGTCTCCAGCAAAAATTTAGTATGATAATCAAGTTACTCTTCATATTGCCTCCAATCCAGTGTATCATGAACAGACCAAGCATATTGAAGTTGATTGTCATCTCAATAGTATATGTGAAGACAGAATAACAGTAGGATGATTTATTCACAAAAACTTTAAATGGGTCTCGGATTGAATATCTGTGTAACAAGCTGGGTATGATCAATATCCATGCTCTATCTTGAGGGAGAGTGTAACACCCCAAGAATCACCGTTCACGTGAATAGTACTTCCCGAGGTGAATAGTGCCACCTGGGCCCATAAAATTTTTTCTTCACCATTGGAAAGTATTATTCATAACGAATCTAGTGTTATAATTTGGGTTAAAATTGAGATCAAATAGGTCTCCAAAAAGGGAAAAATAAAATAATTAACTAGACCGATATAGTTGACTGAGAACTTTGACTGACTTAAAAATATTTTCTGGACTTCATAAAATTATTATGATTGCACCAATTGACTAGAAATTATGTATATGAATTTTTGGAATGATAAAATAAATTTTTTGAAAACTTCAAAAATTCAGCTTTCTGACTAATTAAAATTTTCATTCGGAACTAGTTTGATATCGAAACGACCTCGATTGACCCGAAATTTTAAGCATGGCCTAATTAATATTTTTAAAAATTTTTGGTATAATTTTTATCAAAAATTGACAACTAAAAGTGTATTGGTCAATTAAATAGTGACATTGGACCCACTTAGAACTTTATTGTTTTTGTCCTAAAGTGGGTAGCCAATTAATGTGAAATTAAGAGATATTTATCTCTTTGGTTGGCCGGCCATTTCCCTTCTCCTTTGCTGCCGTTGCCTTTGTTTCTTCTCCTCCTCCATTTCTTTGTCTTCTAAGTTAAATTCAAAAAATTTCTCAACCCTCATCTAAAATTAAATTATTTTATCTTGCTTTCCTTCATCTTTGGCTGCTTTGGGTGGTGAAAGAAGGTGAATAAAGTCTAATTCTTCAAGTGGTTAAATTGGTGAGTTAGGGAAAATTTAATTTTTTTTTATAATTAGAGTAATTAAGTGTTAATTATAGTATTGTGAGTATTATTTGAGCAAAAATTTGACTTAATCTATGGTGATTTTGGCCATGAAATTGCTGCCAATTGAAGAGCAAGGAGAGGAAAGCAAACCAATCAAAAATAAAGGGAAAGAAAAAGTTATTGAGTTATTTTGTAAGTGAATAATTTTAAACCCTTTAATTTCACAATATATAAGTTGTATATATAATTAGAAAAAAATTTAGGTTAATTATTAATTACGAATTAATTATAAAATTGGACTTAAAATTGTGCAATTAGAAGATAAATTAGTGAAATTATGGTATTTAAATTAAAATTTAGACAAGTTTAATTTTAGGAAAAATTTCGGTTATAAAAAAAATTTTGGGACTAAAATGAAATTTTCCGGATTAAATTGAAATAAATGAAAAATAGATGATTTTATATTTAGTGTGATTAATTTGAGTAGAAAATATAATTTATAAGGAAATTGGAATAAGGTAACCGAATAGGGACCTTAAGAAAATTTGTGAAATTTTGAGATATAAATCGGAATAAATGCAAAATAGAATATAATTGATTTATATGACATGTAAGGAGTATGTATTGAAAAATAAAATAATAAATAAAATAATGGTAATTGAATTGTATGATTTTAATTGAAAATTTGGTATATTTGAAATACTGAGACTATTTTTAATAATGTAGACTAACTATTACCATGAATTGATAATGATACATTATTGTAAATTGTATTTAATTGTAATTGTATTTTGCCCTTAGTATTATGTGTGAAATCAGAAATTAAGATGTACATGGCTAGCCATAGGGACATTTTTATAACCGCGGTAGTAAGTCATGGCGACTTGCATAGTGGTAACCTTGATATGGTTCCATGTCTATATTGGAGTGTTTGGGGAAAATGAAAAAGAAAGAAAGGAAAAAAAATATGTGTGTAATTGATACTACTGGAGTATTGACTAAAGCATAAAAAGATACTGTATAGGCAAAAGAATTAAAATATTGTATTGACTAAAGCATAAAAAGATATTGTATGAGCAATAGTATTAAAATACTGTATTGACTAAAGATATTGTATGAGTAAAAATGTAAAACTTGAAAAGCAAGAATAAATTACTGTTTGGACAAAAGTTTTCTGAAAAATAAGGATAAAAGCCTAAAAGAACTGATAAATAAAGAAATTAGGACAAAAGTGCATTTTTGAAACTTTAGGGACTAAAGTAAAAATTTATCCCTATAGTGAAAAATTCAAGTTAAAGTGATAGAATTTGAAAATAAAACTTGAAAAACTATAATTGAGAATGAATTTCTCAAGCAAGGGTAAAATAGTAATTTTATCAATAAAAGTGAAATTTAGAAATTAATCGAAAATTTTTTGTATTATAATGAAATACAACTATGAAGAAATGTGAATGAACTATAGTGAAATTTTGGGGTTTCAAGTTTATGTTCACCACTAAGTACTTTTGTACTTAGCGTGTGGTTTTGTACTGCACGCAGGAGACAAAAACTGAGTTTGTGCTGGAAGGAAATCAGTGTTAGAAGGATCCAACATTTTTGTGGTTTTGTGTAAACTGTACATATAGATGTTGCCTTGTAGGACAACATGGCTAATTTTTGGACTGTATATAGTTTTGGACTTACACATATGTTATGTACTATATATATGTATGGTTATATGTAAAATTATTGAAAATGACTGTTGTTCTGTATTTTGCTGATCTTGCGGAGTATATATTTAGATTGTGGAGGTTGGGTTGGATATTGTGAACATTTTGGGAGTGTTTTGTGACTATTGCAGGAAGACAGAATTTGGGTTTCAGCTGTTATGCTGCCCGAATTTTTATAGATTAATTAATAAGATATTTTAAAATATGGGACCCACGACTTAATAGTTAAAATATTGAATGCTACCGATGGATAATTTAATAATAATTTATGGACTACCGCAATGTATTGTGACATCGGTATTCGAACCAATGTCCGGCTACCGGGTGTTACGGAGAGTGTTACAAAATGTATATATATAGTTAGCATAATCTTAGAAATAGAATTAATCTTTCCTTATCTAACTAGGTTACCTTATTTAACTCTAACTCTTCTTTACTTGTATAAATTGATGTACCTTTGAATACAATAATAGTGAAAATAATTCTTCCATCTTGTGCTTTGTAACAATGGCCAATAGTACTTAGCGTTACTGTTCAAATAATCGTGAAAATCATAATATCAAGTTACGATGTACAGATGACCAGAGGGATAAAGGTGTTACAAAGAGGGATCAAGATAAGGGATAAGGATCTCACTTTGCGACTCTAGATGATAAAGATGGTGAAGATCATGGGGATGGTTTGGTTGATAATGAAAACATTCCTAACCAAGATGATGACCTCAATCTCAATAATTCCAAGGATTATATGGGAAGTTATTCTTATCATAAAGCCCACACCTTAAGCTTGTATGGCAAAGGCGAGATTAGAAAATACTTAGAAGTTAGACAAAAAAACCAATGAGCCAGCATGTGATAAATTTATGACTAAAATAACTCCTAAAAACACAAAGGCTCTTAGGATTTCTTTGAGTTTAAGAGCAATTTTCAAGAGGATGATAATGCTGCTACCCTTCCATTTTTCTTAACCTGGATAAAAACCTAATTTTTTGGAGAATTAAATTGAATGGGAATAATAACCAGGCTATTTCAAGTTCTGACAATTCTAAATCCTTGGATATTATCTATAAGACATTCCCAAATATAGCTCAATAGCTAGATGGACCTTCTAACATGATAATTTGAATGATCTAGAACCCATAGTCACTTCTAAACTTAACAATATTGCATTAGTGATATGCCTAGTGCCCATATATAATAAGATTTTTTTATCCATGTATAAACATTTTATTTGAATAATAATAAGGTATTCATACATTTTTTAGTGCTTTTGTGCATCAAAAATTGCATGCATGTGACTTAAACTATAAAATGCAATCCTTGGTATATAAACACAATACAAAGGTGATCGTGAAAGGTTTATGATATGAGATACCTATTGTATGCAAATATGTTAATACCTAAATTATCCCTTGTTATAGTATTAACAAGATATGATATTGTTAATATAGATAAAATAACATATGTTATACTTCTTAAATAGTTCAAGTAGTAGTTCTCATTGTCTATGATCATTGAGATGATCGAAGTTAATATATAAATGCTTATTAGAAGAACAAGTAATTAAAGATCTATCATAAAAAAAAACTTCACATGAATACTTACATTATATCAGTGAAATATCTCACCATATCGGTTGTGCAAGTATCCCTAAACTTGAGATCACCAAGGTATTTCAGGTAACAAGTGTTATACTTTGACTCCTGTACTTTTACTTCCACTACAAGAAATTCTGAAAATAGCAACGGAATTGATTTCGTTGCTAAATTAGCAACGGAATCACAATTACTTTGCTAAAATTGGTTAAAATTTATAAATTTAGCAACGAAAAAATATTTGGTTAGCTTCCGTTGCTAAAAGTAGAGGGAATATTTGGCGCCATTATTTAGCAACTAAAATTAGCAACGGAATTAGTATTCCGTTGGTAATTAAGGCGGCAACAAATGGCGGACAAAATTTGAGATGAAAAATAGCAACGAAATGTAATTTCGGTTGCTAAAATAGCAACGAAAATTTCATTCCGTTGCTAAATTAGGGGTATTTAAGTAATAATAAGAAGCTCAAAATATCTTGGAAGGGAAAATCCCTAGAATTGTCTAGAACTATAAAATGTAATAAAAGAACAATAAAAAGGAAAATGAAAGAAAAGAAAAAAAAGAATTAAAAAGGAGTGTAACGCCCCGATTTTTAAATTATTCGAATAATAAATAAATTGACCCGAATAACATGTAAATTTGATAATTAAATAAATATAAAATAATTTAGGTTGAATTATAGTTGAGTTTTGGGTTTTATTTCATAAAAGAAGAAGTTATGGGGTTATTTTGCAAATAGTATAAAGTTAGGGGACTTAGAGAGGAAGTTGGCCAAAACGACGTCGTTTTGGCCTCTCCCTTTCTCTTCTTCTTTAAGGAACCACAAACTTAAAAGAAAGGAAATGAAAATTTATGAAAAAAAATGAGAGAAGAGGAAAAACAGGGAGAGGGAGAGAGAGAGGTGCGGTCCTGACACCGCCAATCTGCCACCGCCGCTCACAACGCCCAGCGAGGAGATCAAGACCGCTACCCCCATCCTCCTCCTACCTGATCTCCTCCGCTAGCACCGTCATCCCTATGGGTGGTCGGTTCTGTTCCCCCTCGAAATCCCCCATCACCACCGTAGCTCCCTCCTTTCTTTCCGACAGTCTTGATAGCGCTTGAGAAAGCTGACGGCACCGACGAGTCACCAGAGAAGAGGCGAGTCCAGCGGCACCCTTTTTCGGCTGTCGTCCACTGGAACCAATTAGATCGGCAATAAATGCATCCACGACTTCCAGTGTAGATCTACGTCGTAAATAGGGTCCGTTGGGCATGTAATTACCACCGCTGGAATCCTCTCGACGTCGGTTACCTTCGGGTGTGGTCATGTTCACGCCGGTGAAACTTCGGTCAAGCTCCGACGAGCACGGTAATGGACTCCAATGAGGAAAAAAATACAAGAATTTGACTTCAAATGGTATGCGACCACCAAAAATTGCTTCTATGAAATTTATTAAATTAATTTTTAAATTTGGTTAAGAATTATTTTGTCTTTTTGAATTAAGTGTTTGTTGTAGTGTGATTTATTAGGAATAATATAATTGTTGGTGGAGTTTTGCTAATTTAAGATCCAGTTTTGAGTTTTTAATCAATTAAGTGATAATTTAAAACCAATATGTAAAGGGTGATGCCAATGAGCTGTGGTTGTTTCTTTTTATAAATTAAGATAGTTTTAAAGTTTTAGTTTCCAACTTTAGTTGTCCCAAGAGATGGTCTTATTAACTTATTAAAATTATAGTTAACATATGAATTTTCTACTATACTCTTATTAAATGTGCCTTATGAAAACAAGTTAGTTGTGGTAGCAACCTTGGGTTTGTTGATATTTCTGAAAACAAGTTAGTTGGTAGACTTCCCTCTTGCTTGGACAGTAAGTCAAATAAGAGAGAAGTTAGAATTGGTGGGAATTGTTTATCCATTGACGCCCAAGATCAGCATCAAAAGCCATACTGTGAAGCAGCCAATATGGGGTCCAAGCAATCAAAAGGAAGAGAAGTAGGAATTCTAGTTGCTGTCATTAGTGGCACAGTTCTTGTTGTGCTTCTGGCGTTAGGGACATTATGTTTGTGCTTGGGGTATCGTTATAGAAGGACATTTGAGCAGAATTTATTTTCCAAGGCTGTGCAAGATAATACACCAACTGCAGTTTCCTCCGAAGTCCTTGCAAATGCTAGTAAGTTGTAAATTCAAGTTTTCTTGTCATTATTCCTTACTGTTCGAGTTAAAGACTTAGCAATACATTATGCAAGATTAAACGCTTCTTCAAGTAAATATTTCATGGTAACTTTTGCTTTCTGTTCTTTACAGGATTCATTTCTCAAGCTGCCAAGCTTGGCACACAAGGTGCCCCTGCATGTCGTGTGTTCTCATCAGAAGAGTTGACAGAGGCCACAAACAACTTCATCAACATTTATGGGTGAAGGCTCTGTTGGAAAGGTGCTTCTGGATTACGTAGACATACTTTGGAAATTTAGCAGTTTAAACAAAGTATGTAGTGTTGCATTAATGAGTTCAACTCTACATTGCTCCTTGGACATAATTAGGATTTATTCTGCTAGTTCTTTCGTGTCTTGCTGTTCTGTAAAATAAACTTTGTAGCATCATGCTGCAAGCTCTTGAATGGGTTATCAACCTGCTAAAACTAACATGTCTGATATGATCTCTTGAGTGGGTTATCAGCATGCTAAAATAACATATCTGATATGATCGTTTATGTCGGGTGCTTCATTTTTTTCCCTTAGCAATTGGAATAACAGTTCAGGCAATTTACTGATCAATATATTTCTGTTAGTCCATTCCCACGGTTTATGCAACTCAAATCTGTTTTCTTTTTTTCGATTTACAGAGGAAGATTGGATAATGGAACCATTGTTGCCATACGGTCTCTGACTTTGTTGAAAAAAATTCAATTCAGAATCTTAAAGTACGATTGGAGTTACTTTCAAAGCTTCATCATCCACATTTGGTTGGTCTCTTGGGTTATTGCATTGACAGCAGCAGACCTGACGATTTAAGTGGCACCAAAGTCTTCCTTATTTATGAATATGTAGCTAATGGAAATTATCGTACACATCTTTCAGATCAGTTTTCCATGGAGCTAGAATCAATAACCTTTTGTTTGTACATGTGTGTCTGTATTAATGTGTGTGAGAGAAGATGCAAATTAAGGCATTTGCAGCCTTTAATAGTACTATTTACTATCTTTTTTGTTGTGCATGTGGTGCTTCCATGATATAATATCTTTGTTACATAAACATTCAGAAACTTGCCCAGAAAAAGTCCTCAACTGGCCTGATAGCGGGTAGTTATCACTTATAAACTAGTGTAAAGTGTCCTGAAGTTTAGCAGACTTGACTATTCAACTTCAATTATGCAAGTTTTAGGAAGCAGAAAGAAAATAAAAACTACAGTTTCCCTGTGGCTTAAGAAAAACTACACTTATAAACTAGGTCGTTGTTACATTTTCCAGGTTATATACATTGCTTTATGGACAGCACTGAAGCTCTTGAAATATTATTTTCTTTTGCATGATATTTATTTTTTATTTGGCTGTAATTCTTTGTTGCGCTGAATTAACCTGGTATAAGAATAGCTAAGAATATTCAGGCTCTTGTTTTGTGTGAATCAATTCCTCTTGTTTTGTTTACTTTCCATGGTCTTAAAGATCTAGGTAGAAATTTCCTCTTGCTCCATTGCCTTTGTATGCCTACTGAATATATCTCCATTACAATTTAAGTTTTTGTTTCTAGGGGCTTCTGTCATTTGATTTGGTTGAGTGTTGCTAAATGAAATTTGCAAGGCATAAAGAGTCCCTTCAATCTCTCGTCAAAATCAACAATAATTTAGTGACGGAATAGCGACGAAAATTCCATCACAATATTTTTTATAATTTTTGCTGAATTTAGCAACTGAAACTTCAATTCGGTTGCTAGAAATAGCAACGGAAACTGTTTTCGGTTGCTAAATATAGCAATGGAAATTCTAATTCCGTTGGTAAAAATAGCAACGGAAAATAATTTTCGTTGCTAAAAATACCAACCGCCAAATTTCAACCGAATGTTCCGTTGCTATTTTTTGTTGCTAATTTTTATTAGCAATGGAAATTCAACCAATTCGGTTGCTAATTTTTGTTGCTATTTGCTGATTTTCTTGTAGTGTTCTCAAATGAGTATATATAGCTTGGAGATTGGGTATAATATAAATTACTTGAAGGTATTTGAGTGATCGATAAATGATTCACGATCCTAGGTATAGTGGGGAGTTATATTTGAAGCATTTATATACATCCCTTTTGGAATATATTGGCTAAAATGGAATGCAATTGAATGATATTCACAAGGGTATTTTGAGAATAAAGATAAAAATATGAGAATACAATAAGTTCATTAATTAATTGATACACATCCATATTCAATTCATGAATGAGATAAGAAGAATGGTGAAATGAGTGATTGCATGAAAACTTAATATGGAAAGGTAAAAATGGAAACCATTAAAATTCATGTCATTTGGATAGTCATAATACTTTACCAGAAGCCTCTCATGAATTGTACAATAGTATATGATAAAAATCAATTGAGAATTGAAATTTTTTTAAAAGAATTTAAATCATAAAAGTTCCAGTTCAATTAGGACTCTTCGGTATGTATTGTATAGCCAACATACATAGGGAACCAAAAGGTCACACATATAAGAATTATGGACTAAGGTGAAAAACAATGCATAAACATGACATTATATGACATGGAAACTTATATAAAAAGTTGGTAAGAGAAAACATAGGGTTTAAGAAGAGGAGAAAAAGTCTAATGGGTAGAGAAGATTGAGTAGGCCTAATATGTGCATAAAACTTTCTATGTGCTATAGACTTTTTCTCTAGAGACTATTTGGCACTGGATGTAGCTAAAAATTATATGGAGCTTTATTAATATGTCATAAGGCTGTAATTAAAGTTTGAATGAGTTTGGAGCCTATTCAAATGCGCAAGCCTAGTTTATTTAGGCCATATGTGCAATATTGGACTTTTGGATTAATGAGTGTCACTTAAGCCTACCCCAATGGTCCAAGCCTAATTAAAAGTTATAGCCTTTTTGACATGACCCTATCTAACTTATGAAGTGTATAATACATCTCAAAGTTGGATTCAAGGTGTAGAGTAAGATTGAAACTCTAGTTCATTCAAAACCTTAACTTTATCTCTCCTTCTCTTTCTTTCTTAGTAGTCGAATTGGGTTTACTATTCTTTAACCCAATTTTTTCCATTGCTGCAGTGATGTGAGTTGAATCCCATAAGCATCTGGTATTTTCTTGAAAACTCATTTTTAGGGTTCGAAATCAGATCAAGGTTCATTTAACTTGTGAAGGTTGATTGCTTCGCAATAAATAAGATTTTATTCCCATCTATTGTTGATGATCAACCTATAAAAGCATCTATTAGGCACTACAAGGCTCATATTATGGAGTCATCATCCAATAAAATATTAAAAAAGTGAGTTCTAACCTCGTAAAGCCAAAACTAGAGATAGTTTAGACTTTACTCCTATTTATACTCTTAGTTCATGTTATATAAATAAGTTTTAATGACTAATTTATCTTATCTCTTTTCTCGTAAAAGTTATTATGTTAGAATAGTAAAGCACACTCAAGTACATTGAAAAGCTGTAACACATGCATATTGAAAGCTAAAAAAGTATGGAAAACATTGAAGAATATAAAAATAGATGTAAAGTTAAAATCATATATAAATTGGAAAATTAATTGAGTTCATTTGAATGAAGATATTGATCCTCGCATGCATATTTATAAAAGATAGAATTTTAGGTATATTTTTGACAAAAAAAAAGAAGTCATTGAGCCTATGCAACTTCTAAAGCAAAAGGAACATGTTAGTTAACTTTAAGGTAAAAAATAATTTTGTATTTAAGAAATAAATCCTTAATTTACATGTTATTTTATGGATAAAAATTGAGTTATTGGTCCCTTTTATTATAAAAATTTCACTCAAACTTGTATAAAATCATTGGGTGAGTTTTCAAGGGAATCATTTGGAAAAATCATTTATCATGCTATTTACAATAAAAGAAAAAGAGAACAATAATGCTAAAAAAAATAGCGTACATAAATCGAGCTATTGATTGATTTGAGAACTTTGGTTCCCTCATGCATATTTGTATAAAGCTTTTTATGTGATTTTTGAATAAAAGGTGGACATTGGTCCATTTTATATGAAAACTCCCAATTAATTATGTAAAAAGTATTTAATGTGAATTTTTCTAATTACCATGCAAAAACTCTTTTTTACTAGTATTATAATTAATTATAAAAGGTATGAAAGGAAAAAATAATATAGATCTAAAAATGAATGAATAAATAAGAAAACAAATCCTCCGCTAATTCGCAGCACCTTGGTCTCCAATTCCCCAACCTTCAGTGTTGGTTTCATAAAAAATAAGGATTTGGTATTTCATGACTTTTTTCCAATTTTTTGTGTTATTTTGCAATTGTTTTGTATTTTTTTTAGGATTAGAAAGAAGAAGAAGAAGAAGAAGAAGAAGAAGAAGAAGAAGAAGAAGAAGAGGGAGATAAAATGCGCCCTAAAAAGAGCCAAATATCCGTTTAAAAATATCCTAATTGGATTGGGATAAAATTAGATTTTTTTTTCAATTTTTAACCTATTTTTGTGTCCAGAATGCATTCTGAAAGTGAATCATGGTCTTGACTAATGAGTCACAACCTTGACTCTTGCCTTCGAGTCCCAGTCTCTTCTTAACCAACTGACCCCTAATCTAAAATATTTTCAAATTTTTAGGCTAGAAAATGCCATTTTTTTAAAATAAGATATCTTTTTGACATTTATTTTTCTATGTCTTAGATTTCCAATGAATTAAGAATCACTCAATTTGAATTTATAAATTAGAATTTATGGTCAAAATACTGACAACTGCTCCTAAGAAATTTTCAAACATAGAATTGATAATTCAAATTTAAAAAATTACTAGAAATAATGTGTTCAGAATTAGTCATACTCTCTTTATGAAACTTGTTTCAAAATGAGTCTAGTTTCTATCAAAATTGGATTCACCTCAAAATGAGTTCTATGAAGTGAGTTATGTGTAAATTACTACAAAATGGTCCACGTACAGGGACATATTCGGATCATTTATGTTCAAGCCTAATTTTCTACTTATTGCTTAAATCAATAGTCAAAGTTTAGTAAGGATGCTACATTTTATAGTATCGGAGTAATGGTTTAAGTGGTTCTAAAATCTGAGTGGATAGTTATGATTGGTTTATCTGTATATACATGCTAATTGGCAGAGAAATAATGATATAGATCTAATGTATACTTGCTCCTTATTATTTTATAGTGAAAAAATATCATCTGATCGAGATCGATAGGTGGGGGATGGTGAGAGTGAGGCATCCAATGGTATTGAACAACATGAGACTCCACAACAACAGGCTTCTTCACCAGTGGTTTTGCTTCCACCCCTACAGCTAGATTTCCTCAATCTGATGGCTGACTACATATAGCAGAGGTTGTAGTCAGGTCAAGTACAGTCTTCAAAGGCAGCAACTCAGGTATATCCACCGGCTTTATCCAGAAGAAAGCTTATTTTAGAACAGTTAAAAAGATTAGGAGCTAAAAACTTCTATAGGCGTGACCTACTAACACCTAATCAGGAAGAAGAATGCTTATTCAAAATAAAAAGGTTGTTTGAAATTATCAGCAACACATTAAAAGAAAAATTTGAGGGTATTATAGCTTTTCTTCAAAGGCTAGCTTTTATTTAGTGGGATTCGGTCAGGAGACATACCCTAGTGGATTAGTTAAATTAGAGGTTCTTTGTGACTCAGTTCGAGAAAAAATATATTGGGTCAAAATATAAGGCAGCGATGCATGATACCTTCTAGAGGCTAAAATAGGGAAACAAGATAGTGGCTGAGTGTGAGCGTGAGTTTGAGTGCCAGAGTGCCTACCTAGATGAGAGTCAGTCCACAGAAGAAAATTTATGTCAGAGATTTGAGAGAAAACTGCATACTGAGCTCAGATAGATTATAGGAATCCAGAGATATCCTAATTTAAGGGTTATGGTTGAGGCTGTTATTAAGTTAGAAGCCATACAGATAGAAGAAGCTGATAGGAAGTCTCGATTTTAGTAAAAAATGAAGCAAGGATAGTCCAGTGGAAAGGGAGGTCAGGGTAAGAAGTCCAAGGGATCTTCAGCACCTTAAGATCATACACCAGTTGCTGTAGGCCAAGGCCAGGGTGGTGCATCCTGTGATAGGGCACCAGTTGCATCAGTAGCCAGTACATCCCGAGATAGAGATAGTAGGATATCAGTAACCTATGACCATTTTGGAAAAGTTCATCCCGAGGAATGAAGATATCTGACTAGAGCTTACTTCAGGTGTGATTCGAGAGATCATCATATCAAAGATTATCCTGTAGGGCAAACTGCTTCACTGCATCTCTAGCACCTGATAATGGATTTTCTGCACCGAGAGGCCGTGGTAGGGGAGCTTTTCCTATCACATCAGCATTTAGACCAGCTGGGCAGTCATCTCACTTCTAATAACTTATTTAGGTTATTACTAATGTATTTATGCAATTAGAATAATTTTTAGAGGTCGATACACTAATTCTGTGTCCGATCAAACTTTTGGTCAATCATTTTTACTATATCGAGTAAAAACTTTTGTGTCCCATTTAAGGATTTATTTAAGCTCATTTTTCGCTCAAATTATACCACCAGACTCCACTAAATACCTAGTTTTACAAACTAATCTTAGATCAAACTGCCCTCAGTGTCACCCATTCTCATATTACCTTGGCTCAAACACGTTTAACTTTTACATTTTTCCAATTTTTCTATCCTATTCAACTTCAATTATTCCAAAATTTATCCTAAAATAATTATTTATACTCTACATCGTACCATGCATGACACATGCAAGTTTGAGGCGTTAAAGTAATAAACTAATTTCATGACATATATAACATAATCATATAATAGGTATAACAAACAAATGCATTTAGTAAATTTATTCAAATATTTCTAAAAAATTGCTTATAAAATAAACAAAAATAATAAAATTATCCAAATAAAACATATATGATTATATAGATCCCTTAAAATTTTAAAACAATATGTAATTTAAAAAAAAATTAACAATTATCTTATAATTCATGATTATATAATCCACTAACAACATTAATAGATCATGACATATATTTTATCTCATAACTTTACAATTATTGGGGTATCAAATGAAAAATAATTTATAAACTAATGATAATTTTATCAAAAAATTATTCTTTTAATCAAATATTACTCAATTTTCAAGTCAAAATAAAATTTTAATTTTCAAATTTTATTAAAGTATTTTACACCCTCCAAGAGTTTCAACAATTAATTTTTATTTTTGTTTTTGGAAATAGAGTGCATGTAAACAATTTGCTTTTATACGTGTAGGGTGTGGGAGTTAGATGAATATCTTAGGTAATGCATGGTTAAAACTCTCTTTCAAGCAAAATCTAGAATTTTGAAAGGTCCAATGACCTCAAGATAAAATTTTCCGAAACAAGATGAAATTTAGCTCTTTTGATGAAAATCCAAACACAGATTTTAGAAAACGAAACTTAATTTAGCAAAAAAATTATTTTCCTATAAGGTCTTTTATTAAGCAAAATGATTTTATTAATATTTCTTTTTATTATCCTTTGATGAAGGGAGTTCTCTAAGAAATAGTCGAGCCAAATGCTTAAAGGTAACATTTTTTTAATTCATAATTAAGAAGGGCAGTTTTTTTTTTTGAACTAGTGCAACCAATCTTAAACTTAAAAGTGTTTCCTTTTAAGTGTTTAGTGTATATATAATATGCAGATAACTAAAGGCGGAGCCACGTTGAGAGGAATGGAGGCAATACATATATATATATATAACGGTAACGTTTTTTAAATCGATCTAGATAAAAAATTTTATGATAAAACTGCAATACTTTTCAGATCAAGATATGAAATAATTAAGATAAAATTGAAAAGTATTCCGATTTTTTTTCTAATTATTATTAAATTTTTTGAAATAAATTAAAAATATTTTTTTCAATTTTTTAATTGTTTCTTATCTGATAAAGTATAAAAATGCATATTTTGATCATGTGTCAAGATATGCATATCTTGATTTTTCAAGATATAGACATTTTTTTTGTGCGATCCATTGTTTTAACAAATACTTGAAAAAATCGAAAAGGTTGGAATAATTTTATTTCTTTCCATCCCAACCTTTTCAAAGTTAACAAATACTACCTAAATAGATAGTTTTATCCTCTTAAAAATTTGTTTTTAGCTCTTCTCCTAACTTATTTCTTAAGTTTTTTACCAATGAAAATCTTAATTTTTTTCTTTTAAGAATAACTTATATTTTGTTCCTCTTTAATTATAAATTTCGATTTCGGCACTACAGATAACATACATATATTCTGAGGGCAAAAATAAACTAAATAACACCCAATTAAAAAAAATGGATGATCGGAGAAGGTGCAAAATGACAGTTTTAAAAGAAGACTGTAAAATATACATGATTTAGTTAATAAAACTTTAGTTTCTTCACTGGTGTATAAACAAAAGCCTTTATTGTTTGGAAACAAGTCAAGATCTAACCATTTTCATGTGTGTTTTGACTCTATTATACCTGGAACAATAGACTCTGACTCTTGGGCCTATTTTTCGCTCATGTAGAAGTATTGAAACTTTGCATTTACTCTGTAGCAGTCTCCTGCTCCTTCTCTTTTCTTTTCTAAAGAACTTTTTTCAAGCCTCCAGCCTAATGCTCTCAACAACCTATTATTTAAGGCAAGGAGGATACTACTGTAGTGTACAATAGCTAGAATTTTTGCTTCTATTGGTTAAAAGGGTGGATAATTAAAATGATTAATGTATTTATTAAAATATATCAAAATTTCAGAGACTCAATCTAAAAATTTCCCATGTAGTCCTCTGAAATTTCCTATTTGGTCCCTCTAAAAATTGCTATGGAATCTATTTTTGAATTTAAATTACCATACCGGTCCCTTTTAAATACAAATTTAGTTTCTCTTAAGGAGATAATTGTACAATTCTCTTGATAGATGGATTTGAGCCAGTTATTGGCCAGCAAAACATTGCTATTGGGTTGAAATTCATTATATCTAGACACTTATTGGCTTCAGTAATTATCTTGGACGTTATGTCAATTGGATTTTTATTTAGAATTGGACAGTAATATTTTTATGACCCCACCATAATATTTTCTCTTTTAATTTTTATATCTTATTTTTATTTTTTATATTATTAATGAAAATTTAATTTGCATTAAAAAAAAACTTTGATATCTTATTCTTATTTTTATTTTCATTCAATTGTAATTTAATTTTTATTTCGCAAGATATGTAATTTCTTTTTACCATAAATCAAATAAATTATACATTTTTATACTTTTTAATTTTTGCACTTCTAATATATTCTATCTTTTATCTAATTGTTCACTAGAAGTGCAAAATGAAATAAATAATTTATAAATAGCTTAATGTGCAAAAATGCTCTTAATATTTATCAGAAAGAGCAATCTTATCTCTAATATTTAGTTATGTCATACATGCAATATTGCTTCTATAATTATCAAAATAGTGCAATTTTGCACTTAAAATAACAGGATCATTAGTTTGACATCATTCCATAAAAATGGTACAATATGCCTACATCAGCGATTAAAAAATGAAATATGATCAAACTAACGGTTTCGTTTTTTCAGGGATAAAATTGCATCATTTTAATAATTTTAGAAGTAATATTGCATATAATTAAATATTAGGGATAAAATTGTTATTTTTTGTAAACATTAAACGTATTTTTGCACATTAAACTGTTATAAATTATTTATCACGTGAATAACAATTAATAGCAAAATTGTAAAAAGAACTTAGGTATCATGACAATCTATTATCTTTATAAATAAACTACCAATTAATCATGTTTCACTTATCTATTGACAAGGATATTGAACAGAATGGGGTATCTATAGGCATGATAAATTTTTTAATAATTTAATATAATTTCATTACTAGAAAAGTATCAATTAGTTATATACTAATATATTGATATATTGATATAAATATTAAAAACTTATTACATTCATTATAAGAAAATATATATATATATATATATATATATATATATATATATATATATATATATATATATAATCAATGTATTCATCACAATAAATGCCATAAACAAGTAAATTTTATGATTCTCATTGTATATTGTATAAATATCATGCATACCTCAATGGCATCATATTTTTTAATATTTGAACTACAGATCTAGAAATCCATATTATAGAATTGAATGCAATTAATATCTATATTTTTTAAATTTTAAGATTCTCACTATGTTGAAAATATCAATATATATATATATATAATTGGCAATTTTATCTTTTCCGATTCCTTTTAATGACATAATATATTGAAATCTTTTGTTTAATTTTAGGTATTTGAAGCGCTTATGTGATTGTAAAACTAGTGATGTTATGGGTTTTTGAGAAGTAACCACCTTCATAATATTATTATATGAATTTATTTGCTCATTCATTTTTATTTGGAATTGAATAATTTATCTTATATTTTGAATTGGAGTATTTACAGCTAATATTATGACATTTAATAAATCTTTAGACACTAACAAATACATTAATATCATAATTAAATAATTTTTTGAATTTCAAGTTCATGATATGAGAATATAAATTACACATAATGTATTTGTTGTTTTATTTTCAGCTACTTAACTGATATTAGAAACACTATTAATCAAAATGCAATTTCTAACTAAATTGCAATGGAAGAATTTTATAATTTTTATCAGCATAATATATGTAATTATTCATTAAAGCAATATCATATATCCCTCTACGAAATTGGAAATATCATTGTTATTAAAAAATGTTTAACAATTAATAAGAGGCATTTAATAAATAATTTTGCTAGATTTTTTAGTATAAATATATACAACGGACTTTTAACTTCAATCAATATATAATAATCATTTTAAACCTGTAACGTAACATAACATTGCTAGCATCATAAAGAAAATTGTCTTGATTAAATAATATGTAAGATGTGCATTTAATTTGAATGATATCTCAAATTATAGATTTTGAATTGATAATAAACATAAATGTGACTATTTTATCAATACTTCTTTTAAAAGTTATAAAATGGGTGATTTTACTACATCTCGACTCACGTAATCACAATGCGTAACTGTAGAATTGAGTGGTTCACATGACAAATAATGGGTGCATATATATTATCTTTATTCATTCCATAATGAAGGAAATTTAGCTCCTTTATTAGCCACTAATATCTTAGTAATATTCATTGAGAACAAATAATTTATGCAAATTTCTTAAATTAAATTAAATAAACTTCTAGTTATTTAATAAATATCTATATGAATTCTTAATAATTTATATATTATAATTGATTTTGCATGGTTAAACCAACTATGCTAAATAATCAGTTGTTATTCAATTAGTAAATTTCAGTTTAACTATTTTTATTATATCAATATATGAATCAATTGATAAACATTAACTTTTTTAATATTAATATCAATTAGTCAGTAACTTTGAGATTTACTAATATTTGTATCAATTGATAAATTTTAAGATTACTAATATTTATATCGATCCATAAACTTTAAATTTACTGATATTGTTAGTACCAATTAAAGCAATTAATAAACTTCATAATACTAGTATTTGCAATTATGCAAAACAAATCTTTAGAATCGTGTTAATGTCTATGGCAAAATGCTGATGGACAATGCTATTCTAATCTTTTTTTTTAATAATTTCATATATTAAAATTTTTCAAATTTTATTATTATATACTTTATTCAATCCATTAATTTATTAAAATAATTCAAAATTTTCTAATTATATTTATTTACCATGTAATTTTTATAAATTACAACTTAAATTCCCTTGAGTAATGTAGTAAAATTAAAATTTAGATTTTCTCTAGTCGGATTTTAGTAAACTAACAATTTTCAACTATCAAAATGTAATGCGCTATCTACAAGAGGTTCAAACAACTACCATACACACTCGTAAGCTATCACACATTGATATCAACATCTTTAAGTACTAGCACACTAGCACTATTGTCACATTTATTACTATGCTTAGCTTGGTTCCACTCGATTATTATGTGGATGCATTACATATAAACTTGTAAACATTAATTAAATATATGTTACACATCAAAAATGTTATTACGTTATACAGTTTTACAAAATGTACATATGTGCAAAACATATAACCTTACAAATTATACCAGAGATACTCTAGACCTAGCCTTTGAGTAGACCATCCACCAGTAAGCTTCATCACTGAGCAATCCTTATAAAGTACTTATAAGGTTAAACACCTATGCTAAACTATAAAACCTAGTTGGGAAAAAGTACACTAAGAACAACTACTAATAACAATTATTATTAAACAAGGCATGGGAGTAAGATAACGATGTAAAAGAAAGAATTCTTTAAATATATATGCCATGTCAAAGGTTAATAGAAACAAGTCATTTGGTTTAACATTAAGGTAATGTTTTCAATATCAGCAACTCATACATATATATAATTACATGTATACATGTATAGATGTTCATTATACTTTCATATTATCAATATGATTTGTCATGTAACTTTTCATTCTTTGTTCAAAATGTCAATATAAATTCATGTCTAAGTTTTGCGGGCATAGATAATGGGTACTGTAAATATCTGAAGGTATCAATCCTATAGGATTTTCGAAGGTATCAAGACTGTAACACCCAAACAGGGTCAAACCTATAGGTCCCAATTCAAAACTAATTGTAGGATCCAAACGGGATCAAGACTGTAACAGCTACAATATCACCCTACAGGTATGCCTTTTTATCCACTATCAAGTACTGTACACAAGCATTAAGTCATTTCTTATATTACTTCACTTATTGAGTTCATATATTATTAACATCATTAACTATACACATACATATCTAGCTTCGATGAAAGACATACCTGTATTACTGCATATGTGCATTTAAATATTTTTCATTACACTCTAGAAGGCAGTTACAAAGTTATACATGTATACTTTAAAAGTCCATGACTGTGGCAAACATGTCAATAAAATTTTCATATATGCAATTATTCCACTTTTCATGTCCTTAAGTTGGCATGTTTACAAAATATAGATGAACTTACGTATCTATTACTCATAGTGAAATACATACTTGTAATCATGCATACATATATATATGCACTTTCGTATTTCTCATAGTATACTTGGAGTAAATTTCAATACCATGCATGTACAACATTAATATATATAGGTTCAATCAAAGTGTTAATCAATTCTTAATCATATATCCCCTTAAATTCAATTACATTGTTAGATTTCTAAAGGAGCATAGTATATTTGTAGGTTCCTTTTATCATAATTTATGTTTAAAATGCATTTGGATACTTTAGATTAAAAGATTAGTATTTAAAAAGCAAAGAAGGAAGGATTAGGTATGTGCCAACTCGACCTCCTGACGCAGGCTGAGTGTGCCAACTTGTCACAAGTGGTGCCAACTCTTGATAGGATAGAGTTTCTGGTTTACTTTGTTTTGCATTTTTGACATAGTTCTAGCCATATTCAATCAAAATGGGCTTCTAAACCTTTGTTTCCTTATGTCTTTAGTTTCCAAATTATTAAAAATCACTCCATTTGACTTATAAATCTCAAGATATTCACAAAAAAATTATAGATTGGTTGACATGGAGTAATCAAGACTCAACTTCAAGCCAAATTTCAACATACTTAAAGGAAGAATTTAACTTTGGTTTCTTCTACAAACTTTTAAATCTCTATCTTAACTTTCATTTTCAACTAGATTCACTTACTTTGAGTATCTACAAGGCAAATTATAGCCTTTACACTGAGACTGGTTCAAGTGAACCCTACGATAGATTTTCACTAAGTAATCCTTTAGGACTCTAATCAACATTTTCATGTATTTCTTCATCATTTTCAGGCTCAAACATCCATTATACATCGAATAGTTTACATTAATAATCTCAAATCAATTTAATCAAACCAAAAATAGTATGAAATTTCCATACCTTTTAATGCCCAATTCCTTCTCTTTATGGCCCTTATCTTAAATTTCTCCAATTAATCTCATAAAAACATCATTTAAATCACCATTCAACTGCTAATTTCTTAATTTAGAATACGTATGGAAGAAAATTAAAAGAGGAAAGCTTATTACAATTTGTCTCACCTTGACATTTTTATGTTGTAATTTCTCTCTTCTCTCTAACTCATTCCTAACCAAAAATTGAATTTTCTTTTGAAACTTGAGAGAGAAAGAAGGAGAAGAGAGAGGGGAATAGAAGAGCAAAAATCTTAATTTTGAGGCCAAAAATGGTCGGCCAAAATTATCCTTGAGTAGACAAATTTGCTCTAATAAATGCTTCTCCCTTTTAGAAGGCCAATTGTTGACTTCTCATTGGCTACACCTTTTGACTTTCTTTTATTTGCAATTTAGCCCCCAAACTTTTTTTACTTATTTAATTGCATGGAAATTCACATGACTTATAAGTCTATGATTTCATGCATTTATGCCAATATAGCATACATAAAATAAGTTACCGAATTACCTTTCGATAAGTTCTTCAATACCGAGTATATTTTGAACCGATCACCAACCTTGTAATACCCTTACTGTAACAGTCTTATCGGATAGGCAATTGGTCGAATTTTTTTTTATCCTTTAACTTAATCATCATCATACATATATGACTTTCATTAATCCTCAACCTATAACTGTTCGAAATTTACTATGCATTTAATAAAATTTTTGCAATATAACGGTTATATTCTTAACTAGCCCCCTGAAAAGCAGACAATTACACAGCCTCTCAGAGGCACAACAATTTAAATCCAATCATATAACAAATTTACAGATATTATCAAGCAACACATGCATACCATCCATTCTCTGCAATTCCTCATCCACATACCACTATATACAATACAAAGTACGATTATCGATACAATATCATTCTCATAAAACAAAACTTAATGGGTATATATACATGCCACAAAATATTCTTTCTAGCTCTTCAGCTTCAATTTCTCTTGTGTACCCACGCTCCAAACTATCTGTACGTGCACGCAGTAAATCCTACGTACTGAGCATTAAACATGCCTAATGATGACTAAAAATCATAGCATTTTCCTAAAATATATATATCTTTAATAATTTTGATTTAAGTTATTTATTATCGATTTTTCTTATTTAAAAACAATATTTATTTTATTAGCGACTAACTTTCCATTTAATTTATAAACTTTCTTATATTCTCAATTTAGTCCTTAAGCTTCTCTTTTATTTCAAAAATGCCATTTTATACTATTAATTACAAGTTTGTCCTTTTATTCCTTATTTTCTTATTTTATCTTATTAATTAGCTTATAAATTACTGAATAATCTTTATTTTAACCTTTTTCATGTAAAATTTTATTTTAGTCCTTTAACTTTATAAGGTTGACTTTTTATCCAATTAATTGATCAAATTACCATTTTACCCTTATTACTTATTTCCTTTTTCACTTTTACTTATTAATTTCATATTTTGAGGAAATTATCGTTTTACCCCTAAACTTTTAACCCTTTTTCATTTTGGTCCTTTTTCATATTAAACTTCCGTTTTAGCTTTTCTTTTTACACTTTTAACATTTTCTTATCAATATGCCCCTAATACAGCCCCGGCAAAAAACTCTCAGACCGGATATGCAGGACATAGACCCCACAGGACCACAATAGAATGAGAAATGACCTCCAAGAATCATCCCTCATATAACATATGACAGTACGTATGATATATATACTATGGTGATCAATGATCCAATCATAGTAAAGCAAGTCACCATGATTTGCACCGCGGTATATGTATCCCTATGGCCAGCCAATTATATTCTGAACTAGGTTTTACTGCCTGACTCTTTCTAAGGGCACAATTTTCTTAATTTTTCCTTTATTAGTTAATCTTTCATCCTTTTCCTTACTTTTCATTTCTTATCAATATAGTATCAGTGCCTTATAATTACAGTCCGTCTTCTTTACACAATCTATGAATCATTTCACAGTAGTTCACCATGTAATCTATAAATTATGCCATAATTCATTCAAATGTCACATTTTTCAACTAATACCTAATTAACATTTATTCTGAAAATATTCATTTAATTCCCATAAATTCTATAAAAATTCATAACTATTTATTTATATTAATATTAACATTAGAAAGCTTAAAATCACCCAAATTTACACTAGTTTCTTAGGAATCCTCATTCGGCTTACACTACAACTCCATCATACAATTTCCTTTAACTTCATTTAAGGTTTCTAATAAGCATATATAACTCTTAAATGAATGAATATAGCATTACTTTCAATTATACCCCAATATATGCAATTTTTCTTAAGAAACCTAAAGAAAATTCACTTAATTAATAGGGAAATAAAAGGATTAATTAGTCACACACCTTTTTCTATCGCTTAGCCTTGCCTAGACTTCCTTTTCTTTTCATTTGGCTTGAGAAATTTGCTCCTCTTCTTGGATTCCTTCACAAATCGAAATTTCCATCAAAGTAAACTCAATTATTTTGGCCTCAAATGCTAAAATTAACAGCAAAAATGAACTCTAGGCACCCAAAACTAGTATTAGGCACCTAAAAACCAAATTAAAATCAATTAATTCACTTACCTAACTTTGACACCTAAATTTTAATCCTTGATTTCTCTTGATTCTCTTCCTTGAATCAAAGATTAGAGCTTGCTAGTGTATTCTAGAGAGGCTGAAATCAATTTCTTAGGCTTTAATTTGGTGAGAATTGAGAAAAAATTGGAAGAAAAAAGTGAAGAAAATGGATGTGAAGTGTTTGGCCACCAAGGAGCTGAAGGAGAACGATTTGTTGCTGGAGAGTTCTAGAGTTTCTGCCATTTTATAGGTCTTTTTAATAGGCTTGGGCTGTCTTTTAAGTGGGCTTGAACAATTTAATTATTTAGGCCCACTAATTATCCGATAAATAGCCTTAATTAATTTCTCTCACTTTCCAACTTCAATTCTCTTCAAATTTGATTCAATTATTCATATCACATTAAAAATAGTCTATGCTTAAAATTTCAGCCCAATCGGAGTTCGTTACGGATCCGATTCAAAAATATCGGTGTTATCAAAAAATTTATTTTTTGCTACCAAAATATTCTACATATTATTTTCGGCACATATATAATTTTTGATAATTTTTAGACTTCATTAGATATTTTTAATAGCCAAAACGACCAAAAATTCAATTAAAAACCCTAAACCCTAATTTTCTTGGTTTTTGTTCTTTTGACTTTCGGAGGCCTATTTGACCTCAAATTCACTTCAAATTTAAATTTTGGACTACCCGTGACTAGTACTTTCCAATGGTCCAATAAAATATTTTTCATTTTCGGGTGTCATTTTTAGTCCGAAGACACTATTCACTGTCAGAAAATACTATTTATGATCAGTCCAACGTTGAGGCCATTACAAACCTACGTAACTTTTATTATTCACTTTATATATATATATACATGGATAAATTATATTTTTATTAAAGTATAGTTTGGGGTCTTATGCAGAATTTGCAGTAAACATTTGATTATATTAATAATGTGTTATAAATAAGTAAATAGAGAACAATAAATATACAAAACAAACTTAAGTCAGAAATATATAGAAAAAATATTATTCTTTTATATTTCATTGTGTGTATTTAATAACTTATGATGAATATATTTACATGTCATAAAGATTGGGTAAACAAGTTAACGTTAAAGTTTAAATGGAAATATAATACTAAGATCTAATTAGTAATAAATTACCGTATGAATATTTTTGCACTCTATTCATTAAGGAAAAGCGATGACGTGTTAATATCAGTGCCACACATCTCTATAGAATAATCAGCTCATTTCCGCGATAGCCGCACACTATGCTAGCTCCACTCGTACAGACTGAGATAGCTACGCTACCACATGGATTTCTCTAGAAAAGGAACTAAAATTAAAATTTAATTAAAAGAAAAAGAAAAGAATTACGAAAATGTCATTATTACGCCACGTAAGCCCTCACGTTCTCTTTCACTCTTCTTCTCCATCCTCCTCAAAACTACCTCTCAGCAAAATCTCTTCCCCAAGAACTAGCTTCTCCTTCTCTATCAAAGCCATGGCTTCCTCTACTAAAAAGGTAATAATCTCGAAAGCGACACTTCGTCTCCTTTAAAACGACGAGTCTTTTTTCTTATTAAGTTCTGATAGTTATTATTTGTTTCTGTGGTGTTTTGTTAGGTTTTGGTTCCGATTGCGAATGGGACGGAACCGATGGAGGCGGTTATAACAATAGACGTTATAAGAAGAGCTGGTGCTGACGTCACTGTTGCCTCTGTTGAGAGTCAGCTTCGAGTTGAAGCCGGCCACGGCATCAAGATCATTGCCGATGCTCTTGTTTCTGATTTTTCTGGCACCGGTTTTGACCTCATTACTCTTCCGGTAGCTCTCTTTCTCGTTTTTCAAACGGAATTAGCTGTGGTTGTGAATTTGTGCTTGTTGATTGCTGCTATTGCTTGTTATGCTTATCAGTGGATTCGGGAGACCTCGTGTAGGACTTGGCCTAGATGATCTAATTGTTTGATTTTATAGTTTTTCTTACTTGAAAAAGTCTTTGAGCTGCTGGTTTGTAAGTTCATTCTTGTTTTTAATGGATAGTGGAAAATTGATTGGTGTGATGGAATTTATGGTTGTTTCTAGTCTAATTCTGGTGTATGAGAAAGTCCTTAGGCAGGCAAATGTGCTGGATTTTTTCATGGAAGATTAATGGTGGATGCTGGTATTCCCCAAAAAATTTAATCGTTTTCTCGATTGAAAATAAAATATGATTTTTGAATTTTCCTCTATATTGACGACAACTAGTTTCTGTTATGTCACCATTATCCATGTCAAGTTTTTGGTGAAATTGTGCAACTATTTGTTTTCAATGATTGCTGGGAATGTGGCCAGACATTGGAAATTGGAAAGTTTTCCCTTCCGCTACTGAGCGGAAGTTGTGAGCTCTAATAGTTTATTATAGGAAATTTAATCTTTTCATGTTTTCTTTTTTATTCTAGGATTTTGGATTTGAGGATGAAAAATTTTGCTGCTTGCTTTATCATTCTTTTATTGTTTCTTGTGGTTGCTGATGCTAACTAGAGGCTTTATTTTTATAAGGGAGGCATGCCAGGTGCTACCAACCTTAAAAATTGTGGAGCTTTGGAAAGTATGGTGAAGAAGCAGGCTGCAGATGGGCGGCCTTATGCAGCAGTTTGTGCTTCTCCTGCTGCAGCACTTGGGCCGTGGGGTGTGCTAAAGGGATTGAAAGTATGACTGGCAACCCATTGCTCTTGTTGAATTTCAAAATAAATTATTTTCTGTGCAGAATTCTGTTTCTGTTATTGTTGGGGATTATGGCAATCAAAAATGTTCAGAAGAAGCAATTGTTTTGACAGGCAACTTGTCATCCATCGTTCATGGAGCAATTGCAATCTTCTGCGATTGCCGTTGAATCAAGAGTGCAACAGGATGGTGTAGCTGTAACAAGTCGTGGACCTGGCACTACCATGGAGTTTGCTGTTGCACTAGTTGAGCAATTGTATGGCAAAGAAAAATCTAATGAAGTTTCTGGGCCTCTTGTAAGTATTTTGTTAGATGTATTTTTTTGTATGTATGACTAAAATAATATAAAAAAAATTGGGGGTAAAACATCTGATTTTGTTGGAAAAATATTATGTGTTCTAAAGCAAATTGTAAATACTGTTAAAACATTAATGTGCTCATCATAATAAAGTTCAAGAGAGAGTTAATATCAGTTATTTTCAAGTTTTGTGGTGTGATCTGCAACTGAGAGATATGAAGTGTTTGATTAATTCAATTTGCCTATCAATGTTTCTTTTGATCAATGTGTTCTCTTTCAGTAATTTATAAATTTTCTTCTCGTCAAACACCAACCACACAAAACTCATACTCTGGAACATAAATGCCGTTGAACATTTAACGAACTTATTGTAGGCGCAAATGCATTGTTGTTCAGAATTATGTTGTGGGAATATGCTTCCACTCCTTTGAATACTTGTGACTTGAATTTCTTGGCCATGCATTTTCAAATATTTTGTTCTGTAATTCTTGTACTTAATGATTTTTTCAATTTGGTATCTTACTGCATCTTTGTTGCAGGTGATGCGCCCCAACCATGGGGATGAATATACCATGAAGGAGATAAATCCAATACAGTAGACATTTAACACTACTCCCCAGGTATGCCTTTAAACCTAACATTTTGTTACTGCTCCAACCCAAAAAAAAAATAAAAATTAAAGGAAAAAAAAAAAAAGAGAGAGAAGGAAAACTCCCAGTTATCTTCATACTTCTTTTGATTTATTTCTGCATTATCTTTTAACCAACTAATAAGTATGTAACTGGAATAACTATTAAATAAATCAAAGTAATATGCTATATAGGTTTTGTTGAAACCTGAAGCAGCGTTGCAGTAATCTTAACCAGTTATTGGGTGGACTATATTCTCGCTTGGGTGTGAACCCAGCAGGTGCATTCCTGAGTTGGAAGTTTTCAATTAATTGAAGTAGTTGGCTTTTCTTGCCTTTGAAATTTTTGAGTGGAACGGGAAGTATTATGCCTGATTGTCTTCCTTTTTCCTCTAGGTTCTTGTGCCCATTGCCAATGGCACAGAGGAAATGGAAGCTGTTATGATAATAGATATTCTGCGACGAGCTAAAGTAAATGTTGTGGTGGCTTCTGTTGAGGACAAGCTGGAAATTCTGGCTTCTCGTAAAGTTAAGCTTGAGGCAGATGTGCTGCTTGATGAGGCTTCTAAACTTTCATACGATTTAATAGTCTTGCCAGTAAGTAGAGTTTGTGTTTTTTTTTTTTTTCAATTAACCTAATAGGTTTACTTATTTATGTTTTTGTCCCTTTGCAGGGTGGATTGGGTGGTGCCCAGGCATTTGCAAAGTCAGAAAAGTTGGTGAACATGCTAAAGAGGCAGAGGGAATCCAATAGACCATATGGTGCTATATGTGCATCTCCATCTCTAGTCCTGGAGCCTCATGGTTTGCTTGAGGTATAACCTTTATAAATCAATTCTAATATCATCATTGAGATACTAAATCGCTAATGTCACATATAGTTTCAGAAATTAGTTAATGGGTTCACTTGGTTACTCAAAAATTGATAATTGAAGATGCTGTCATCCGAGCAATGATCTATATAACACTGGGGACCATATCAATCAAGCAGGCACCATGTATTGTGCAATGTATAAATTATTATGCATAATATGCATTCTAAGTTCTATGATGCTTCATAAAGATGCAACCCAGAAGTTCATAGCATACTTCAAGTTGCTGAGTTAAAATTCTCTTCTCTCAGGTTTTGTGTGTATGTTGGTTTCTTACTGTGAAATATGTTGTGTTTTGGTTCAGGGTAAAAAAGCCACAGCCTTTCCTGCAATGTGTGAGAAGCTGTCTGATAAGAGTGAAATTGAAAACAGAGTTGTGATCGATGGGAACCTCGTAACTAGCAGAGGGCCGGGAACTTCAATGGAGTTTGCGTTAGCGATTTTAGAGAAGCTGTTTGGACGGCAGAAGGCATTAGAGCTTGCTAAAACAATGCTTTTCGTAAGCCAGTAGGTTTTGTATGTGTAAGTACCTGCCTTAACTTCTTGCTGCTACTATTTGCTATAGATAGAAAGAGAGACATTAGGATGAGAGCTGAATTCGTATTTCAAAATGGATTCAGGGTGCTCATAAATCGTGTATACCTATTTTTTTAATAAATAAATGAGTTTTGAGCTTTTGGGGGCTCGTAATGGCTTTTTCAAATATTTTTTTTTTCTTTGACATGTGGTTCATATTAATGATGGATCGAGAGGCAGTTAGGTCATTCAATTCCGACAAAAATATAGAACGCGATATAGTAGAGCAAATTTAAACTTTGGTACTATAAAAGGTAAAATCTATTTCCAAGTTCACGAATTTTTAAAAATTTTATATTTAATTACTTTTTTCATTCTTTTTTATCTATCATTTTGAAGTAAAATATAAATTTTATTTATTTATTATTTTAAATTTTAAATATAATTTAATTTATTTTTTAATTATTTTTTTAATAAAATTAAAATTAATTATATTTGATAATTTAATTTTAATTATATAATTTAATATTAAATTTAAATTTATTTATTATTTTTTAATTTTATAAAAAATAATAAAAATGACATATAAAAAAAATAAAGAAAGTATTATTATTATTGGGTAGAGATATGAGATAATAGTACTTAACAGTACTTAACTCATAGGTTTAACATTTGTGTATTTTAAAATTTCTGAATTCAATGTGAACACTTTAAAACTTTAGTGATCTAATTGAGAATAGATTATTTTTCCTTATGGAAGTCGATGTTAAATTTTAAAAATTTTGAATTTAATGTGGAACATTTTAGAATTTTAGTGGCTTGATCGAGATTAAATTTTATCAGAATGATATGTTGTTAAATGTAATTGGAATGTATTAACGTGCCTTTTATAATCAATTAAAATATATGAATCTTATCATTATTATTTAAAAGGATTTTGAATTTTCATAATAATTATCAGTACAATTATAAGCTCAAGAATATCCATAATAATCATTTCCGAATGCTTGATGTTTGGTCAGTTGTAAATTCCTTAAATATTATGATCTAAGAACAGCATTAGGCAAATGTCCTTTTGACGAAGCTAAGTTGATTTTGATGGTGGAATTTTTCTTTGAATGAAGGGAATGTATTGATTGCCATTTTATCATTACGGGTACCAAGGATGAGAAAAAAAAAACCGAAAATATGATTAATCGTAAAATCGATTCGAAATCGAATCGATTTTTATGATTAATCAATCTGATATATTCGGTTACGATTTTTAATTTTTATATTTTTTGTTAATGATTGCGATTTAGCTTTTTAAGTACCGATTAACCGATTCATATATATATATATATATATATATATATATATATATATATTTCAATTTTTCTCTATTTCTCTCTAAAATTTATATAAAATAATACTTTAAAATATATTTAAATTATATATTTATTTTTATACCTTAATTTTTTATATTTTCCTATAAAATTTATATAATACTTTAAAATAAATTTATATTATATCATTCTCTTTAATTATATAGCAATATTTATATATAGTATACAATTAACTTTTATATACGTTTTTTTATCATATATTGGTGTTCATATTTTACTTAATAGTATTTAATTACATTATTATCCAAAATTTTATTTGACTTAGAATCAAACATAATAATTTTCAATAAATATCAAATTTATTTTATAATATTAGCTATTAATTTATAAAACATGAATTTTGCCTAGTAAATTATGTTTATTTCGTAATTTTTATATTAAATTGCTTTACACATTGAAAATTTAATTAAACTTTATCTAATTTTCTTAATATAATTTTATGTTATAAATTTTAATGGTTGACCGAAAAATATTGGTTAACCAAACCGAAAAATAAAAATCGATGGATTAGTTAACCGAATATAACGGACTGATTAATGATTAATAATTTAAAAAAACCGATATTAATGTACTAGTTAATTTTTTTGCTTATGGACCGGTTAACTGGTTCATGCTCATCGCTAACTGGTACAATTTATAAATTTTTCTGTCAAATTATCATTCATCTCATCTAGGGCTGGATAAAAAAAAATGAATTTTTGATTAATCAAAAAATTATTTGAAAATCAAACTGATTTTAAGGTTAATTAAACTGATAATTTAGAGTTATAATTTCTAGAAACTAGCAATTAAACGTTAGTAAACAATTACTCACTTTATATACATTTTGTATTTTATAATTTTATTTTTTCAATTAAAATATTTTTGTACATTATAGAATTATGATATATGACTTTTTAAATTATTATTATAATATATATTTTTAGTAAATAAATATTAAAATTATCTTCTTATTATAATAATTTATTCACTACAAGTGCAATATATATATATATATATATATATATATATATATATATATATATATATATATATATATATATATATATATATATATGTTGAGTCTAAAATTTTTTACCATTAAAAATTCTACATTTTATATAATGTATTAAATTTATATGTTAAACATTTTTAATAATTAATCAAAAATTATTAAAATTGATCGAAAAAAATTTTAAAAAACTAAAATTGATATAATAATTAACTGAAATTTAAAAAATTAATTAATAAAATTATTAATGTATCGACTACATTCAATCTAGATTCCTCCCTTCTTGACTAATATTGTCTATTCATTAGTTGGGACTGCTGGAATGATCCCGAGCAATAACAAATTTCCCTCTCTTTGGGTTATATGTCCAAATCAATTGAATTGTTGTTGTTGTTAATATGTTATTATTATTATTAGGTTTAATATCTAAAATATTCCCTAAACTTATATTTATATTTACAACTGATAAATGAGTTTTTGTCATATATAAACCATCATTTAAACTTCAAATATCATTAAAAATTACTATTTAAATTTCAAATAACAAGAATAATTTACCACCCGAATATATAAAAATGTTGAACACTCAACATAGTATTATTATATGTTAATATTAATTGAAGTTTAGATTATAAATTATTATCGTTATTTAAGTTCAAATAGTAATCTAAGATAATATTTGAAGTTTAGACGATTTAAATACGATAAAAGTTCAGGGATCAATTATGAAAATAAACATAAATTTAAAGAGTATTTTAGATATTTAGCCTTATTATTATTAAATACAAATAAATTAAAAATATATAATATATAATTATAACTATAAATATCAGTATGAATGATTGAAGTTGAGATTTTTCAAACAATTATGATAGTTTGAACTCAATGGTTTTTTATTTAATTATTTTTAAGAAATTGAACTGTGAATTCTACAATATCTTTACGAACTCTTGTCTCATTAATGTGCAAATCTTAAAATTAAGGGTGAGAAGGTTGGTTAATTGATCCGTTAGTGATTTTTTTAACCAATGTATTAATATTGATTTTTTAAAATCACTAACCATTAATAAGTTCATTAAACTTATTTAATTAGTCCATCAATTTTGATTTTTACGGTTTGATTAACAAAATAATTGTTGGTTCATTACTAAAATTTTTAATATACAATATAGAAATAGACAAAGTTCAATTTAATTTCCAATTTTTAAGGTAATTCAAAATAAAAATTATAAAATAAATATAATACTAGCTAAAACTCACATTTCACATTCATCGTATTTCACTTCATATGGTTAATTATTTCAACAAATCAATAATTAATATTATAAAATGGATTATTCATATATATGTGTGGGCGTACGCGCGAGTGCCTAATTTTAAGTCAAAAATATTTTGGATAAAATATAAATTTTAAAATATAAAAAAAATGTAATTAATATATACTATCAAGTAAAACATATACAACAATAAGAAATAACACATATAAAAATTAATCAGTTACTTAGGTAGAGCGAACTTAGGTCATTTCGGTTCGTTATTTTTTTCAGTGGATCCTATCTTGGATTCCACTATCTTGGATTACAATTAGAACAAAAAAAATCAAACTGAAAATCGAATTAGACTCGAAAATAATTTGTTATGGTTTATCAAATAAAAATTCGGTTTTTGATATAAAAAAATAATTAAAATCAAACTGATCAAATTTTTAGTAGAATTTCATCATTTTGATAATGAAGTTAGAAGGCTGACAGCGACGGAAATAAAGTGAGATAAAGAGGGCAGCAGCTGAAAGAAATGAGCAACAGACGAAAAAAAACAAAAAGAAAAGAATCGAGAGGTTAGCGATTTGAGATTCTGACAATATGTATTTTGGTTATATATATATATATATATATATATATATTAACCAAAATGATTTGGTATTGAATTTCGGTCGTTTTCTGTTTTAATTTTTTTCATTTCTTTTCCTTTATCATTTACTTATCACACAAAATTTAAACAAATAGACATTCATTTATTTTTTCTTTCGGCCGGGTTCTGGTTAGATAAAAAATTGCTAGATCTAACTCTTTGTGATTAAGGGGAATAATATATTTAATATAAATTTTACAAAGAAATAAAAAAGGAAAATTTTTAAGGGATAAAAATAACAATATAATTTAATTATATTTTAAAGTATAGTTTTAAGAAGAAATAAAAAAAGAAAAACTTTTGAGATATAAAAATAAAAAATATATAAATATTAATCCATTAACTAGTAATCAAAAAAACAAAACTAATCGATAACTAAAAATATTAAAAATAAAAATTGAAATAGAGTTTATCAAACCGATTACTCAAAAAAAATTAAATTTCTAACCAACGCAATTTTGTTGACTAGTAGAAAATATCCAAATTGCAAGGGACAAATCTCTCGCTAAATAGAATTATCGAGAAAATTGTAAAGAAAAAAGTTCCATCTTTGTATTGAGCCTAGTAGAAATCTAATAAGGGATTTTCCCTTGTTGATTGTCGGCAAGTGATGGAGTGAGGGATTCCTTAGCAAAATATGTCCCTTGCTATTCTTAAGCAAATTAGGGAAAAGAAGTCTTTCAAAATATGTGTTCCTTATTATTTCCTAACAAATTAAGGGGGAAAACCCCTTGCAAAATATGTGTCCCTTACAAAATATGCGTCTCTTGCTATTCTTAATTTATAAAATGAACAATGAAAATCCCATTTAGTAATGGAAAAATTCTCTTAAAAAAATTTATTCAGTTTGCGAGGGACAATTCTCTCGCTAAAGCAGTACATTTTGCAAGTGATTTTCCCTACAAACTAAGTAAACATTCATTTTCCTCATCCAACATATTTAGCGAGGGAATATTCTTCCAAAAAGTAATGACGTAAAATCCCTTGCAAAATTCACTAATTTAATCCCTCATTGAATTAACTAATGATTTTTCTTTGCAAAACAAGCAAATATTCATTTCGGGGCTTTTTTTATTTTTAAATCTGGGGTGTTTTTGTAAAAAAATTTGAAAATTTGATGCTAAAATAATATTATTTAAATTTATAATATGCTAAAAAAAGGTAAATTAGTTACCATTTTATATCAATGTCAACCCGATGCGAAAAATTGTGTATATTGTCGGAAAAATAGCATCTCTGGTTGCCTTTTTTTGAATTGGGAACTGTGTGTTGGGGCTCTCTCTGGGCAAAAAGGCATAAAATTGTGAATTTCAGGTGGTCAACGATGTGGAGGCCATGTCTGTTAAAAAAAAGTGCAGCTGCTGGGAGGTGTGTAGACAGGGTCAATTTCACCTACGGTCACTCAACTTTCATCAAATCATCCAAAAGTAACGGAATTATTTTTTGTGACATAAATGTCACTGAACTTATACATATTTGCATAAAAGTCACGATCACCGGATTCCGACGATGACCCTTGCCGGATTGATGACATGGCGCGCCACGTCATATGCCTAGACACACGTGGCACGTTCCACGTTTAAGTCAATTTCAGATACGGTCACTGAACTTACAATTTATCACTCAAAAATAACTGACTTATTTTTCATAACTTAAATGTCACTGAACTTGTTATCTTTTTTCAAAATAGTCATTTTGACCAGACACACATGGAGATATAGGTGAGCAAATTTCGGTTCAAACCGAAAAATCGAACCAAATTTGATTTTTTAATTTGGTTCGATTTTTAATTTTTCGGTTCGGTTTAGAATTTTGAAAATTTTTTGTTTTCGGTTCAGTTTTTGAAGGAAAAACAACATAAAAATCAAACCGAACCAAAATTGTATATAATTATATAATTTTTTGAATTTTTTAATTGAATAATTATTTTGTACATGTAAATTATCTTATTTTGAGTTGTAAATTATATATCAATTATTAATATCTATTTTTTATGTGATAATTTGAAATTTTGACTATTAAATTAAAAATCGATTAAATGAAAAAATTTATTTAACGATTTTATTGTATTATTTATTATATATTTTGGGATTGTATTTTAATTTGAACTTTTATTTTGTACAATTTAAATGTTTTTACTTTAGTATAATATGGTTTATAATTTTGTATAATTTTTAGACACAATTTTTTAATTTTTTTAAAAAAGTTTTAATTTTCAGTTTTTCGGTTAACCGAACCAAACCGACCGAAAATTTTGGTTTGGTTTGAATTCGGTTATTTTATAAATTCGGTTCAGTTTGGTTGATTAAAATCTTAAAAGTTCGGTTTTCGATTATTTCAATTCGGTTCGATTATTGAACAGAACCAACCGTTGCACATGGCTTCATGGAGATGGATTTATTGCCACGTCATCAGCTATGACACATTAGCTATGGACGTTATTAGCTATGGACACACATAATTTGCTGATGTGTCAAATATAACACATTAGCTGATGACAATGATTTGGCTACTAATGTGTCAAATATGAAATATTAGCTTATGATGTGATAATAAATTAATCATCATGAGTATCCGGTCAAGATGATTTTTTTGAAAAAAGATGACAAGTTCAGTGATATTTAAGTCATAAAAAATAAGTTAGTTACTTTTGGGTGATAAATTGTAAGTTCAGTGACCTTAGCTGAAATTGACCCAAACGTGGAATGTGCCACGTGTATCCAAGCATATGACGTGGCGCGTTATGTCATCAATCCGGCAAGGGTCATCACCGGAATCCGGTGATCGTGACTTTTATGTAAATATGTATAAGTTCAGTGATATTTATGTCACAAAAAATAATTCCGTTATTTTTGGGTGATTTGACGAAACTTGAGTGACCATTGATGAAATTAACCATGTGTAGACAAGAAATACAAGCTGCCATTTCTAAGGCTGTAGTGTAGGCTCTATTGTAAAAAAAAAAATTCAATAGTTTAAACGATTTAACAATGTTAACAATACTAGAGATTTACAAATATTTAAATTGTTCTGGACCATGTACATCTAGCTGTAAGTGTCAATTATATATATATATATATATATATATATATATATATATATATATATATATATATATAATTCTGACGGTATCAAGATTTACTGTGGGGAGAAATAGTTGTATGTTTAAGCTTGGAAACTCCTTAATAAATAGCTTGAGAAAGCGTCAAAGCGCTCATCAAATTCGTTAGCAACATGGACGAGGCACTCATCCATTACTTTTAGCCCTGTATACACATCGATAAGGGTAACGCTAGGGACTGTCGAAGGGCCAATATTAGTGGCTGAAGCAGGCTGTGAAGTGTTGGTCTCCATCGTCTCCCTCTGCTTGCTAGCTTTAAGACCTAGAGGAATAAAAGAGTAAACAGAGCCCCTTTTGTCCAAAAAAATTCACTTAACGAGCAACTTTGAAATCACCTGAACTTTTAAAATCAAAATATTTTGGCCATTTCATTGCTGATTTAGCATGTTCCCTGAAATTAACTCAACTAAAGCTCTTTGAATGCTAAGCATACAAAAAAAATTAATAAAACTTAATACATATCTAGCACCTTAATATAAGAATTAACAATGTTAACAAACAATTATTGGGTTGAAAATCCAGAGTCCAAACACTAAACAAGGGGCGCCAATGGGTTGACCAAAGAAGCCCAGTCTAAAATAAATGACTCGATAAAACATTACTAATTTACTAATTTGTTGATGAGCGCTTTGACGCTTTCCAGCGCACCCTCAAGCTATTTATTAAGGAGTTTCCAAGCTTAAACATACAACTATTTCTCCGCACAGTAAATCTTGATACCGTCATAATTTATATATATATATATATATAAAATTGACACTTACAGCTAGATGTACATGGTCCGGAACAATTTAAATATTTGTAAATCTCTAGTATTGTTTTAAAAAATCGAATATTTTTAAATTCAAATCTTATAATTATATTCGAATTCGGAATAATTTTGTTCAGCTCTAAAAATTTGGGACATTTCAAATCGATTTTTTGGTTATTTTGGTATTTATAGTATAGTATAAAACAATCCAATATATATTTCAGATAATTCAATTTTTTTTTAAAATAGATTCCATCAAAATACTCTATATGCTCACCAAATTATCAGTTTTTACACAAATACCAATACTAAGGTATTCATTAGTTTTACTAATTATTATAAAAAATTATATTGAATAAAATAAAATTTTCACTCTTAATTTAGATTGTCATAATAAAGTGTGTAAAAAGAAAATTAATATTAATTAAGTTATTAGATGTTTTGTTGACATTACATGAAGGGTAGTGTTGAAAAGTTCACATCTTGAATGTATTAAAGTGATAATTTAGCAAAAGAAATTTTTTTTTTTTCAAAAAGTGCTAGTTTGGTGGGGTAGAGGGAGTATATAATATTTCAATAAATAAAACTAATATTCTAAAAAATTCTATAGTTCAGCTTAATTAACTGAACTTAACTAAAAATATTTTATATATCATCCATAAAAATATTTTAAAATCAATTCGTAAAGTATATAATACATAATATAATATCTTTTTAAAAAAATTGTAATATATTATATTTGACTTAATTTGAAAATTTTGAGCAATATTTAAAAATAAAAAATAATTAAATTTAAAAAATTTAATTATTAAATACATTATTTAAGATTTATGCAGATATAATAATTATTTAATTCAATTTTTTAAGTTCTTCAATTAATGCTTTGAAGACAACAGCGGATAAAAAAACAATCTATTTAGCTGATTGTGTTTTACTAAATTAAAAATTATATGTGTTTAATTGTTTGGTACGGACTGAATTTTTAATTTCTCAAATCTACGACTAAAATTTTATTTTATATAATAATTATGTATAATTACATTATTACTTTTTTGATTTTTTTTTCAATATTTAACACTATACAAATTAACATTGTATTATTTTCATCATATTTATTACTATAATGTTATTAATAATATTAACACGTTTAAATTTTAATACTAACACCATATAAATTTTATGTTGTATTATAAATTTTATAATGTAAGGACTTAGTAATCAAAGAAATTGTTACATACCCATAGGTATTAGTGCAAAAAATAGAGCAGTAGTAGTTGAGTAATATAAAAAGTAAATAAAATAAAATTGCTAAAATAATTATGCGGTGAATTGCTTGGTTACACATTCATATTGGTGTTAGATGCAATAAATAGAGTAGTAGTTAAATGACATTAAAAGTAAATAAAAGGAAATTGTTACTGTAATTAGATATAAATTGATTAGTTACATAACCATATAGACATTGAGGCCAAAAATAGAAAAGTAGTGGATAAGTGACATTAAAAGTAAATGAAATTAAATTGATAACATAATTAGATGATAAATTGTTTAGTTAGATAATTAATGAATTTACTATAATTATTCTTATATATAATTAAATATAAAATTTTATTTAACCATAGATACGAATAATGAATACTTAGTTAACTATCTATTATAAAATATTTGTTATAATAATTAAATTTATTTTATTAATGTCATTTTATTTCATTAAGTGATTATTATTGTAATTTCAAACATTAAAATACAAAATAGTTATTAATTTAAAATTTATATGATAAATTAGAATAGAAATTATAAATAATATTTGTCTATAGATTATTAGTATTATATATCACAACTAACTAATATTGATTTTTCAGTTTAATTCAGTTTCAAAATAATTCAATATAATTTAATTTGATTTTTGATCTAATTCTAAATAAAATATTCATATCCATATTAAATAACGTTATTAGAATGGTTCAACTTTAGTAAAAAAATTAATAGATATAATTGGATTCATTTTTTTTAAATATTTTAATTCAATTAAGAAAGATTTAAATTTATGTACACTAAAATTACACGTGGTATTTTTAAATGACTCCTTAGTCCAATTGTATGAACATGAGAAATTAAAGAATTATTAAATTGAATGTTCCAAAAAGAATTATTAAATTGAACAATTGTGGATCTTCCCAATTGACTTTTCTTCCAGATTGGAGGATGCCAAGACATATTGACCAGAGTTCGTAGCATTGAATGCAAGTGCTCCCAATCCCATGCCACTTGTTTATTTATTTATTATTAGATAGATTATTGTATTATTTTTTATAAATAAAGAAAATAAACAATTGAGAGTTTAATGATTAAAATAATTAAAATTAAATCTTACTTCATCTCTAAAAATTTACTTAGATATAAAATAAGTATTATGTCAATGAATCCTGATATATATATATATATATATATATATATATATATATATAATTCTTTATTTTTCATTCAATTGTCTAAACTTACCGATATAAAATTCATCCAATAATATAATATTTAATCATGATCCTATTTTACATGATACTTTCACAATTATATATATCACGTCAAAATTAATTTTTAAGATGATGTCAAAAAAACTTATAGGAAAGACAATATCGCATACTTAAAATTTCATGTTTTATTTCTTTTTGTTTTTTTGAAGGTTTCATTTTTATATCTTAATTCGTATTTTCTAATTTTTAATGAATGAGTAGATAATTAATTAATAATATTGTGTCCCAACGACATAGGATTTTATATTTCTATGGAACTATAATAAAATATTCCAGCAAAAATAATTTGTTCATTGTGAAAAAAATCTTGATTAATTTTATGTATTGGACAGATTATGCTTGATTTCAAGGATCAAAATGTAATTTAAGTAAGAGTTGACTCAATTAGGGGTGTGCATCGGTCGGGTTCGGGTGAACCCGACCCAACCCAGATTAACCAGAGATCTGAAATTTACCTATTTTTCTTACCCGACCCTATCCTACATAAATTTTGAACCCCTACCCGAACAACCTGATTTTTCCGGACCCCGACCCGAATAACCCAATTAACCCGAAATTTTATTTTTTTAATTTACATATTTATATTAAAATCCTAAATTAATACAAATAAATAATATTAAATACCATAAAAAATATTTTAAAAATACAACAAACTAATAATTACAAAATTACATTAAATATATATTATATATTAATTAATATTGTAGAAAAATTAGTTTTTTTTATTTATATTTTTTAAAAATTGGGTTGTTCGGTCGGGTTCGGGTTAGTCGGATTTCACCCTACCCGAACCCGAAATATCCCTAATATCCAAAACCAAACCGACCCTATTAACCCGATTAACCCCATCAAAATTGATTGGTTTGGTTTGGATTGGTCAGATTGATCGGGTCTGTTCGGTTTTTGCACACCCCTAGACTCAATGTATTAAAAAGTTTCAAATTAAAATTTTTATTTTTATTTTTATAAGAAAAGAAACGTACGTTTATAGTTTTTATAAGTTGGGATGGTTTTTCTGTTAGTTTATTTTTACCGACAATTTTTAATATCTTAAAAATTAATTTTAGCTCATCTATATGATTTAAATATGTAAAATGGATCAGATTGAATTGATTCGGATAGGATAATATTTGGCTCAAATTAATTTTGAGTTATTGTTTCAAGTCATCGGGTTGGATAACTTTGAAATCAGATTGGATTTTAGGTATAATTTATATTTTTTTAACATGAAATTGGTTGATAAATTTTTAAGTTATCAAATCAACTTTTAATCATATATAAGTTTCTCTTAAATATTAATATATTTTAACTATTTTGAAATTTTGATAATAATATATACAAATTTAAAAACAAAAATTTACTAAAAGAATAGTGTGGATATCTATTATAAAGAAAATTCAATTAATTACAATGCCATTTTATATTAACTAATTTTTTTTTACGGATATTAACTAATTTGTTAAAAAAATGGATTGATAAAAATGACTCATTATATATACACATACACATACGTGCAAACGACATATTTACCTTATTACATATATATAGATATATATACATGCATATATGTATATATGTGCATACGTACATACATATACATGTATGATGTACCTAAATGCACACATATAAAATTCGATAAGTTCAATTTTGTAGAAAATAGAAAAAAATATTGTATAATTTATTGTAGCATAAATATTATATATTATAATATCAACAAAGTGACACACAGTAGATAATTAGATTTTTTTTTTTTTGAAAAAATAGATTTATCATCAGTTTAGAATTGAAAAAATTAGATATAAGATTTTCTAAAAAACATTTTTAGATTGACTATTCGGGTTATGAAGTTAGGTTAGATTCAATCCTTAATTTTTTAGATCAGGTTATATACCTTTTTCTCTGGTCAGGTTCGACTTTGGGTCAAACTTTTGTGGTTCGGATAAAAATTTGACAATTCTGCTGTATATTCATATTAAATTATATATATATACCTCTTAAAATTCTATATATTATTCATAATTCTATATTCTAAACATTTCCACTGATATTTGGAGAAAATTCAATTTTTACCATAGACATTAATTTGTGATTTCATCTTGCACATATGCAATTTTGTGAAGAAGAATAATTTGCACCTTAAACTTTAGAAAAGAAGAGTAAATTTGAAACTTCTCGAAGGTGAAAAACGACTGTTTTTTTTTTTATACTTTTTTCGACTTATATGGTTTTACAATTGAAATGTATTGCAAGCTATAATATAATATAATATAATATGATATAATATAATATAATATAATAATTAGGTATGATTTTATTTGAATCTCTAATTTGTTGTATTACTAGCAATTTGGTATTTAAAATACTTTTAATTACAATTGGATGCCTAACACTAACATATCTCGTCATTTCAGATAAGATGAGAAAAAAAATTGAAATTTCGGTTAACCAAAAAATCAATCCGAAATTAAACTGATTTTTAAGTTAACCAAACTGATATTTTAAGTTTATAGTTTTTAATTTTAAAAATCGACATTATATGAATTATATTTTTAAATTTTACACTTATATTTTTTAATTTTTGTGTAATTTATAAATATTATGATATATAATTTTGTAAAATATTATTAAAATATATATTTTTAGTATATAAACATTAAAATTATGTGCATAATTAGCCCTATATTGTTAGTTTTATATTAAATATATTTAATTTTTATAATTGATTATGAAAATTTTATTTTTATTTTGATTATTTTAATGGATATTGTATTTAATTTGTATTTTTTCATTTCTAAAGCATTTTTAACTATTAAAAATAATATTACAAATTGTACAATTTATGAAATTTATATATTACAACTTTTTAATGGTTAACCAATAAATCGATCTGAAAAATCGAATTAAAAATCGAAACCGATATAATGATTAACTGATATTAATGAATATATTTTAAAAAAATTATTAATGAATTGGTTAATAGGTTCATGTTCACCCCTAATTTTCAAATGTGATCTTTAAATCTTTTTCCTTCTTATCCGAACAAACACAAAAGTTAAGATTTGAACAAAAAACAAGGACATATAGGAGTCCAATCGGAAAGAAAATTAACTTAATAATTAGGCTGTAACTGAAAATACATTAAGGACTTAATTGTTAATTGATTCGTATTAAAATGTAATTTATCTCTAACAAGTATAGGATGTCAGTAGGCAAATATGCTCCAAAGTATCAAAATCTATTCTAAACCCATTTATTATCAATACACGTGATTATCCTTATCTGTATAATTATTTATTTAACTTATATTAAAAAAATGTAAATTTTAATAAAATTACAACTTATAAAACAACCCAAAAATTAAAAAACTTAATTTTATAAATTTTTAAATCAATATCTAGATAAAAATTTATAAATTAAAATTTTACATATTACATAAAATTAAGGTAAAATTTTTCAATAAATAAATTAGTGCATTGTTGAAATTCAATAAATTTTAACGTTTTACCCATGGGGTGGTGGTTTGATGGTGATGCAGGTTAGGTGAGGAATGAGAGGTCTCAAAATCGACTTCCGACACCTTATATGGGGAGGGATAAAAAATTTTAACCTGCAATGATATCCTGAATCCGAATTTAGTCGGTCCAACGAAATTCGAATACCGGATGGTTAATCCAAAATAAATAAATAAATAAATAAATTTTAACCTTTTTAATTTTTCAAAAGTTCAAATTAGTGTGTCGTTGAAATTCAACAAATAATTTTTTTTCTTCCTCTTATTAATCGTATCATTTGTAAGTAAACTTGCTAGAATTATATCTGAACATTGAAAAATATTTCAAACTTAAATTTAATGTGAAATTAGATAATTTAATTTAATATTTTTTTCTTTAAATAATTGACCATCTTAATTATATAGGAAATATTTAGCAAGTAGAGGAAACTTAATTAATTGTCAAATTGTTAGTTTGAAATATTTTTCTATCTTCACCATTGACGGCCTTTCAGGTAGCTGGAAACTCCCCTCAAATTCATTACTTTTCAGTACATTTCAATAACTATTTGTTCATTGCGCCAATCCCAATAATCTAACCCTTCTCTTTTCTCTGTTCTCCCTCTCATTCTCTAATATCTCTGTGCTTCTGGGTTTTAATTTTTTCCCCAAGAAAGCTGTTACTGTTAATTGAAGGTTTCTGCTTGCGCCCAGCTTGTACTTGGAATTCCAATCTTCAAGTAAAGGTAAGCTATAATCCATCTATATTTTATCGTTTGTTTGCTCAGAAAATGAAGGAAAAAAGCCAACAAAGAAAAGTCAACATGGAAAATAGAAAAAGTCAAACTGTGAAATAATTAAGAGGACTTTCAATGCCCTTGATTTCTTTCTTCTTCTTCTTCTTCTTGTTTTTTTTTTTTGATAGCTATAAACTGTTCTTCGGAGGTTGATTTTGTTATATTTTCTCTCTCTCTCTCTCTCTTTTCCTTCTCATGCAATCGAAATTGCACGAAAATTGGTATCCTTGGCTTTCTATCTCTGTATCTTGTTTTTTTATAATTGACATTTCTTTCTCTTGCTTTTGTCTTCATGTGAATGCTTTGGCTTGTGAATAGAAGGTGATGTGTTGGGGTTTAGATACGTTGAGATCATAATTGCTTGTTTATTTCAAAATCTGCTGTACAAAATCCGTTTGCAAGTTTGTAGCAAAGGGGTTTCTATAGCAATTCTATTCAAAATAAGTTAGAATTAATTCGCAACTATAATTTTCGTATTTGCTTTTACAGATTTTGAAGTATTTGTTGCAATTACTATACTCCCTCTACTTTTTAAGCACCTTTAATCCAGTCTACTGCAAGTTTATAGGTAAACTTTGCGTCAGCTCAATGAAAATTGCTATCTTTTTACTTCTGCTTTCAACTTGATGTGAGACGTAGGTTCTTTGCATCAGTATTCGTGGTTCTATCAATCCAATTATTGCATTTGCTCTCTTTTTTGCCTACTTTTCTTTTGTAACTAATATGTCATATGTATTGCTCCTTGGTCCTCCTCCTTTTCTTTTCATTTTCTCAAGAAATATTTATATCTGTATTTTTTAAGCTTCTGTTGCGAATTTTGCCAATTATCAACTTGTGTGCCCTCTGACAGATTGTAAACAAAGGGCAAACATATATTGATTTTGAGTGCTTAATAGTTTATGTTGTTCCTTCGACTTTATCATTCTATATGAATTAGGAAGATTACACTGTTGGGTTGCACTTCTCCAATTAAGTTTTTAAACTTCTGAGATTTTTTGCTCAATTGAGAACTTCAGACATCTGAATATGCAAAGTGCTTCATTGGTTTCTTAGGCTCTTTAGTATTGAACGTTCTTCATGTGCGGAAAATTTTATAATAGCAACTCTCTTTGTAAATTGAGTTTAATAAAGTGGTTGCTTTAAAGAGTATTTCGGTTTTCAGATTCTAAGGAATGAGATTATTGATGTTATTTAGTGGTGGCGACTTGTGTGTTTCAATTTGAACAATAAAATTTGAGCTCTACGAATGCTTACGAGGTTTTGTAATCTCCTCATTCCTCAACATCATATTTTCCCTTTTAATATACTTTCCCAACAAATAACGTCATATATGTTCTTCAGATCAAGTTCTTTAAATTGCTTGTACCTTGGAATTATTTTTAATATATTTACTACATGATATGTTTGGCATTCATATATTTTATCCCGTTGCTTTATGGCTGTTCTTATTTTGGTAAAAGATTTTCATTTCCTATCAATTTTCATCACTGCATAAATGTGAGTTATCTTGAGAAAAAATGTTGGCTGTTGATGTGGATATGATGTTTTTAGGGGAAAAAATAATGTGTATAATTATCCATTGCTGTTGTGATAATAAAATCTCTAAATTGGCGATTGCTTTTCCATTTTCTTTTGATTTTTTGGTAGTTAAGATTATGCAAGAGCACACATTTCAATGTGGTTGTGTTTGGAAGTTTTATTGGTTTCATTGTACATGCAGGGACAAGTTTCTGGGGTGGCTTTGTTTGCTTAAGAAACTTGGTGATGACTTGTTTAGTTTCATGTTTCAGAAATACGGGAGCCTCCCCACCTAAACATAATGTAGATGCTGATTATGGTATGCAGCTCAAGAGACTTTTTCGTGCTTTTTTTTCATTGAACAGTAAGCATAAGTTATGCTAGTCTGAGAAAATACTGTGATGCTTATTTCTATTTAAATATGTCTATACCAGATCAGGTAAACCCAATGAAATGGCAGATCACGAGTATTCTTCCCAGTTTACATTATGATTCTGAGAATATTTTTTTTTCCATCTTTTCATTCTCTTTTTTATCCGATATGTTTTATGTGTATGTTGAAGATTCTAATGAATTTACATGGTGCAGATGTTTCCAGCATCCAAAATGCTAACTTCTATACTTACAAAGAGTTGCGAGTAGCAACTGAAAATTTTAGTCCAGCTAATAAAGTTGGAGAGGGTGGTTTTGGTTCTGTCTACAAGGTGATTGCATTAGATGTGATAACGATCTAAATATTTAAAGGAAATTTTCAGTCCATCAGTTGTTTCTAGTCTATTACCCTTAAAGTAAATGTAATACTCAATTCTTCTTATTACTGTTTATGGACAGGGAATGCTCAAAGACGGCACTGTCACTGCCATAAAAGTACTGTCCGGTGACTCAAGGCAAGGAGTGCGGGAATTTTTGACAGAAATAAAAGTGATTGCGGATATTGAGCATGATAACCTTGTTAAGCTGTATGGCTGTTGCGCTGAAGGAGACCATAGAATTTTGGTCTATGGCTATCTTGTGAATAACAGCCTTGCACAGACACTTATTGGTAAGGCCAGCATCCATATTTAAAATTGAGTTTATTAACCACTTTTTTGTTATGATTTTCCTTGTTAATTATGATTTTCTCTTTACTGTTAAGGTCAAGGCCACAGCAGCATCCAGTTCAGTTGGCCTGACAGGCGTAAAATTTGCATTGGTGTTGCGCAAGGTCTTGCATTTCTTCACGAAGAAGTCCGACCTCGTATTGTTCATAGGGATATTAAAGCAAGCAATATTCTCCTTGATAGAGACCTCAATCCCAAAATTTCAGACTTTGGGCTCGCAAAGCTTTTCCCAGATAACAAGACCCACATTAGCACACGTGTTGCTGGAACTGCGTAAGTTCATATTATACTACAGATTGATATGCATGTAATATTGGATTTCCTTGCAAACTAAAAATTGGTATATAGTCTTTGTTTGCACTACTGTTTTGCCTGCAAGATGCACTGTGTTTAAGATTGGCAGGGTGGTGTGAAATTTTTTCAGTGTATGTTTAACTTTACTTGATTACATTCATGGCTCTGAATTCTTGAAAACTCTGTAACATCTATTAGACTGCATCAGTGCATATGTTTTCCATCTCATATGTCTCACCAGAATGTAACATTGATCCTTCCTTTCCTCCTTGAGAACTTTGCATTAGCTGATACTTGTACCTTTGAATATAATTTCAAATTTGATATTTAGTCCCTGACTTGAGGCTTCAAAGCTTTGTAAGTCTTCCACAACATGGCATCAGGCTCATAAAAATGTGATGTGATAATGACAAATTGCTAATAGAATATGATGTTTGATTGGGATTGGATAAATTGGAATATTTTTTGTTTTCAACTTTACCAATTACTTTTTGACACTTGAATATTTTATTGGTGGACTCTTAATAGAGGTTATCTGGCGCCTGAATATGCTGTCCGTGGTCAGTTGACAAGGAAGGCAGATATATACAGTTTTGGTGTTTTACTCTTGGAAATTGTTTGTGGGAGGTCCAACACAAACAGGCGTTTGCCTCCAGAAGAGCAATATCTTCTTGAAAAGGTATAGGCTTCTTGAATATTCTATATTTTTGTTTAGTATATCAAATCAAGTAATGAGATAAAATTCGTTTCTAGTGGTAAAAAGAGGTTATAAATACAACTAGTTTGCATGGGCATCAAACAAGAGATTTTCTTTTAATGGGTCCAATTTCGTAAGCAAATTATTTCAGTAAATTCAATTACCAGAATGTGGGCAATCACAGACTTGTAATTGATTCCCACATCTGAGTGTTAATCTTGAAGTTAGATTAGCATCTTAATACTACATTATTAAATCTAGAAAACAATTTATCAAATCTGGAAGAAGATTGAAGGCTTAAATTTAAGTAATATTGGTGTCAAGCAGGCCAAACACATTTAATAACTGGGGCCTTCAGCATCCTTGTCACTGAACAGAACCAGTTTGTTGTTTCTTATGCACATGATTGTGACAAGGAGGATAGTTCTAAATAGTCTGTTAATTCTTATCAATAACAGCAAAACCTTTATGGGTAAGTTTTCTTCTATAATCGTAATAGAGTCAACTGTCCTTTGATTTTTGATATTCAGTTTTTATGATTTTCTTCATTATTTATTACTTTGTTGGCTTTTTCTTAGCTACTGTCTACTTCCAAAACGTCAATTAAATGGCTTACTTCAAATTGAGTGGAAAATTCTTTTGGAAGTTTTCAGTCATCTCTATTGTGTTCTCTTTACATGGGTGTGCAATTTTCTGAAGAGTTAATACGGTATGATCAGGGGCAGGGCCAAGATTTAATTTTAACGGGGCAAAATTTTAGTATGTTATTTTGAAAAGAAAATAACTTATAGCAGCGAAAAAAAAAAGAAACTTCAACTAAATAGCTAGAATATTAAAATAAAAAATACATTTGTTCTTAATGAGTCTTCATGCTAAAGTTATGAGTCTGTAAAGTAATTAAAATTAAATTGAGTTAGTGGAGCGGATTTGATTCTTTAGGGGGTATGCTTGATTTTATTGAATTTGAAGTTGGATTAAGTTGAAGTAAGAAGTGGACAATCCTCTAGCGACCTTACTTTTATGGCAATATAACTTGGTATAAGTTCAGAATAGCCAAATAGATTTGTTGCCTGTGTATCACCAATTATATACTTTAGTCTTTATCAACAAAAAAAAAAAGGAACTGTTTACTCTAAAGGAGGTTAGATTTTCTCGGTAAACGGTTATCATTTGTGGATGGTTGTATATGCTTGAATTTGCTTAGTGCAATAGTGTCATTGATAAGAGACGCTGCTGTTCTTTCATTTTAGACAGCATGCAAGGATCTATTCTTATAGAGCTCTATTTTCTGAGCTGCTTTATGAAGGGGAAATTGTTTGATACTATGTTAAAAAACTGCAAAGACATTATGTAAGCAAAAAATAACTTGCATTCTACTTGCTGTATCTAGAATTGCCTCCTATCATCTGGTGTTTAATTGCATAAGGAAAATAGAAGTCAAGGATTATTACTGGTGGAATTTTATTCTTCAAAAAATTGCATAATAATTCTAAGATGTTTATTATTGTTTTACTATAAAACTAACTGGGAGTGCACTAAAGCATCAAAACATGAATATACTGACAACAGAATTCATAAGTACTTATAACTCAATCTATCACTATAAAACTTGAATATTTGTTATATGAGAAAGGTCAATTTTAATTTGATGGCATTTGAAGGCATTGTCCTCTAGTGGATCGATGTTTCATCATCATATCTGCCCAATTGCAGGTATGGGAAATGTACGAGAAGGGAGAACTGATGAGCTTGGTTGATGCATCTTTGAATGAGGATTATGATGCTGAAGAGGCATGCAAATTCCTAAAGATTGGCCTTCTATGCACCCAAGACATGCCCAAACTCCGACCAGCTATGTCATTGGTGGTCAAGATGCTAAAGGGTGAGATGGATGTAAATGATGAGAAGATAACAAGACCTGGAATGCTCAATGAGTTAATGGGTATCCGAGGTGACAGACGACACAAAGGTAAGGCCAGCACAAAGAACTCATCTTCCACAGTATCTGGCAGTTCAAGCAAACTAGACAATTCATCTTCCTCATCAATAGCTCCCACCTCACATGCTACTATGACCTTCACCTCGATAGATGAACGGAGTAATTAACTCACCTCAATAGCATTTTCCGTGCTTTATTTATCAATTTTTACGTCTATTTATTTATTCTTATGTCAAATAGCGTTGTAGATTTTGTTCTAGAGAAGCAGTCGACTTGAACAACTGATGAATGACAAATTCAGTTTAGTTTATTGTAGTTTACCTGTTTGTGAGATTTTTCTTTTAAATTCTTTCCCCTCCAGATCCGAAGGATAAATAAAATCTGAGGGGCATAGAGGCATTACTTTGTATGTATATATTTTTAGAGTTTCACAGCAAAAATTGTTCAATGTTTTGTTGCATTGTGTATTCTATTGTAGCTTGGAAGAGTCTATAGAAATCTGTCCTTTTTATTTCTCCTCTCCACTTTCTCTGAATTACCTTTGAAAATGATTTCTCTACTCAGCACTGTATTTTCATTTTCATGCCATTGCTGAATTAAATTATCAAGCTGTTACTGATAAAATTGATGAGACCAACAAGTTGATAACACCAACATAAAACACCATAAAAATTAATTCTTGACAAAATATTAAATATTTATGTTTTATTTTATAAGATTAAAATTTCAATTTTCTTCTGTTTCTGTATGTTATGATTTTCTGTTAAAATTTCAAACATATTCATTTGGCCTTTGAAAAATTGTTTATGTATTGTCCATTTATTCACTGTTGTAAGCTCTCAAGCACATTACATGGCATATTTCCTTCTCTCTCTCAACCTCAAGAGGATACAAAAGATGATGCACTCTATGAAATGAAAAATTTAGAATTTAATATCTGAATATGCTGCCAACAGCAACAGCAAAAAAAAAAAAAAAAAATTGTACAGAATTGCCAAAGAAACCCCCAAAACTAAAAGTTAAGCAGCAAACAATGTCCAAAAAGAATGCCAATAGGAAAAGATTAGCTTTGAAATATGTGCTTTTGCTTGAGGTAGCTCAAACTTGTATACATAATGTACAAGAAGCAAGCAAAAACGAATGGAAACTTGAATGCTGGTAGAGATTCAGGCTTAATTCTGCAAGTTTAGTTTTTGTCAGTTTGTTTACAACCCGCTGAACAGACAAATCCTCAAGGCACATAACAGTTGTAGTTGACTCTGATCCCACTATTGATCCCTATCAAACATTATATTCAGATAATTCAGCTGATAGTATGATAGAGAACAAAATCAAGAAAAACCAACAAATCAAACAAACAAAGGATTAAGAAGAGAAAAGATAAAAGAAGAGACTAATTGCATGGATTAATGAATGTAACAAGATTACAATCCCCAGGAAGAACAGACTTCCCTCTCCCAAAAAGGAGCCCTGCTCAACAGCAGCTAAAAACAGATGATATTCAAAAGATACCCTCTCCCCCTCTCTTCCTAGCTTATACAACCAAAACAAAAGAAACGCTGAAATCGTTTTTCTCCCTGGGTGCCAAGCTGGACACTAGGTGCATGCACCCTGCCCTAACCGAATTATTCCAACCAAATTCCCCCACTGCCCTTGCTGTATTTCTGCCTTCTTGACTCCCAACTGCACTCTCTCCTTCTTATGAGCACAAATCTGCAGCTTCCTAGGCCCAAGTGAGTCCGGCCCAACTTGAATAGCAGCTTCTCCATCATAGTACATACGGCAAAATAAAAGTTAAATAATTCAGCTGATAGTACATCCGGCAAAATAAAAGTTAAATACAATTATAAAGCAAGAAATGCATGATAATTGATTGCATTTATCTTCTACCAAAGAATGTTACTGATATCATCCAGATAAATTTTAACAAACAATTCGAAGTAGGTGCTTAGACATAAAATATCAAATCAAGAATTGTGTAATAACACATGAATTCTAAGGAGCATCCTTCATGATAATTTAGAGGGCCTACCAAATTTCCAATTCTAGGTGCTATAGATTGTTTAATGTTTGATTCTCAAAAAATCCAAGACCATTTCATTTGATCGCTAGCTTAAATATTCAGGTGGTCTAAGTTGGATCTCTTTTAGGGAGCAAGTTGGAAGAGTTCTCCCCACGTAACACCGTATCTGGTTCAACCTGGCAGAGTTTGCTCCAGGCTATATCAAATAATCAATTTGCTTAGTGCTCCATGAACTAAAAATGAAAACTCATTATCGACCAGAGTCTATTAGGCAGAAAACAGTTTCATTTTCAGGATCAAAGTTTATGCATAGAAATTGGGCAGACAACCCTACAATCATCTAAAATCACAGCAGGAAATGCAGATTCAAAACCAAAAGCATTGACATTTGATTGAGTTGTGAAGCCCTTTCAGTTCTTAGCTGGTGAATCAACACCACATGCATTTAACTTCACCTTGGGCCCACTATGCTTTAAAAGTTGGTCAAACTGCTTAATATGCATAAACATGCATAGTATTTTGTTTTGAGGATGATGTTTGGAGGATTTGAAACCAGCAAGTTGCAGAGTTCAAGCAACTAATGGACATGAAACCTAGCCCATGAATAGTTTACCTCCACTGTAGATGGGAATGATGTTGCTCCACCGGTAATTCTGAGCCTCAAAATGTTCAGGTATGTCCTCCTGAATTTCAATTTCATCACAATCTCTAAGCACAATCTGATATATGGATAAGCTAATAACCAGGACACGTCTACTTTTCATCACAAATAGCAGTGGCGGTGATTTTGCTATTTTAAAAGCAGTCCTCCTACAAAAGCACAGTATTGGAACTGCATCTCATTGACAAAAAGAATAACTGTAATATCATAAAATTAGCTAAAAAAGCTATACAAAATAGGTAAACTGACCTTAATTTCTAAAATTAGCTAAAAAAGCTATACAAAATAGGTAAACGGACCTTAATTTCTTTCTTTTCCTATTTCTGAGAATAACGCTACTCATCGATGGAATCCTGTCAAGAATCTTTGGATACCAGCAAAATCAGATACTGCATTCACATTGCAAAAGCTTCCAGGATAATTATTTTCAATGTGATCCACAAGACACGTGCACTGCTTCTCACCATTTGTCTGTACAAGAAAGGACAAATGAAATAAGAGAGAATAAGCTAAAGCAATCAACTTTGGTCATGCCTGTGTAGTGGTTTGGCGGGAAAGCCAAGTCCTCAACTGAGTCATTTACTAAGGTTACCAACTATGAATCATGAATAAAACCATTGTAATGAAGATAGTTGAGCTTTCACAAAAAGTTATTCCAATTATTATTGGTATCAAATATTCAGTATTTAAATAAATTATATTTTTCAATGTCCCAAACAGAATACTTGTTAGTTTAAGTTCTACACAAATTTGAAAGAACAACTGTCAGCTAGTTACAATGAAAATATCGAAGAGAAAAGACAGGACAAGAAAACTAAAGTATGTTTTGACCTACAATCCAAGAGACCACAGAATTTTGCATTTAGAAAACATGATACCTCGAAAGCAAAAAAGCCACCGGGTTTCAGCATTAAAGCAGCTCCATTGATAAGATGAAGAAGATCATCCGTGCCACTAATACCACCATCTAAGGCAAGCTTTGGCTCATGTTGACCAACTTCAGCTTGTAGCTCAGAAATATCTTCAGTGGGTATGTATGGGGGATTGCTTACAACACCAGAAAGCTTTCCCTCCATATCCTTCAATGGTTCAAACCAAGATCCTTTTCTAATCCTCACTTTATCCTGAAATTTACATAAAACTAAGATCTTGAGAGTGACAGAGAAGATAAACTCTACCAACTGACAAAAGAACATGGCAAATGATGACAATGAGGAAGGAGAATCATGGAACGAATATTTTGTTCTGCTAGTCGCATACTCTCTACGTTCTGATGGAAAAGGTTTCATAAATATGACATTGATAGATATTCCTCACTCATACATTGGCGATTGGACTATCTTTTAGAAAAAGTGGAGAACTCCTGTTATAAAAGAGAGCAATGAAACCCAGAGAAGCTTTGCGCAGATCCTCAGCTGCTCAACCACCTGAATTATGCCAAATCAGGTTGCTTGCTAGAAAACAGTTTGATTTGCTTTGGTTATATCAACCCCAGAACAAGGTCTCCATTTTTTATGAAGTTGAAATTTCTTGTTTGAAGCTAACAAATTATTATTGCCAATGGTTTAAAGTACCAGACAAACATATTAGCAATATGACAGTCATGATTCATCATCAAAAGAAGCCAACAGTAGATTAAAAAGCCTCATAAATTAAACTAACCAAAGCAATTAATAGATTTACTAACCTGCATTTGGTATCTATGGACATTGTAAGCCGCCGCCGCCACCGCCACCGGGCTTAAATCAGTGGCAATCACTCTTCCTTGAGTCCCCAAAATCATACCAATCCCAATAGCAATAGCACCACTGCCAGTCCCCAATTCTGCCCACAAACCTTCTCTGAGCCCTTCATGATTAGAAATTGCATCTTTCACCAAATCAACAATCAATTCAGTTTCAGGCCTGGGAATCAAGACTCCTTCTTCCACACTCAACACTAAGTCCCGCCAATGCTCACACCCAACAATGTACTGAAAAGGTCTCCTCTTTTCAATCCTCTGCCTCCAGAGATGATAAAGATCATCCAATGAAGCCTTTAGCTTTACATTTAGCAAACAATTTTCAATACCCAATTGAGATATCAAGGAAGGGTCTTCAAGTGAGTCTTCCAGAAGCCATTTGAGTTCTCTGCAGAGAAGAGTGGAGTCTGGACCGTTGTCTAAATGAACAAACGAGGACCCAACTGAGGAAGCAAGATTCTTTGCCCAGAGATGCCATTTATTGAGGTCTGATAAAGAAGTTGAGAATATGGGTGGTCTTAAAAAGAGTGGGGTTTTGGGTTTTACTTGTACGGAACAGGGGAGTTGTGAAGTTGAAGATGAGCAAATAGGTCTGCAGAGACTGGCACAGAGAAACGGCATGCGTGCTACGCAAAAGCTAGAGCTGCTTCGCTTCATTTTGCTGGAGCCAACTTCGAAAACAAGACAATTGAAGTGCTAAGTTTGGTTCACTGTATTGTATTAGGCTATACAGTATTATGATTTAGAGTATATAATGTTAGGCTATATAGTATTAGTTTATATAATATTAATTTATATATTATTAATCTGTATTAGGTTATACATCGTTTAATATAAATTTATATTAATTTGTACTATTTTATACTATATTTGATATATAATGTTATACCGTATTATTTTTTAAAAAATAAAAAATTATGTAATTTAACAATTTAGGTAAAAATATTAATTATAAATTATAATTTTTTGCATATTAATCAATTTTTTTATAAAAAGGCACAAATTTCTTGAAATACAAATGTATATTAGTAAATAAATTAACATTAAACAAATAATAATATTTAATTATATAGCTGAAATTTATTAACAAATATGCTACTATTAATAATTTTATACATAGTCCAATAACAAATCGAAATAAATAACTTTCATCATTATTATTTTAAACATGATCCAAATAATCAATGAATACAAAAAGTTCATATATCTTTGTGAAAAATGAATCTAATTAAAAACATAACTAATGCATTGAATATTCTCTTAATCACCCTTTATTTGTCTAAGTAATCTTTGAACAAATATCTCCCTAATTTCATATTTTGTTGATCTGAATAATGTCACATGCTGAGGTTTATCTATTATTGCTTGTAAAATATCGAGATGATCTTCAAGAGAAAGACCAATTGCCTCCAGCTCATTAGAAATGTCGAAACGATCATCGTTTGCTTTAATAAATTTTTAAGTAATAGTAGCAATTTGACCAACATTTTCTTTGAACATGTCTCTAAATAAATCCATACTATTAACATCAGATTCATCACCTGCCTTGTTTTTTTTTCTCTTTCTAGTTTGAGATGCATTGATAGATATATTTGGAACTAATAGTGGTGAAGTTTCATCAATATCAATCCCTTGCATAATATCGTCATTAATATTACCTACATTTTCATCTTCAAGGTCAACTGCATTTGCCATATCAGCTGGTATTTCTATTCCTTTACCGGTTGCTCTATCTTTCCCAAATTAGAAAAAAAAAAATCAATACTCAGATAATTTAAATAAAAACAAACAACAAAGTGATAATTCAAATGTTTCAGAATATGGATATGAAGATAAATCCAAATCAGAATATGGGTATTAAGATAAATCCAAATGGAATAGATCAAAAGGCAATGACATCTTTGAAAATGAACAATGCTGCCCCTTATCCTTACACTGTTTCGGTTGGGTAAAAGTACTCCCTTTGATCAACAAGAAGAGTGGTGGAGGTTCAATGAGAAAATGGAGACACCAAGATCTCATAGCCCGACTAAGCTAAATTGCCCACACAAAACCAAATATTGCCTTTGCAATTAGTTTTGCGAATCATTCTAACACCTTAACTAGGAGACAAGCACAGGCAAGCCATTTAAGAGATGCTACAATACTAGAAGTCAAGCACCAATAAAGAACATCCCATTTATTGCTAGATCACTATTTTACAAGTTGAAGCTTATGATGACAGATTCAGCAAGATCCATGATTCAAAAACCATAATGTTGAATCTATGGCAAATGCACACTCATTCATTTCACAACTTCCGAATCAGTACTTCACAGAGGTGATTCATCCGTGCTAAAGTTACTCATTTGCCAGATCACTATTTTAAGAGCTTAACCATATGCATAACTAATTACAGAACTTAAATTAAGTATTTAATCTTGGTTAAATCTTAAAAATGCATTCAACAGGTGAACAGAAAAGGCATATAAAAGCATCATGCAGTACATGAAATGATAATGCAAAACACTTAATGCAGTGAACACCAATAAACAGTAGATATTCCATATTTGTCCAACTGAGTAGAAAAAATTGAGAATATACAACATTCTGTGCTTGGATATTTATATTAAATTCCCACTGTTAATTTTCACTGAAATATCGTCAATGCTAATCTGTATTTCCATTAATGCAGTTATCAAAATTTCTCATAGTAATCTACTATATATAATGCTTTAAATAAAAACGTCAACAGTAGAAGTTGCCATCATTCACCTAAATTCTCGTTAGTGTAAGCTTTATTTATAAAGCTATTAAAGTAAGAGAACATGTTTTTCAAGACAAAATTTTTGCCCATTCACATATGCTACAATACTAGAAGTCAAGCACCAATTATGATACTATATCTCATATAATTATCGTTCATAACTCAAAATACAAACAAACATGCAAAGATAGACAAACATTTCATCAAAGAAACAACGCAGGAAAGTTTAATGCACAAATCATACATGATCTCAATAGAGCAAGTTGGGAATGACTGGCATCTGCTGTCCAACTAAAGTGGGAGTATTGGAGATCACAAGGAACAAAAGATTAACCCCAGACATTGCCGCTCGCATTTAAAGGTAGAATATGATGTAATTCGGTGGATTCAGTGATTTCGGTAATAATGATCATTTTTAATGAAATTTTTAGCTTTTGCCAGACAGCGACTACCGATTTCTTTTCAATAATTTCTTTTATTAGTAGGTAAATCTTTGCAAATTTTATATGGATTTGAGGTCTTTTGATCTATTTTTTCATACCATCTCATTATTATCCAACACATGATTTCTTTCCCAGGCCAGGCAACCAATTATGTGACTGTGAACAGATTTCAAGATCCTAAACTAAAGTTCAACGTTTAACTTATACCAGGAGAAATATACCAGTAAAGAAGAAAATAAGTAATAATCAAGAACTTAAAACAAAGATAGAACGGAGATCAATTTAGTCCAAGCCAAATGAATTATGAAATCAATTGAAGAATGAAGTCAGAGAGAAAAAATGAACAAAAAGGAATAAACTCACCGGAAAACAAAAACGTTGATTGGCAACGAGAGCTACCATCGGTGGTCTGGTGATTCCGATGGTGACAGCAGCACCGTTGATTGTTAAGGAAAGTGTTTTAGATTAGTACAGTGTTTTAAGTATTAAATAAATCCATACAAGAGGGGTGAATTAAATAATTCAGTAGACAAGGGATAAAAATTTAGTTATGTATTAGATAATTCAAAATTATTTTTTTAAAAAATTAGCCAAATAGCTTCTATTGTACAAGATGATATTATTTTATACAGTTCCATATATTATACGGGAAAACAAACGTGGCCTTAATACATTCGGCTATTGGAAATCACCGACGGTTAAAATGGTGCAGATTCTACCTAATCTTCTACTTTCTGTATTGATTGAGCTTTCAAAGTATTTCAAAAAAAAAAATCATTAATTAACCTCACATATTACTAACATGTCATTTGAAAAAAAATTGAATTTAATTATTTATTATTTAATTTTATTAAAATAAAAAATATACTTGAAATAAAGTGTACACAATTATATATTTTTGAATAAATTTTTATTTCTATAAATCCTAGTAAATTACTTTCTTTATTCCATATTAAAGAAAATTTTATTGTGTCATAAAATGTAATTTATAAAAAAAGAAAACGTTAGGCTACATGTGCTTTGGTGATTATATCACTCGTTCGTTTTCAAATTTTAAAGATAATTATTTTTATATTTTTCTATTCTTCACTATAATAAATAAGGGTAGAAAATTTATGATATTTCATTATAATTTCATATAAATTTTTAAAATTTAACATTAATTAATAATTTCGATCGGATGATGCATAGCCCGTAATGTATTTACACATTGTGCATCAAATTATCTCTTAAATAAAAATATTATTAAATATATAAATTTTTTTGGGCAAAGTGGATAAGAAATGATAAATACAAATTCGTTCCTCCAATTAAAATTACTTTTAATTTTTTTTAATATTTCAAATATTTAATTTTTAATAGAAGAAAATAGAGTGCAGAGATTTAAATATAAGACATTAATTCAATACACCAAAATTATAGAATAGTTCAACAGAAACCAGGCATTTAATTTAATATTATCTAAATAATATGAATTTTGAGGTTATTGATTATTTTGTATAAACTATAAAGTTAGGAGTTCCAACATAAAGGGTTATCCCTCTTCCAAAAAATTGTAATTAGTAATTACCCTTTTCTAATTTTTATATAACGTTGGGCTGAGAAATGTTAACTAAAGATAATTTTGAGTCCTAGCTAATTTTTTTTTTTTCTGTTAGTTTGTTATTTTTATTTAGAAATATGCTACCAATAAGATTTATCCTATTGTCAAATGCCGAATAAGAGATGGTAGGAATTTATTTTCTTTATTACGATAAATAATTAAATAGACAGGTTTATGTATAGGAAGATCATACAATGCTTAGATCCTCATATTGAAAAAAATGAAAGCAATAAAATAAAAACATAAAAAAAAAAGTGACTGAATCAAGAAATTCACCTATTCCTGCAATATCTATACCACAAAATCAAGAAACACAAGACTCTATACCCAATAATAAAACTCAACATTACAGCTAAATGACTCCATTTTTGTGACTCATTGAGGTGTTGCTGTCTTAGGAACTCACTTCCATTCAAACTGCAGACTCCATTTTCATAAAATTGTAAGCATCTTCTTCTGCCTCCATCTCCTCCATACTCATTTATCAAGAAACACTCATAAGGGTACTTAAAAAAGCTCAAATAATGCATAAAAATCCAGTACTTAGGGATCCTATTCTTGGATATAAAATACCCAGAAAACAGAAAGAACGATCCCATTAGACCTGAAATGATTGAAGTTCCCATGATGAAATTAGGCACCAAACCACTGAAACATGCTACAAATGAATTTGACATCAAATGGACCATCCATACAACTAGAGAGAAGTAAGCAAATCCATCCATGTCTCTTCTTAATCCAACTAGCCAATAAACTGGGATTGTGTACAGAAGACCCACTAGCAGAAGAAATGGAAGAAATACGATTGTGTTTGATAGTACATAAGATGATATTCTATATGCTCCTCCTGATGTTTCCTGCATTAGTATTCTTCTTTCTTCCAAGAAAATTGGCAATCCTTCTGTTGTTGATGACAGCAAGAAGGTAAGACTGAATGCAAAAAACCCGATTCGAGATTGCAGAGCAGCCTGTCCCGTTTTTTTCCCAACATTTAAGAATATAGTACCAAGTACTAATCCAGCTACCAATGCTTGTATTATCCTTGAAGCAAATAGTTGTTTGGTTCTGAAAATATTCTTGCAAAATCTTTCTCCTAGGATCATAACTTCTTCGAATACAGAATTTTGGCACCAAAGAAGCTTTTCTTGATGGATGCCAGAGTATGGAATTGGATAGTGAAGCTGATTTTCATGATTAAACTCCTTATCTAAGATTTCAATAACATCAATGGCAAATTCGAGCACATTGACATGGGGAGGAATGTGATGACCAGAAAGTTTAAGGCTTTCTTGAAGGAAATGCAATGAACCATTGTGCATAACATACCCATTTGAAAGCAAAATAATCCGATCAAACATGTTGAGGATTCGAAAACCAGGTTGATGGATGGTTAGGAGTATAGTCTTACCTTGATTAACAGCCATTGATTTGAGCAGAGTGATTATATGAAGAGCTGAAACTGAATCCAAACCAGAAGTTGGTTCATCAATAAAAATGACAACAGGGTCATGAACTAAATCAACTCCAATCGAAACTCTTCGCCTTTCGCCACCCGAAATTCCTCCAATCCTTGAATCTGCAACATGATCTAACCCAAGCTCCTTCATCAACAGCTTAACTCTGTTAGTGGCTTCTTCGTGCCCTCCTGGCAGCCTTAGAAGTGCACTATACATTAGTGTTTCTTGGACTGTAAGCAATGGAAATAGTGCATCAGCTTGAGTCACATATCCTGACAATCTTCTAAACCGTTTTGGATCCATTGGCCTATTATTTACCATTACTTTATCAAACACTTGGTGATCAGAAATGTTTCCAGCAAGAATCTCTAACAATGTAGTTTTCCCAGCTCCACTAGGACCGGCAATGGCAGTGAGCTCTCCTGGCCTGGCTTCACAGCTTACTTGCTTCAAAATGAACTTAGGATCACCAGGAACCCTTCCAAAACAAGTCCAATTCAGCTCATCAAATTTGCTATACAATTTGTAGGATATATTTTTAGTTTGTAGCCTGTATGAGCTTTTCCGGCCACTGGAAGCCGGTGGTGACTTCACCGGTAATTCCATTAGGAGATTGGAGAGATGTTATGAGAGAAAGTGACTGGAGAAATTATGTTATGTGAGGTATAGGTGAACCAGAGAAGGAGATGAGCTAATATACCAAACTATGTGTTATGCTTAAGTAAACAAGTTAACGAAGAAATTAATTAAAGGGAAAAACAAATAGTTGAAATGGGCCAATTCAAGAACACAATAGTTGAAATGGGATTGGTCTTGGGCAAATTGAGAGTTTGTCGCATAATTTTCATTGGGGAAGTGGGATTTTGGTGAGGGTTTGGAAAGTTAAGAGAGGTACAAGAAACCCAAGAGAAAAGGAATTCCTTAGTAAGTGTTCTTGGTGAGCAGACTATTGACTGTAGAGAGTTGGTGTTGGTGGCATCACCATCTTCCTCGCATTTAATGTCAAATTGTGACTCTAGTGTGCATAATGCATGAAGTTGATCATTAATTTTGGTAGTCTATCCTTAATTATTTCAAAGAAATAATTTTTAATGTGTTGTACACAATTTACATGCAATCAATGTTATTAAAATTAGAGTTAATTTCACTATCGGGTCATTGGATTTTTTACTTTTAACTGAAAAATTACGAAATAAAAATTTTCAGTAGAAAAATACCCAAAAATTAAATATTTCAAAAGAAGTCACTTCGGCCAAATTTTAGAAAGAACTTAGCCGAAATTCTCGTTGGCTTCTATATATCAGCCTATCATATGGGATGAATGTCGTCAACCTTCACATCAAGACCAATAAGGAGATGAAAAAATAAAATACAAATACAAAATAATCAGAATTTAAGGAATTTTATGAATTTTTTTATGAATAAAATAAAAAAATATAATTTATATTTTCTTAATTTTTTTTACATGTTGAATGACTTGAAAATAGTGTTTTATAATTAATATTTGATGATAAATGTGTTTTTCTAAAGTATTATTTATTTTTTATATAGTAATATTTTCATAATATCTATAATATTTTAAAATTAATATTATTTAATGAAGGAAATAATACAATCCAACCTAATTGAACCGGTCAAACTATGGTTCTTTTTCCTCTCGGAATTTTTATCAAGTCTAGTTTTAATAACATTACATGCAATACTATTTACATGGGCACAGTTCAATAAAACTTTGAACCTAAACCGAACTGTATTATTAAGTTAATCAACCAATTGATTTATAAAACCAAAAACAATTTGAAAAAAAAATTCAAATTATTTTTAAGAATTACATTAAAAAATAGATTAAAAAAACTAGTCATGGCCATGGGTGGATTTTGGCCTCAGAACTGGACCAAAGCTGGATCACTATGTATCAGCTAGTCCTTCAACTTATGTGCATATATATATATATATATAAAGCCAATATTGGCTCACCAGCACAGACATAAAGTTTCAGTTATGACATATTGGAATTTTGCTCTGATCTTTGCCCACCACTATGCCATTTGGTAGCATTTTCAGCGGAACCATTTGGAAAGTGAAATCTTTGAGACTAACTTCACCTTCATTTGACCTCATTTCTTTTCGTCTGCTTCTCATTCCGTTTATTCTCCATTCTGAGAAAACATGTTTTGGTGGTAACCAAGTGTCAACAAAACTGAAATAATAAATATACCTTAATTGACTTGATAGAAATCATTTGATCAGTAGCTACATACCCTTTCCAGAAATAATGCTTGAACAGTGTTATTAAGGCTGCCTTCCCATTCCCATGCAAAGTGTATTGCTGTAAGCAGAGAATAAATTTTTGAATATAGATTTTCTATCGTTTATTTAGGTTATATACCTCTAAGCATATGCTCAATTAATTTGGCATACCAAAATCTAGAGGCATGAGAAAAATCATAATAGTTTTGAAGAATGATCACTTCATACCCTTTCCAGAAATAATAGTTTTTTCTATTCCTTTTTCTTTTCTTTTTCGGTGTGTGGAACCTCTTTTGGTCCACTATGCAAGTTGCTATAACTTGTTACCACGGTATATTTGACAATATTCCTATAGTTAGCCAATTACATCACATATTCCTTATTTCTCTACTAGCTATTAAGAGCAAAATACATACATACATATTTTACCTTCACATTAACTGTATACAAATGTTAGGAATAACAATGATATTCATTAATAAATCAATAATTCCTTACATCATGCTCATTTTTAACATTATTTTAATTACATTATAATCATTTTTTTTGTAACGGGCATGGAAAATTGACAACACTAGATACCATATAGGTATCAAATCACTAAACACTAGTAGTGTCAATACTAGACATCCGGAGGTATCAAATCAGGAGGCACCATTAAGGTGCCAATACTAGATATCCGGAGGTATTGAATCATTGGACACCATTAAGGTGCCAACATCAGATACTCGGAGGTATTGAATTACTAGACACCGTTAAGGTGCCAACACTAGATACCCAGAGGTATCGAAGTTAAGGTGCCAACACTAGATATCCGGAGGTATCGCTGCACTATCTAATACATGCCCACGTTTATAACTAATTCAGGTCCAAAACGAAGGTTTCTCTCACTAAATTACTTCATTACACTAATCACTTATGTATACACTGTACATTTCACTTAAATAATCAAACATGTCAATTATAGTTCACTACAACTACACATCAATATACACCCTCATGACCACTTGTTAGTTTTACATACAACACACTCATATACATTTAATTATTAATCACTTGAAAGCATATAACATTATCAATATATCACTTATAAATATACTACTTGTATTCAATTACAATTAAACACTCAAATTACCTTTCGATAATGCATGCATTAAGGTTACAATTTACAAAAATATAATAAAAAACTATGTAGGCACTCATAATTCACCTTGCATTCCTTTTTTATAATTTATCATTTAAATATTAAATCACTCATTTTATGTTCATTACATCATATACTGACCCTTAACATATGTTTGTAAAGTTCAATAAACATCCAAGAAAGTTCGAATACAATTCGGTGACTTTCAGATGAGAACAAAATTGCATTTTAACCAAAACATAAGGGACTCATGGCAGTCACCTATTCATGAAAATCAGAAGGCTCATCTCAGAATGAAAATTTTAGTCTAGAATGCATCTTCATGGTGGTCAGAAAACCCTAACCACTGTGAGGCCCTCAAAATTCACTTGGTTCCCTCGACAGAATTCCTAGTTCACTTTGCTTTGCATTTTTGATATGGTTCTAACTAGATTTATATCAAATGGTCTTCTAGACATTTGTTTCTCTATGTCTCTAGTTTCCACAAAAACTAAAATTAGGTCATTTAGATATCTAGAACATGAGTTATCACTACAAACATCCAAACTGCTCAAGTTGACAAATTTACTATCAACGCCTTACTTTATGCTCATTTTCATTAGTCTTAAAGGAAAAACCAAATTTTAACCGCCTCATACAAAATTGAGGGGAAAGGAGGATCTACTTGTTTAGTAAAATTCCAAAGAAAGACTGTTGGCAACAGGTAGAGACCTTTCTTTGGCCCTCTTTAAAAGGAAATATGTGGGTGGGGTTAAGCTCGGTAGAGGGTTTAAGATGAGAATAGGGTAGGGTCCAATATTTATTTTAATCTTCCTTTAGAATCACTTCAATTAGAGCTCTCTAACTTTAATTATAAATAAAAAATTATCCGCATGTCGCTTGGATCCTGCACTAGATTTCACTATATAACATCCCTCTCTCGAAAAATTCCTTAGTTATGCATATTTTCACCTCTAACACTCATCCACATATCATTTAAACATTTAATCATATATACCAGCAATCAAATCACGCACACACACATAATTACAAAAACTCAAATACCTTAGAGATGATCAAAATCTCTTCTTCACTTTATACATTCTTTTTTTCCTTAACTTTAGCTTGATCAACAACTAAAATCGAAACATATTCAAATAAAATTTAGCTCTACATGAATATATTCATTCCAACACTTTAGATGAAGAAGGGAAGAAGAAGAAATTAGTCACCTATCTAAGAACATAAATTAACTTACATTGTTCTCTTTAATTGCATTAAATCTTGATTTTCTTCTCTAATTCTTCTTAGAGTCCAATTTGTATAAATCTTTGTGTGTTAAGAAGGAGAGAAAGCTGTATTTCCAGCCAAGGAATCTGGTTCCCTACTCCCTCTCTTTAATTCATATTTATCTTGAATTCTTCTAGAAGCCCAAGTGTCATGCTCATATTGGTTCATTTTTCAATTTTATTTGTTTACAATTTAGCCTCTAAACTTCATTTAATCATTTAATTGCATGCACTCTTATCTCATTTAACACATTAGTCCATGTTTTAATTTATTTCCATGAATATTTAACACAGTTAACATAGATTATCAAAATATCCTTAACAATAGTATAAATACTAAATAAATTCTTACTACACAATTAATGCTTCTTTACCTTAGAACTCATATAATCATTTGCTTTAATTCTTCTAGGGTACATTTTGGGGCCGTACATTTCTCTCTTCCTTAAGGAATTTAATTCTTGAAATTCATACTTATATTTGATATGTTCAATATCACTATGTCTCTTCTAAAATATCAATTCATTTCACGTTATAGGCTCATAGCTTTAATCATGATCTTATACCTTTTTCCTACTAATGCATTACTTTTACAATTCTATAACATATCACGTCTAGCTCATACATCATATGTAATGCAAAGTATGAGTTGAATGTTTAGAACTATATGGTTCTGATTTTCATTTCTAGAATACGTAGCTAGCTTGGAATATAAAATCCAAGTCCAAACCAAATACTAGATGTATTGTTTAAGTATTCTAGTATTAGTGGCAACTTTAGAGAGGTAACCCAAAATGGAGTCTCCATAAAACTCCAGCAGCAACTCACTCCTTCTTCAGCTTCCTTGGTGGCTGAAATACACCATCTCCATTTTCTTCTCTTTTTCTTTCAATCCTTCACCAAATCAAAGCCTAAGAAAGTGATTTTAGCCTCTCTAGAGTACCTTAGACACCTCTGATCTTTGATTCAAGCAAGAGAATCAAGAGAAATCAAGGGTTAAAGTTTAGGTGTTAAAGTTAGGTAAGTGAAATACTTGATTTGAATTTGGTTTTTAGGTGCGTACTACTAGTTTTGGGTGCCTAGAGTTTATTTTTGCTGTTAATTTTAGCATTTGAGGCCAAAATATTTGAGTTTACATTGATGAGAAATTCGGCCTTTGAAGGAAATCAAGAGGAGAAGCAAATCTCACAAGCCAAAGGTAAGAAAAAGGAAGCCCAGGCAAGGATAATCACTAGAAAAAGGTTTGTGACTGATTAATCCTTTTATTTTCCTAATAATTAAGTGAATTTCCTTTAAGTTTCTTAAGGAAAATCTAATATATTGAAGTATAATTGAAAGTAATGTTATATTCATGTATTTAGGACTCTTTTATTCTTATTAGGAACCTTAATTGAATTTAAAACAATTTGTATGGTGTAAGTCTAGTTGAGGCCGAATTAAAAGGTAAGGATAATCTATGTTATTTTAAGTCCTTTTAATGTATTTAAGCTTTATAATGATACTATTAATAATTATTGATGTCTAGGAATTTTTATAGAATTTATGAAAATTAAATGGATATTTTTGGAATAAATTTTAGGTAAGTATTAATTGAAAAATATGAAATTATGATGAATTATTGCATAATTTAGAGATTAAATGGTGAGTTATTGTGAAATAATTCACATACTGTGTAAAGAAGACAGACTGCAAATAAAATGTACTGGTATAGTATTAACAAGTAATAAAAAGAATGAAAGATTGAATAATAAAATGAAAATTATGGAAATATGTGCCCTTAGAAAGAGTTAGATAGTAAAACCTAGTTCATGATATAATTGACTGGCCATAGGAATACCTATATCGCGATGCAAGTCATGGCAACTTGCTTTACTATGGTTAGATCGTTGATCTCCATAGTATATATCATACGTACTGCCATATATTCATATTTTATTGAGGGATTATTCTTAGAGGTCATTTCTCATTTTGTTGTGGATCTGTGGGGCCCACGTCCTGTATATTCAGTCTGAGAGTTTTCTGCAGGATATGTACTAGAGGCATAACAATAAGAAAATATTAAAAGTGTAAAAGAAAAGTTAAAACTGAAGTTTAAGTTGAAAAAGGACTAAAATGAAAAGAATTTAGAAGTTTAGGAGTAAAACGGTAATTTTCCTAAAAGATGAAGTTAATAAGTAAAAGTGAGAAAGAAATAAGTAATAAGGGTAAAATGGTAATTTGGTCAACTAACTGTGTAAAAAAGTCAACCTTATAAAGTTGAAGGAAAAAAATGTAATTTTACCTAATAAAAGTTAAAATAAGGATTAATCGGTAATTTATAAGCCAATTAATAGATTAAAACAAGAAAATAAGGAATAAAAGGGTAAATTAGTAATTAACGGCATAAAATAGCATCTTTGAAATAAATGAGAAGTTTAAGGACTAAATTAAGAATTAAGTAAAGTTTTTAAATTAAATCAAAAATTAGTCATTAATAAAATAAATATTGCTTTTAAATAAGAAAAATTGATAATAAATAACTTAATCGAAATTATTAGGAAAAATGTATTTTTAGGAAAATGCTATGATTTTTAGTCACCACTGGGCATGTTTAATGCTCAGCACGTAGGATTTACTGCGTGCAGGTACAAATATCCTAGAGCGTGAGTACACAAAAGATAACTGAAGTTGAAAGACTAGAAAGAGTATTTTTGTGGCATGTATATATACCTATTATGTTTTGTATATGAGAACAATGTTGTAGCGATAATTATATTTTGTTTTGTATATAGTAGTATGTGGATGAGGAATTGCAGAGAATGAATAGTATGCATGTGTTGTTTGATGGTGTATGCGGATTTATCATGTGATTGGATATAAACTGTTGTGCCTCAGAGAGACTGTGTTATTGTCTGCTTTTCAGGGGGCTAGCTAAGAATATAGCCGTTATATTGCCAATTTTTTGTAAAATGCATAGTATAATCTGGACATTTATAGGTCAGTGGTTAATGGAAGTTAGGTGAAAGAAGGATATTAAGTTTTAATGAAAAAGCTATTAGTTGGTTGAAAAATTTTTTTTTTCGACCATTCGCATAATCCGGTAAGATTGTTACAGTAGGGGTGTTATAGCTACCGTTGATTGGCTAAGCTAAACTCCGAACCCACTAGCCATCTTTACTAAAAAATACTTCTCCTTGAATCCTTTCAGCGAAGATAAGATGGTGAAGAGCTTTCTCTTCGATCGGTTGGTAAATAAGTACTCTGTCCCATCACTCCGACCTAAAATGTAGAAGAAGTGGGTGAAAAGATCTAGAGTTGGAGCCACCTCCTCTATTTTGCAAAGGATTTTGAAGCAGGCCACTAATCTTCACCCATTCTAATTAAGTTGATTTGGGGCAATCCCATAACCCCTCAACACTTCTATCTCGAATACATCGAATGAGAGCTTCATTCCTGCATCCAAGCTCTAAAAGTGGCAGATGAACCACTCATTCTTCTCGTGGAAAAAAGATCCCTCCGTCATTACTATGGATTTAGGACAAGCCATCACAAACACTTTTGTAAGGAAAATGTATCGAAAAGGAATTTCAGCCACTTCTTTCAGACTCAATCTGGAAAAGTGATTAACAGTAGGTTGGTTCCTATATTTTTCAATAAAGCTCCTATTTATTGACTAACCACTGCTAGAAGCCATTTTTAGTGAAGCCAAGTAATTCCTAATCCCTAAGAAGGCTATGGGGATTTATGCTAGAAACTTCTTCTGAGAAATTGGAATGAGGATGAGTGCAGGAGCATAATAAAGTAGATGAAAGAAAAGTTAAAGATATACGAGCAATAACTATTTACGTGGATAATCTCGTGAGAACTTTAAAAAAATTGGTAAAATCTAAATGATAAAGGCTGAGAAGAAATTCTAGCAGAGTTTCACTAAGGATTGCTGAAGAATAAAGAAAAAATCACTAAGAAGTTATCTATTTATAGGCAAAAACTTCTTAAATGCACCAATTGTCTCACCACAGGATATTTGCCATGTGTCATTGAAGCAATCATTACGACACGAAGAGCGAAGCATCATTTTCGATGCATGTGTATGACATTAATAAAAAAGATAGTTATCTGAATAGATGCGTCTCTTCGAATGGGCGCTTTTCAAATTTTGAAAATCCCACTAACAATCACTCTTCGATCGGAGCACCTCAGAGTAAAACTCACCTGATTGGATCCTTTTGGGGTGGGGCAATTGATAACTATGAAAATATCATACTCCAAGGCCCAAAAATTCGGCCCATTACACCTGACAGGGCCCAAAACCCATTAGTAAAAGAGCACTAAGCATAAGCAATAAGCCAAGGAAGAGGTCACTTGATATCCGATCAGACTAATGGGACATCACATCTCAATCAGTCCATTGACACAAGGTAGAGCCCATGCCCTTCACCTACTCCTTGTCACTTCACCATTTGCCTACTCTCACAGCCAATTATCATGTCCCAAGTACTCAAGTGCATTCCTCTTATCTCTTATAAATAGCCTAATACACAGTGGCTCCAGGTATTGAATCTCTAAGACTCTCTCTAAAAAGCTATTAACTTAAGCTTCGAAGTGCTTACGCCTGGTCCGAGCGGGCATGCCTTCTTCCAAGAACTCCACATCCGATCGGGAACAACTCCAACCAGCTCTCTCTTCTTAGATAAAGATTTCCACGTCTTATCAAGAAGTAAGCCAGAGTTGAGTGTGCCATATATTTTCCAAGTTCCACATATTTCTTACATCCATTATCTGCAGATTAGGAAAAGTAACCCGCCAATGCCAAATTATTGCATAGGAAGAAAACAAATTGTGTCAAGGTGGCCTCTATGGAGTCTGTCAATATAAGCTTTCAAGCTAGGTTGGAACTCTTCGCAAGTCACACCAAAAGGAGCTAATAGTGTAGAAAAATCAATTTTTGGATCAAACATCTCAACCCAGGATGATCTGATTTTGATGATTCGCTTACGAGCAGCACTATCTAGGCTTAGACTTCAAATTCCTAGATGATCCAATAGGATGGCTTGAGGCTTCATTAGAAGAGGAAGATAAGGGAGATATGGGTGATGAAGGCAGCACCCTGATTAGAAATGAGAAGGCTAGAGATGAAAATAGGAAGTGCGATGGGACTGCTTAATAGCTTTAGGATTTTTTACTTGTATTTTTCTTTTGCATATTTTGTAAAACATTCTTAAATTTCAATGAAATATCTCACCTTTATCCAATCATTCCTAAATTTCTGCCTTTCAAAGTTTTCATAGCATATTGGCTTCAATTTTTATTTTAAAAGTAATAAGTTATGGATCCAATCATTACATAGACATTTACTATTTTAACTTAAATAAAATTGGACAAGTTAATAAGAATCATAATCCAATCATTTTATTAACGATGGTGGCTATTTTAACTTGGAGTTAAAAACTTTTGAAACTATAGTAAGATCGATCATTTAATAAAGTATTTCATTAATAAGTTTAGTTGCAATCGGGTATTTTATTCATCGACTATTTTAGTCAGGCTATGAGATATTACATCAATTATTTTAGTCGGGAAAGTGAGATATTACAACTCAAAGTGACACATTATGCCATATATTTTTTCAAGACCTCTGCATTTCATGATCTAGGAATTTATGACCTATCTAGAGTTCTGAACTTGTAGGTGCTTTTGCTTAAAACTTTAGAGATTTCATAAGGGTTTTTCCAATTAGGCATGAGCTTTTTGACCCCTATATTTCTCAACCCAATGTTAGCCTTTCTGAGAACCAAGTCACCAACATTGAAGGATTTTATATTAACTTTGCTATTGCAGTACTTGGCTATACTCTACTTGTAAGCTGCTATCTTTACATAAGCATCTTCTCTTCTTTCTTTACCAAGCCAAGGTCTTGCCTCCTTTCTTGTTCATTATCTCGATTAGAATAAAAAGTTAATCGGTAGAAGGGAATATTGATCTCCATTAGTATGATAGCTTTTGATCCATAAACAAGAGAGAAAAAGGGTCTGTATGGTTCTAGCTCTTGGCAAAGTTTAGTATGACCACATGATGCTTTACAGCTTTATGTTTAATTGCCTTTTGCTTACCCCAACCTTTTCTTCAACCCTTTTAGGATTGTTCTATTAGAGACTTCTATCATGTTATTGCTCAAGGATGGTTGACCGAAGTGAATCTCAAATGGATCTTCAGATCGGCATAAAAGAATCTGAATGTCAAGATGTCAAATTGTTTGCCATTTTCAGTGATGAAGACCCTTGGTAAGCCACACCTAGAGATAATATCTTTCCATGAAAAGCTCATCACCCTTTTGGTAGTGATTTTGGCCAACAGCTTAACTTTTATCCACTTGAAAAAATGGTCGACTGCTATAATCAGAAACTTCATTTAATATTTTTCTTATTTAAATGGACCTAAGTTATCCAATCCCCACTTATCAAATAGCCAAGAGATTCTGATTGGTTGCTACTTAGATGCTGGTTGTTTGATTATGCTGCCATGGATATGGCATTGCTAACATTTTTTGACACTTTCTTGGGCATTCTTAAAAATGTTGGGCCAAAAGCATCTGGTTTGTAAAACCTTTCTAGCTATCACTCTGTTGGCTTTATGGCACCACAAATTCCTTCATGAATTTTCCTTATTATATAATCTCCATCTTCCCTCGAGACACATTTTAGCTAGGGATGACTGAATGCCTTCTTGTATAACTAGTCCTTAATTATGGAGTAACTGAGCGACTTTCTTATGATATTTCTGGCACTAGCTTTATCTTCAAGCAATTCTCCTGACTGTAGATGCGGAATGATTGGTGTCATCCATGGGTCGGCCTTGTAATCTATCTTTATTAGCTTAGCCTCATCAAGGGAAGACCTGAGCATTTTTGTTGTAGTGACATCCTCTTTAACTGACTCTTTATTTAAAGTAGCAATCTTAGCAAGCCGATCGGCTAACCAAGTTTCTTCTTTCAGTGCTTTCTCTAAGCTCCATGTTATTCCTACATTCTCCAACTCCTTAAGCTCCATTTTGACCTTAGCTAGATATTTCTTCATATTCTTCCTTTTCGCTTTGAAATTTCCAAGCACTTTACTTGTCACCAACTATGAGTCACTTTTACTTATGAGGCTTTTTGGTCGGATATCCTTGACCAGCCTTTAGCCTTGTAACAATGCTTCATATTTTACGACGTTATTGGATGCCTCAAAACTCAGCTTTATTACATGCTTGACAATTATACCATGGGGGCCATTGATCACAATACCTGTATCTCCTCTCTGACTGTTGGGGGCTCCATCTACTATCATTTCTCAAGTAGCTTTCTTATATTTTTTGACCTTTCTCTCTCTTGTGAACTCTGCTATAAAATTTGTAAGAGCATGTGTTTTAATTGCATTATTAGGCTCATATCTTACATCGAAAGACTATAGCTTATTGTCTATCCCACTGTCTTGCCTTTTAGGTTAGGCATTTGTAGAATCTTCCTCAACGATTGGTCAGATTAAACTATGATTATGTGCACTTCAAAGTATTACCTTAGTGTTTTAATGCAAATCATCAAAGCAATGACCAATTGCTTGATTGGACTCTTCTTCAATTCTGATCCTCTTAGCACTTCGCTAACATGATAGATTGGCAGCTATTGACTCCCTTCCTTTTGAAGTAAAACAACTATTATAGCTTCTCCTAAGGTAGATAGATACAAGTACATCATTTCACCTGACATTGGTTGGCTCAGTAATGTTGGGTTCATCAGAAATTGCTTTAGCTCCTAAAATGATTTCTGGCAATTTTCATCCCATGTAAATACATGGTTCTTCTTTAATTTTTTTAAAAAAAGAGTGCAGCACTTGGCTGACGATGAAATGAATATACCCAAAGCTGTGATTCTTCCATTCAACTTTTAAATGTCTTTCACACTGATTGGGGGCTACATGTCCAAAATGGACTTGATCTTCTCATGATTGAAGCCACTTTTACGATACCATAAAGCTCATGAATTTTTCCAAAGGCACTTCAAAAACACATTTTTTTTGGATTCAACTTCATTTGAAATTGATTGAGAGTGTCAAATACTTTATTTAGATTAGTTGCATTGAACTTATAATTTTTGCTTTTCACAATCATGTTGTCCATATATACCTCCATATTTTTACCGATCTACTCATTAAAAATTTATTAATTAACCATCGATAGGCCTCGTGTTCTTCAGATCGAAGGGTATGAAATTGTAACAAAAGGTGGCATCATCAGTAGCAAAACTTGTCTTCTCTTGGTCGAGCAATCATATCGAAATCTGATGATATCCTGTATAAGCATCTAATAAAAACTAGATGACATGACAAGCCATGGCATTTACTAAGTCCTAAGCTTTAACATCATTGAGGTTTCATATATATCACCCCAATACCATCGATTGCTTGTGAATATTTTATAATGTTGCAACCCTTTAGGGAAAAGGTGGCTTGGTATTTTCTTAAGATTGATCACTTGTATTTCTAATGCTGTCATGTGCCACTGACACATAAAATATGACTAGATTGTGACATCATAACCTTTGATGATATGGCATGCCAGTTGAATTTTTCAATTGGAATTTTACAATCCGAATAAAATGATTTTTTGAGCTATATACTCAATTAAATTATTTTTATAAAAGAATTTCTTTTGTTACTATTTTTTATTGACTTATAAGTATGATGATCGTGGATATAATTGATCCTTTAGGTTTTTTATGCAAAACATTTTCAATATATTATTATCTTTCGTTAATGTGTCATGCTTTTAATCTAATGTAACATACTCATTTTTTTTTATTGCTTTGCTTTTTTCTAATGATTTATATTTCCTTTCAAGACTGCTATACTTTTCATGTAATTGTCAACTGCTAAAAAAAGGCTCGCTAAAGATCACGATTTATGAAATAGTTAAATTTTTGGTCCTTAAAATATCCTAACAAGGACTAGATATAGTAATATTTGATTCTTAAAATTAAAAATTTGGGCGGGGAAAACTTTTATCTCTTTTTCACAAAACTCATTTGCTCATTTGCTTACTTCTAACAAATGCTTTGCCCTAACAGTAGCTTCGGGATGGGTTTCACTTGATTTGGACTCCATACCGATGCTCTTTTACAGCAGCAGCTCACCATCTTCCTCGCTCCACCTCGATAGCTCCCAGACGACTTGCTCTACCATTAGGTTTGTTGTTTTAATTTTGAACTGGGTTTTTATTTATTCCTCTTTTATTCTCAAAATCTTATCACTGGTTTTCTCACTTCTTTTTCTACTAAATTCCAGTTAATTACCTTTGCGTAAAAGGGTTTTGTGGGTTTTGTTTTGCTTTGCTATTATACGGATTTGAGCTGCAGTTGGTAGAGATTGTACAGTTGGTATTTATTTTGTGATATTTTTCGAAACTGCTTGAGTTGCATTTGATTTTTTCTGGGTTTGTTTTTCTTTTCGCAGGTGTGTTTTTTTTTTTTTCTAGATTCAAGGTTTTTTTTTTCCATTGCGAGGTGTCACTAAGGAACCTTATTAATTAGTAGTTAGGGCTAGAGTCTTAGCCCAATCAAGTGAGTCCCTTTTTTAGAATGTCGATTTTGTTTGAGAGTGTATTGTGGTTTTTGAGGATTTAGTTCACTTGGCTCTGCTTCCAATTCAGACTTTGATTATTATTTCACGAGCCTCTTGAGAATATTTACACTTGATTTTTTGGCCTTTTCCCTTTACATTTTTGAAATCCTCTGAATTTTGCTTCGATGGTTTCCTTGTGCTTTTGAGTTTGTATATGCATTCACCAAAAGCTTTGACATTTTAAGTGAATGCATGTTATCCAGAAGCTTGCTTGGCATAGTGTGTTCGTCTGAATCTATCACAGGGATTTGAATTAATGCAATTATTCTTCATTAGACAGATTTAAGGCCAATATCCAAGACAAGGAATTCTCTCTTTAGTAATAGGGATGGGTTTTATCTTTTATAAGAACCTTTAAATTTTTTTTTGGCATATAGGTTGGCTTTCATGTGCCCTTAATGCCTTTGTAATAATTATATGATGAAATATGTAATTAATAAATGTTTATAAATTTATAAGTATTACCTGTAATTGTGTATTAGCTGTAATAATCTCCAGATGTTTCTTTAATTTAGAAAGTTTGCATATAACTCGGGTTGAGGCAATAATTAATCAGCTTTGTGTATCGTTCTTTTCTTTCTCTTTCTAGGTTCTGCTTCTATACATTTCCTTTACTTGCTGTTGTACTTATTCCTCTACTTGCTGCTCTTATTTGGTTGATATATCTATTCTATTAAAAAAAATTGGTTCTTGTTGGAAGTTGGCAAATCGATGTCAGATATCCTATTAAAGTGGTTTGTCTCCTTTGTATTTAGTCCTTTTTTCTTACTTATTGCTTTTTTTTAATTGTTGAAATTCTGCAAGTGGAAAGTTAGAAACTACAGTGCTGTTTCCTGGGGATTGTTTGCATGTGAAAGAAGTTTTGGTGCTTAAAAAGATTATAAATTTCTTGATAATTTTAGTCTTATAAATAATACCAAGTTGAATTTTTTTCCCTATAACTTTGTGATTGGTAGTTTAGAGCTGAATGTAGGAAAATAAGAACTTGGTGACTTGTAGTGTTGGAGCTAATTAGTTGGTTTGAGGTTTAGCTAAGTTTGTTTGACTTTTTTTTTGGCAGTTAATATCACTATGTACAATGTTCTGTTCTTTGTAATGCTGAGATTGCTCTTATCATTTTCTCTACTAGTGGTAAGCTTTTTTAGTATTCAAGATTGAAACATTTTTTCTTTAATTTGTGCTGCCATGAATTAGCTAGTTCCTAGTTAATCTATGTCATTGGATAAAATGTTTACTCTCTCTTTATTACTGGTTTTTTCTCTTTTGCTTCTGTTTCTGTGAATACAATGGAGATTTTAGTTGACAACTGAAGATACATTTATTATAAATTGCTACAGAGGAGAGAACTCCTAGAAAAAGTTGAAATGTCTTAGAAAAAGCTGAAATGAAAGCATCCTATTCTATGCGCATATTTATTCTCCTATTGCATCCTGTTCTCTAATATGGAACTCTTACATAAATTTTTTCTTAGGCTATATTGTATTCTCATTTTATTCTGTAATTCTGTGATTTATTCTGGATTTTTGCATTGTGTTTTTTATTGATCCTTGGACTAATTTTCTACTGCAGTCTAGTCCACATTTCTCACTTGTCTGCATTCTATTCTATTGCATTTCTGCAGTTGTTTAGAGTTTTTCACTTGCTGAAATTTATGTTGTAATTACTAGTTTTGGTAAAATACTACTCTTAGAGACTATACATGATTTGACAGCATTGTTCCTTCAGCAAATTGGTTATAGCAGATTGGACAAGACATTTTGTCTTTGGGAGGGATTTGAGTAATTATTGAGACAAGCTGCCAACGGGTTTGTGTTTGCCATATTCATTCTATATGGAATTTTCCCTTTTGTTATGCATATACCAATCTGCATTTTCTTATATTTATAAGCCATGAGTTTACTACATTTTAGAAATTGATAATTTGGAAAATTTTTGTCTTGAACCATCTGTTGTCTCATTAGGACAACTTATTATTTATTGTGAGAAAGATGTTTTGATGGTTTCATGCTCTTTTTGTTAAGATAAATTGTGAATCATTAGTTTAGCGATTGGTTTAGAGGTTGTTAGTTTATTTTTGTACTTTAAATTAAAATAATAAATATGTAATTATTAATGTGGATTCATGTTCTTACTGTTAAGTTCTATTCTAGTTGATGGGCACAATTATGGAGTGGGTTTATATATATGACTATCATTTCTTTGATATGATTAAATTTGACATTTAAAAATAATCTTTTTATTAAATTACATGTTAAATAAATTATTTCCTCTTGCTAGATTAGAGATTAAATGTTATTCTAATCTATTGAAATATAAAAAATAAGGGTATGACACCCAATAAGCAGTGGATGCACCTGGTTGATGATCGCCTTGATGAAGCATGGAAAAAAATCTACATTTTTTAGTCGATATGTCAAATGAAATTATCATCTTGAATATAGAGATGCTTCAATTGCTGATAGCCATTTCATCTAGATCATGTAACTTATTCTCTAATCCTTTAACCTCAACTAAAGATAGACTTTGAGTGCCTCTCAATAACTCTCTAAGCCTTGGCTCCAAATAGATATATGTCTAGCCTAAGCTTTAGCATCCTTGAGGTTTCATATATATCACCCCAATACCATCGCTTGCTTATCTATATTTTATAACGTTGCAACCCTTTAGAAAAGTGGTGGCTTGTTTGTTTCCTTAGGATTGATCACTTGTATTTCTAATGTTGTTATGGGGGCATTGACACTTGAAAGATGACTAGATTGCCACATCATAGCCCTTGATGACGTGGGATGTCAGCTGAATTTTTTGCTTGGACTTCCATAATCTGGGCAAAGTGATTTTCTAAGCTATATACTCAGTTCAATTATTTTTATTTAAAGAAATTCTTTTGTTACACTTGACATAGATGGATGTGCAGTTGATTAGGGATTACAGTTGTAATATTTTTGTATAGTTGATTGCAGTTGTAATATTCTTTTATAGTTGACTTGCCTTAAATAGTTTTATGTACTTAAATAGATGTATATTTTCTATATAAATACCTTGAAATATATAGAATAAAAGAAGTCTATTTTTTGCCTCTCAATAGTCAATTTGGTATCAGAGCAAAAGAAAATTTTTTCTGCTGCCTTTCTTTTTTTCAAACCTTAGCCGCTGCCTTTCTTTTCTTTTGTTCAAACCCTAGCCGCTGCCTTTCTTTTGTTCAAACCCTAGCCGACATCAATGTCTCCTAAAATTGACAATGAGATTTCGGATAGCAAAAATCCAAATGGAAAAAACCTTCCTGCTGTGACTATTCATGAGACATCTTCTCCAATCCATATCAAATTGGATGGTACTAATTATCGTGTTTGGTCCAAGATTCTAGAGATGCATAGTGCTGGCAGAAAGAAGAAGGGTTATATTACTGGAAGAAAGGCTGCTCCTGCAGAGGATGAACCAGGCTATGGCGAATGGGAAGATGAAGATGCTTTTGTCAAGCCTTGGCTAATTAATTCCATGACTGATAATCTGATGTCACACTTTGTGCAGTGTGGGACATCTAAAGCAGTTTGGGATGCAGTTAAGAGGAGCTATCTTGATGTTTCAGACTCTTCTCAAGTCTATGAACTGATGAAAAAATCCTTTCAATTGCATCAGGCTGGTTGATCTCTAGCAGAATATTACAATGAGTTGAACTCAATTTTCATGGAACTTGATTATCGAAGGCCCAATGACATGATATGTGCCGCTGATATTGAGAAACAGAGGCATCGTATTGCTGAAGATCGAATCTATATGTTTCTTGTAGGTTTTGACTACAATTTGGATCAAGTTTGTAGTCGTATTTTGGCTACTTCACCTTTACCCAACCTGGAGGAAGCTTATTCTTTAGTTCGTCGTGAAGTGCAGAGACAAGTCACCATGGGATCAGAAACTCATTCTGAGGCATCAGCTCTTGCTGTCCAAAAGAGCACTCCTCAAACAGCCTCTGTGGATTCTGCCACCTCTAATTCTCGCTTCTGCACCCATTGCAATAGCAACTAACATACAGTAGACGTTTGTTGGAAGAAGCATGGTTATCCGGAGTGGTATAAACTTAAGCAAGTTGAGAAGAAAAACAAAAAATATGCTCAGATAGCTATTGCTAATACTTCTCTACCTTCTGCTTCTTATGTCTCTCAAGTGTCACCTCAAACAAGTCTAGTTTGACATGTGCTTATATTGTTTCTAACACTTGGGTTATTGATTTAGGGGCTACTGACCATATGACTAGTAATTCTTCCATACTTATCTCTCTCATGTCGTTTACTGTTAAGTCTGTACAGGTTGCTAATGGGAATTCTATGCCCATTACCGGGGTTGGGAATGTCTCAGTCTCTCCTACACTCTCTATGTCATCCATTTTACTTGCACCTGTCCCTCTCTAATAATTTTCTTTCCATTAGTAAGATTACCAAAAGTCTCAATAATTTTGTAACATTTAATTCTTCTCACTGTGTATTAGGTGAGCTAAAATGCATAAAGGAATCGAGGGAGGTACCTCATCAGGTTCAAGTCCCTATAGGAAATAAAGGTGACACTTAAGCAGTCACTATAACATTTTTTAAAATATAGACATGGAATACAGAATGGACTTTAGCACTCGTTGGAAAATCCAATTAATAAGTGCTTGACCACAGGAAAAAGGCCATAAAACCATGATGTTAGCTTGGTATGGATGCAAGACATCACCGAGAGTTGATGATGCAATAACAATTTGAAAAACACCCTATCCTCAAGAGCAAAGTCCATATGACATCGATGCTGGTCGGCAACCGCCTTCATTTTTTATTGGGCACGGGCAATATACAGCTTCAATTACCTTAGAGCCTTATCCCGATCCATCAGTTCTCTACCTACCACCTCAATTTGGATTTCCCTTGGCACAAACTGGAAAATGGTGGAAGGTTTGCGACCATATACTGCCTCAAAAGTAGTCTTAATAGAAACATGAAAAGTAGAACTGTATTAGAATTCCACCTAAGACAACCAATGAAACCAATTCTTAGGTTGATCAGTAGCAAAACACCTTAAACATGTCTCCGCACAATAATTGACCACTTTGCTTTGTCCGTTTGACTTTAGATGGTAAGCTGAACTAAGGTTCAACTAGGTCCTTTGGAGTTTAAAAATTTCCTACCAAAATCTACTGACAAATATAGGATCTTGGTCACTCAAGATCGACTTTGGCAGGCCATTTAGATGGATAACCTTTTGTATAAAAATTTCAGCCAAGGAACTGGCTTTGTAAGGATGCTTTAAAAGAATAAAATGTGTATAATTGGATAGCCTATGAACAACCCAAATTGTGTTATACCCTTTGGATCGAGGCAATCCAATGAAAAAGTCTATGGAATCTCTTTTCAAATCGATTCTAGACTTGGTAAGGGATGTAACAGTCCCCCAGGCACCAAAGTTGATGCCTTATAATGTTGACACACATTACCAGCTTTGACAAAGTATTGAACAACTTTGATCATCCTAAACTAGTAAAGTAACAAAGATAACCTTTTATAGGTATGCTAGTAGCCCAAGTGGCCTCTAATGGGGCTATCATGAAGTTTTGCCGATAGTTTAGGGATACAGGGAGAATTGGCTAGGATTACCAAATGCTTTTTGAAGAATAATTAACCATGACGTTCAACAAACCTAGGTCAAGACTTAAGATCAGCCCATAAGTCGTGTAGGACCAGTTGAATTTGGACATCGGCAATGGTCCCTTAGAACAGATCTTGCTCCTTCAACCATTTAGGACTAAAAGTCATAGCCGTGCAACTCTTCCATTCCATTTGGTAAATCAGGATAATGCATGAGTCACCCAATTCTCCTTGCCTTGTTTGTATCTAACCTCAAATTTGGATCTCATCAATTTCGCTAACCAGTTCTATTGGTCCATGGTAGTTACTCGTTAATGTAAGAGTTGTCATATACTTTGTTGATCTATATATACAATGAATGGATTTCCATGTAAGTAAGTCCCCCAATGTAAGATGGCAAGCACAATGGCCATCACTTCCTTCTTATATGCCGATTTGAGAAGATTTTTGTTAGAAAAAGCTTTACTGTAATATGTAATGGGTTTTCGATTTTGCATCAAGATAGCCCCTTAGTCCTCCTCCTCATGCATCGCATTCAATTTCAAATGTTTGAGAAAAATTTGGTAGCACTAACAAAGTAGCAGTAGTCAGTTTGTGCTTAAGGAGGTCGAATGCTTCTTGTTCCTTACTGTTCCATTTAAAATTGTTCTTCTTGGTTAGTTCCGTTAAGGGTTTAGCTATCTTGACATACCCTTCAATAAATTTCTAGTAATAATCGATAAGACCAAGGAATCTTCGTACTCCATTAATAATTGTTGGTGTAAGCTATTCGAACACCGCTTTAGTCTTATCGAAGTTTGCTATCACCCCTTTGCCATTAATTATATGTCCCAAATACTTCATAAAATGTTGTCCAAAGCTACATTTTTTTTACCATTCACCACAAATTGATGCTCTGCCAGCATCCTAAAAAACGAGTCCATGTGGAGTAAATGGTCACTCAAAGTCTGACTATAAATCAGGATATAAAAAACAAACACAAACCTGCATAATATATGTCAGAAGATGTCTTTCATAGCCAATTGAAAAGTAGTTAGGACATTCATCAAACCAAAAGGCATCACCAGGTATTCATAGTGGCCATTGTAAGTGTGAAACGTTGTCTTTTCCATATCCGAGGGTCGCACCAGAATCTGATGGTAGTCGAATTTAAGATCCAATTTAGTAAAAAAATTTGCCCTATGTAATTCATCAAACAATTCTTCAATCATAGGAATGGCATATTTGTCGGGGACAGGAGCTTTATTCAGAGCCTTGTAATTAACACACATTCTTCAAATGTCATGCTTCTTCTTGACAAGGATTACAGGACTTAAATAGGAGCTTGGGCTTGGTTTAATGATTCTTTTGGCCAACATTTCATTTAGTTGCTTTTGGATTTCAATTTTGGGCTGATGAGGATAATGATATGGTCATACATATGCAGGTCCCTGCCTCAGTTGAAGGGTGATCACATGCTCAGTAGCTTATTGTGGGGGAAGACCTTCTAGTTTAGTAAAACCCTTCTTGTAGTTAGAAAATAGGTTGTCTAGTTGCTTTGGTTGGGTAGTGGTTAAATGGTGTAAGGTCTCCCACTGAATGGGAACCAGATAATCATCATCAGCTACTAATTGCCACAAGTGACACTCTATCTAGACTTGCAAAGATAGAATGGACCCATGTTCTACTTTTATTCCTCTTAATTCAACCTAACTCTCCCGCACACAAAATCGCAAATGCCCTCGAGCCTAATTAGCAGTGATATCTCCCAAAGTACACAACCATTCCACACTCAAAATGACATTTAATCCTCCTAATTCAGTTACCAAAGCATTAATAGTACATTGATATTTCCTAATTTGAATCTATATCAGATAGGAATCCCACAATAACACACACAACAACAAAAAAGAAGATGAAGAAGACTCAAATGCTGGAATTGTATTGATAGCAAAAACATAATGCAATGGTGTTTGTATTTGTAGATAGTTCTTACAAGCCAACAACAAAATAACAACAGAAAGAACAAATGGAAAATAGAACACAGCCTTCATGTGTAGGAGCCTCAGCCTTAACCTTCTCCTCCCTCGTTTCTTAGCCTTTTGCTGCCTACAACCATAATAATGCTTTTATCATGATTGCCTTTTCCAACCCCTCTTATTTCCTTCACGCTTCTCCTTGCATAACTAAATTCGCCAGCTTAGCAACATCAGCCCCACCTACACCCTTCCTATATCTCCTAGAATATACTCTCCAGGTATTGGGCCTTGGGTCATTCTTATTGGTGCTAGGGTCCAGTAGCAACTCTCTGTCATTGCCAACCTGTTGAAGGTCAGTCTTGTCCTCAAGCTGCCAGTCAGGAAATTGATGGCGAATCACAAAGACATCCTCCCATATAGGAATCTCCCCTCCTTCTTGCCATTGAATTAACCACTGGTCCATAGATTCCTCGTGTCTACTTATAGTGTGTTGAGCGAAGATAAACAAGGGGGTTGAAGGTGTTCCCTCATCAGATTCTAGCCCTATTGGAAGCGATGGGCATACTGGAGCTGTACCTATTGCTTTCTTCAGGAGGGAGGCATGAAAAACCGGATGAATCTTGGCATTAGGTGGTAAGTCCAATTGATAAGCAACCGGTCTGATGCGTTTAACCACCGCATGTGGGCTATAAAATTGCGGTCATAGTTTGGTATGGATGTGGGATGCCATTGAACTTTCGCGATGGGGCTTCAACTTGACAAATACCCTATTGCCCACATCAAATTCCATATGATGCCTATGCTGGTCGGCAGTAGCTTTCATCTTGGATTGAGCACGGGTAAGGTGCAACTTCAGCTATCGTAGTGCCTCATCTCGATCTTTCAACTCCCGACCTACAACCTCAACTTGAATTTCACCCGGTACGAACTGGAAAATTGTGGGCGGTTTGCGTTCATACACCACCTCAAAAGGAGTAGTGTTAATAGAAGCATGAAAGGTGGATTTATACCAAAATTCAGCCCAAGACAGCCAAAGAAACCATTTTTTTGGATGATCAGTAGCAAAACATCTTAAATAAGTTTCCACACAACGATTTACCACTTTAGTGTGCCTTTCCGTATATGGGTGATAAGCTAAAATAAGCTTCAACTGAGTTCCTTGAAGCTTAAAGATCTCCTGCCAAAATCGACTAATAAAGATCGGATTACGATCACTTAAAATAGATTTTGGCAACCCATATAAGCGGATGACCTCCCTTACAAACAATTCAGCCAAGGACCGGGCTATATAAGGGTGTTTCAAGAGAATGAAATGCACATATTTGGACAACCTATCAACCGCTACCCACATGGTATCATATCCCTTGGAATGTGGCAGTCTCGAGATGAAATCCATAGAAATCTCTTCCCAAATTTGGTCGGGAATTAGGAGAGGCTGTAACAAACCCCCTGGTACCAAAGTGGATGCCTTGTAACATTGACAAACATCACAGGCTTGAATGAAATGTTGCATTATTTTGTCATACCAAACCAATAGAGGAAGGAAGCCAAGCGCTTATAGGTGCGATAATGCCCCGAATGTCCACCCATAGGACTTGCATGAAATTCTTCTAAAAGTTTCGAAATCCAAAGAGATGTGGCTGGAATTACCAATCGGTTACGATAAAACAACTTGCCATGTCGCTCGACAAACCCTAGCCTTGACTTCGGATCAACCCGCAAATTCGCTAAGACCCCTTGAATCTGACTATTAATGGCCGCCCTTTGCAATAAATCTGTCCCATTCAGCCATTTTGGACTGAATAACATAGCCTGCAACTCTCCCATTACGTTACCAACCTTTGATAAGGCATCCGTTGCTTGATTTTCTCTACCTGGCTTTTATCGAACTTCAAACTTGTAGCCCATAAGCTTAGCTAACCAATTTTGTTGGTCAGTAGTTGTAATTTGTTGGTGTAGGAGTTGCCTTATACTTTGCTGGTCTGTGTACACAAACGGATTACCAAGTAAGGTCGCTAATGCAAAATAGTGAGCATTATAGCCATTACCTCCTTCTCATATGCTGACTTCATAAGGTTTCTATCTGATAGAGCCTTACTGTAATAAGCATCTGGTTTCCGATTTTGCATTAATACAACCCCTATTCCCCCTCCCGAGGCATCGTACTTTATCTCAAAAGGTTGAGAAAATCAACAAGTGCTAATAATGGCGCAATGGTCAGCTTGTTCTTGAGACTGTCGAATGCTTCTTGTGCCTTGCTATTCCACTTGAAATTATTCTTTTTGGTCAACTTTGTCAAGGGCTTTGCTATCTTTCCATACTCTTCAATGAATTTTCGGAAATACCTGGTAAGGCCAATGAATCCCCACACTCCCTTAACAATAGCTGGAATAGGCCATTCAGTCATTGTCGTAGTCTTTGTCGGGTCCACCTTTACCCCCTCCCCATTTATGACATGCCCTAGAAACTTTATTGAACACTGCCCAAAACGACATTTTTTCTCATTCACCACAAATTGTTGCTCAGCCAATACTTTCAAAACAGACTCCACATGGTATACATGCTCTTCCCAAGTCTGACTATAAATTAATATATCGTCAAAGAAAACTAACACGTACTTGGGTAACATTGGGCAAACAATGTCATTCATGGCAGATTGAAAAGTTGCTGGAGCATTCATCAAACCAAATGGCATCACCAAGTACTCGTAGTGGCCATTATGAGTATGAAATGCAGTCTTTTCCACATCTGAAAGGCGCACCAAAATTTGATGATAACCTGACTTTAGGTCCAATTTTGTGAAAATTTTAGCCCCATGCAACTCGTCGAACAGTTCTTCAATTATAGGAATTGGATACTTGTTAGGTAAAATAGCTTTATTTAGAGCCCTATAATCCACACACATCCTCCAGGTAGCATCTTTCTTTTTGACCAAAATCATGGGACTAGAATAAGAACTCTAGTTTGGTCATATAATGCCCTATGCCAGCATCTCATTCACTTGCCTCTAAATTTCAGCCTTGTGGTGATGTGGATATCGATGTGGGCGGATGCACACGTCCTTGCCCTGAACGGAGAGTGATCTTATGATGCTCCACTGTTCATTTTAGGGGTAAGCCCTTGGGTTCAGAGAAGATTGGATTGTAGCATGAAGGTAATTGAATCCATTGCCTCTGTTGATTCCCTGTTAAATGGTGCAGCGATTCTAGATGGTTAAACACGGTACCTTTGTCATCAACTTCAAACGTGTTGAAGTGACTCTCTACCAAAACTTGTAGAGACGAAAAAGCATTCTGACGGTCTTTTAAGCCTTTCAGCTCTACACACTTCCTTTGGTCATAGAATCACAACTTCCCTTTAGTCCAATTGGCCGTGACATCACCTAACGTACTCAGCCACTCAACCCCCAATATGGCATCTAAAGCCCCCAATTCTATGACTAAAGCATCAATAATGCAGTGATATTCCCCTACTTGAAATTGCATTCCTGTGACTCTCGTGGATCGCAATTAAATTCCCATCACCCAACCTAATCCCAAGTGTTTGAATGTGATGTGCTTGCAAACCCAACACAGAGGCTAGATGTGGCGATATGAAGTTATGAGTGACCCCAGTGTCAATTAACAACAAGATAGGAGTTGCACTAGTCGTGCCCAGGAGCTTAAGTGTTTATAAGTCCCTTTCAGCCATCACAGACTTGCCGTTCTTTCCTTCCCCTGTTCCCATTTCCAGTACTCGGCATTCACTATCCACCGGCGATTCTGTATCCCTTGTCTCTATTTCAAAAAACTCCTCTTCTTCTTTTACCTCATCCTTATCTCCTAACATCACCCTTAGCTGAGCTTTAGAGCAGCAGTGTTAAGGCGAATACGTTTGTCCACATTGGTAACACAACCCTTTTCGGCGATGTTCTTCCCATTCTGACTTGGATAGGTGCCGGATCGCAGTTTGCCTGGAGCTCAGTCGATTGGCGTCGGTCTGAGGGTGGGTATTGGGAGGTAGATTGTAAACAGGGCTGTGGGAATGCCTACTTGGAGTGGATCCAAAATTGGAAGTGGGTAATGAAGAAGGAGGCCCAAATCTGTTCAGCCCACTTTAAAAATTCTGGCCCAACAGGTGTTTAAATGAATTCTCTCTTGTGGATTGCACGGCTGATCTGAAATTCCCAACTTCGATCTTCCCTAAAAATAGTAAAGCTTCAATGGAGCATGCTAGCCGCATCGCCTCCACCCTATTCTTCGATTTATGCACCTTTACCCATCCCTTAATGTTCTTCTTAAGCCCACTTACAAAATATCTGATTTATTGTTGCTCCAGTAACCCCGAAGCTGGCACCGCCACTAACTCGAACAAGTTAATGTATTCGTCTACACTGCTGTGTTGCTGCAAGTCGGCTAATTCTTCAAAAGGACTAGAGGATTAAACTCCACTATACCTTCTCATCAACTAAGTTTTAAACTGATCCCATGTTATCGTTGGGTCAATGCTTAGAAGCATTGAAAACCAATTGATGGTGGATCGTTCCATACAGATCTTAGCTAAACTAAATTTCATTTCAGGAGAGATTTGATTGATTCAAAAATAAGTCTCAGTTCGAGTAATCCATCCGCGTGAGTCATCCCTGTTGAAGTTGGGAAGCTTTACCTTCATCAGAGAAGCAGGTGGGTTTGTAAAGTAGTTGGGTTTGATTTGGAAATCCATCTTCGGTGCAGATTGTTACCCCTGTTGATACCCTTCAACATTAGTTTTGCCATGTGAACTATATTCCTCCGCATTGATGGGTTGTTTATCCAATTGTTTAATCCAACTAGCAACTAGGCCTATAAATTCCTTCGCCTTTTTCTTAGTGGATTGATATTCCTGCTGGGATTTTGCCAAACAAGTTTGTATTTCAGTGACAAACTTGGTTAGTTCCTTCACACATGTTGCCAACTCTCCCACTTGATTCTCAGTTTCACCCAAACATGCTACTAAGGCACGTTGTCATGTCTCCATTGTCTCCGATCAAGTTGAATCTGACATGTCAAACCAATGATAGGAACCCCACAATAACACACAACAACAAACAAGAAGATGAAGAAGACTCAAATGCTGGAATTGTATTGACAGCAAAAACATAATACAATGGTGTTTGTATCTGTAGATAGTTCTTACAAGCTAACAGCAAAATAACAACATAAAGAACAAATGGAAAATAGAAAATAGCCTTCAAGAGCAGGAGCCTCAACCTTAACCTTCTCCTCCCTCGTTTCTCAGCCTTTTGCTGCCTACAACCATAATGATGCTTTTCTCATGATTGCCTTTTCCAACCATTTGCCCTCTTATTCCCTTCATGCTTCTCCTTGCATAACTAAATCTGCCAGCTCAGCAACATCAGCTCTACCTACACCCTTCCTATGTCTCCCGAAATATACTCTCCAGGTATTGGGCCTTGGGTCATTCTTACTGGTGTTAGGGTCCAGTAGCAGCTCTCTATCAATATCCTTGAGCAATTTTTATCAATATCGATTAAATTCCCATCACCAAATTTAATACCAAGCTTTTTAATGCGTTGCACTTGCAAACCCAATACAAAAACTAAACATAGGGTCCATAAAAATCAAAATAGGAACTACATTTATAGTGCCCATTATCTTGATTATGCACATGCCCAGTCCTTCCACTGTTGGGTTGCTATAATTTTCAATGGCCACCTCTAATTCTAAGACCTGACATTCTCCATCCATTTGTACCTTGAGTTTTCCTAACTCAGGTTTAACTAATTCATTTTCCTCCTCAACCTCATTGCCATCACCCAACAACATTACCTTTAACTAAGCCTTGGAGCACTCATGATAAGGTGAGCAAGCCTGCCCACATTGAAAACGTAATCCCTTTCGACAATGTTCTTCCCATTTTGCCTTAGACAAGTGTCGAACTGATGTTCTCCTGGTGTTTACTTGATTCACATCAATCTGGGATTGGGTATTTGGGGGTTGAATGTTTAAGGATTAAGTAGCTACGAGATTGTGAAAGAATTTGGGTTGATTTGTTCCAAAATACGCATTTCCTTCCAAAATAGTCTCTCCCTGTGAACTAAACTCCTCCACAATGGAAGGTTATTTTTCTAAGCGTTTAATCTAATTAACTACCAAGCCCCTAAATTTTTCTTCCTCCTTATCCATTGGATAACCCTATTAGGATGAAGCTAAACAAGTCTGCATTTTAGTGACAGATTTAGTTAGCTCTTTCACACATTTGACTAACTCCCCTACACGAGTTTCGATTTCATCCATACATAAAGCTAGTGCCAGTTGCCTAGTCTCCATGCTCTGATCAAATAGGAATTCGACAGATCGGACCAATGATGAGTCTCAACAAATATCAAACAGTAAATGTAAAATGGAAATGGATAGCAACAGATGAGAATGGATTGTATTATGTTGGATTTTCTAGTTTGATTTTCTTGGTTAAAATTTATATTTTCTAGTTAAATTAGAATTATATTCCTAATTAGAGTTTATTTTCTAATTAGCTTTTATCTTTCCTTATTAGAATATGTTTTGGACTTTTTATGTTTTCTTTATAAAAAACTTGTATTTTTTAGGTTTGTTAAGATGAGAGAATTGATAAAATTTTTATTCTAAAAAATTTGCATGGTACTCTTTATAGAAGTTGAGTTTTTTCCTTATAAGACTAGGTAAAATACCATTTTTTTAGAAAAATATCAAGAAGTTAAGTTTTCCTTTTTATTGCAGAAAAATTCCTAATTTTTTGGTGTGGTTTAAAAATCTTGTAATGCCAAAACATTTTGTTTAAAATCCCTAATTATTCTGGTGTGGTCTGAGAACCCTTGAACACCAAAATTAGGGCTTTGCTATTTTGAGAAGGAGGTGACTTGCACCACCACTCCCGGAGGGTGCATCACCTATAAATCGGCCTACCTACCAAATTCGGTAATCGGATAAGCTGTGAGTGATTAACAAACGTCGGTTGAAGACTGTTGGGTACTATTCATGCACCAGAGTGAAGCATATGTAGCCTATTTCGGCCACCATGTGATGCCGGTTTTTCTTCTGACCACTAAAACTACAATTTTTGACTCTGACCAGCAGGTCTCTGGTTTTGTTAGACTTTTTTGCTTTCTAAGCTTGTTGATTTCTAGATTCTACTGCGTCTCTGGTTTGATTTTGGTCATCTCTTTTATGTGGTTTGTTTCTAAAATGAAGGATAAAAGAGAAGCAACTGAAGAGCAACCTGCTAATATAGCTTTAAAAACTTTCAAGGGCTTTCACATTTAATCTTGTACCATTAGGACCTCATGAGAAATTCTAAAATTTTATATGACAACAATTTCTTGGGGTTCCATTTTATCACACCTTATTTTGCAAGTTGGGCATGTGTGATATCTATGCACTAACTTGGGGGGAGAGTTGGATTTCCTAGTTTGATTTTCTTGATTAAAATTTAGATTTCCTAGTTAGATTAGAATTATATTCCTAATTAGAGTTTATTTTCCAATTAGCTTCTATCTTTCTTTATTAGAATAGGTTTAGGATTCTTTTTATTTTCTTTATAAATGGATTACATTTTTTAGGTTTGTTAAGATGAGAGAATTAATAAAATTTTTATTTTAAAAAATCTTCAAATTATAATCTCAAATACAACTACTATTCCTGTATATCTCCAAAGTTTTTTACAATCTAGAAAAAGAAAGAAACAAAAGGAAAAACAATGGAAAGTGAGAAACAACACCCCACAAGAGCAGGCATCTTCACAACTCCAATCCCCCCTCTCCCTTACTCAGCCTCTTACTGAAAAATAAGGTTTTCCCATCATGCCCTCTTTCCCAATAGACTTCTTTTTTTTTTTTTTTATAATTCCCCCTCATTTCTTTCTCTTCCTTTGTATAGCTAACCTTTGCAAGCTCATCCATATTGTCTCCACCTATAGCCTTTTTGTACCTTCTTGAATATTCTTTCCATATCTTAGGCCTTGGGTCCTTCCTTCTTGTGTTCGGGTCTAGTAAATCCCTATCAAACTGTTGATATTATGTAAAGGATTATGAGCATAAATAGGGAAATATGGATATCAATGATAACGTGAAATGTATAATAGACAGTTATGAAAGTAAAAGGTTTCATGGATGTTGCATTTTAGCATGGATGACAATGTGAAAAATGAAATATACATTTCATTTATTACATTGTCGTGTGTGTGTGTGTGTAAGGGTAGTTATCTGTTGTGGCCCTTCACGATTTGGTGTAATGTTACGGTTCTAGTCAAATATTTTTGTTATAGCAATATTTATTTTTAGTAGTAGTATTTTAGTTATAATAGGAATTGGTTTCAATTAGTGATTTATTTTTTATAGTTTTCCAGTTAGAAAATGTTTCCTATTTAGACATATAATTCCTATTTATAGAGATAAATTTAGTCAATAAATCAAGTTAAAATTCCTATAAATTGAAGGTAGGTAACTCCCTAAGAGTTCGAAGGTGTGGTTGCTTTTAATGAGTTACAAATTCATACAATCATAGGCAAGGGTAGGAACCGAAGTAAGAGCAAAGACTCTTATTCTAGTTTTGATTTATGTGTCAATCATTCAACAGTTAGATCACAAATCTAGGCAATAACGATATGGTATCAGAGGCAAACATAAGGGGCGATGAAGTACAAGCTCTATTATAAGAAGAACGTTCCTTCACAAACTCAAAGTTATTAGTAATGGAACAGGGTTTGGGTGAGACTCACGCAAATACACTAAAAACAACTATTTAGCTTGGGACTTAGTTTTAACAGACTTATCCCCAACGAAAGGGAGGCAAGTAGTGTTGCTGCTTTAGCAAATGGGTGACCCACCACTGCAAGCACCATGCAAGGCACTGCACATCCTCTTACGCAAACTAGAACCTATCAGTCTACAGTTCCTAGGTATGCAAAGTTAGATTTATGAACTTACGATGGAATGGAGGACCTTTTAATTTGTACTTATTGTTGTGAATAATTTTTTGAGAATAAAAAAACAATGGAAGTAGAAAAAGTGGATCTAGCTGGTTTCCACCTTTTAGGAGAAGCGCAAATGTGGTATTACCAATTAAAGAGGGGTAAGGGACCAATGACTTGGGTAGGTTTTCTGTAATTTTATTTTTAACTATTTGGGCCTCTTGAAAGAAGTAATCTAATTGGAAAGCTAGTTACCCTTTGATAGACAAGGACGGTGGAGCTCTAATAAAGACAATTTTAGGAAAAACTGGCACATGTGGATGAAATAATATCGTAACATCTACATGTAGGTTTATTCATTGTTGGGTTAAATGATTCCATTTGAATGGATGTCCAATTACTCAAGCCGTCAGATTTATTAGTTGCGATGAATCTTGCATGGGCATTTAAACAAACACACCTGTAAGATTATTAGTCTTCAAAAAAAGATGGGGTAAGGCATAAGGCAAGGACTGAAGCATTTACCACACCAGTCTCCTTTATAAAAAAAAATAACCTGAGTAGAATTAGCTGAATGCAGCGCAAAAGGTTTATGTTACTATAAGCACCGGCTCCTGAGGAGGCTTTTGTCAAGGTTACCTAATGGAAAAAATTGCTCCTTTAATGATAGTAATCAAGAATGGTGAATCCTTTTCATGTTATATCTATTCCTTGAAAAATGTTTTAAAAGGTTTTTGTGCTTAATTTAAGTAGTCAAGCAAAACAGAGGGTTGAATACTGAGAAATGTCTTTGATTTGGGACTTAAAGGGGGCAAATTAGGCAAGTCCCCACCCTAGCACACATATAAGATCTCAATATTTAACCTAATGTCAGGATTTTTGCTGTTTTTGTCTATGTATGGCCTTACAAAGGGAGCATATGATTGTGTTTCATAGGAATCTTGCCTTTTCAGTCAAGTTACCCTAGGTACTTGAGATGCACGCCCGTACACTTTTGTTGGTACTGTCGTACGTATAGCCCAAAAGTGGGTGAATTTCCATAGAGCAAGTGGGCAAATGGCTTACTTTTTGGATGTTCACCCGTGCATAGCTCTATGCACACCCGTAGATTCATCATTATATAAAGTTTTGGCTGGTTGCTTTCATAGAGGTTGGAGATTTTTGAGTTTGAAAGAAAAGATTACATCCATAAAAAGCTTTCAAAAGTTCATAAGTAAAAAGTGGTTTTTCACACTTAGTTCTTCATACTTTCCAATTGGTTTTGGATTGTTTCAACACAATAAAGATCCACAAATCCGATATTTGATAGTCTAATCGAGTAAATACACTGAAGGTAATATAAAAAGCCTTTTTTGTTATTTTTGTATTATCATAAACTTTGATTATTATCTTTTTTTATAACTTTTATTGTAAATTAAGCTCTACTAGATTTAGGTTGTGAAACCCTTCTTAAGGGTATATTGCTGTGTGATAGAAATCATTAGGACATTTCCTTTTAAATTTCGTTTTATCCATTTTAAGTCAGTTTCTTTAAGAAAGATTCAGTTTAAAAAGCCTCTCTTTTGTATTTAGTTTTTCTTTTTGCTCCCTTTCAGATCTATTGTCGATATGAACTTTATTTTAAAAAGAAAGAGAAAACAAAGCATTTTCAGGCCGATTCAGTCGTGCATCACTTAGTGTACACCCGTGCATTATGCGATGCATAGCCTAAAATATGTTCTCTTGATTTTTAAGGTAAAAGAGTCGATTATGTATCGCCAAGCGCATCTCTGTGCATTTTCGACATACACATTGGATTCTTGTTCTTCCTTTTATTTGTTTTATTTAGTTTTATGTATATTCTTTTTTCATTTTCATTTTTTGTCATCATCATCATCATTATTGTTCTTGTAAAATAACATTTTTGTGAGCACAATTGGGCGAGCATTACAGGTAAGTTCACGATCCCTTTTGTAAAAGGCTTTTCGGCCGCAAATGGAAAACGTCACAAAAATGCTTATAGTAAATAATTGAAATATTTTATTAATAAAATTGAACCAATGTTCACGTTTTTGCCTAGAAATTCACATGTACAAATTCAACTTTTAATAATATAAATGATTTTTGTATATAATAAAATCATACAAGATGTTTTCTAAATAAAACTTCGATTGGCAAGTCTCTGTCTTTGAACCATCTTAATGAAATGCTTCTTTACAATCCACATGCGAGGACTAATGTCCTAATAAAAAAGGTTACAAAAAATTGCTCGATTTATGGATGCCTTTATTGCTTTAATTCTATGTCATGATTTACCACTTTCTTACATGATTGGGTGTGCTTTTAATTTTTATTTTTGCTCTAATATTGCATGAAAGAAAATGGATAACACGATTAATCTGAAAGCCGTTATATCACATTTATTAAAGGTAAAAATAAGAGCAGAGTTTCGAACCATCTCTTTGGCCTCACGAGGTCGAAAAACCATTTTTTCCAATGTTCTATTGGATGGAGACTCCTTACCATCAGTCTTATGGTGCTCAACTAGATGCTTAATGGCTATTGATCATTAGCGATGAGATAGCAATATCTAGGCATGCCGTCTCATGCTTTTCGAGGTTTAAGATTTGGTAAATCAAGTTGAGTTTCTTTCCTATCGCGAAGCGACTGTCGGCCTGGGCAGGAAACCCTAACTTGGTCGGACCCTAAAAGTGGGATCGGACCACTAAGGGTCAGAGATTTTTTTACTCGAGCTCTATGATACCTTAGTTTTGGAGGTAAAATCGGATTTCGGTGACAAAAGGAGATAGAGCACGCGTCACAGTTACAATTGTGGTGAATCTTTTACAACCACCAATCAATGTAAAAAAAATTATTTTGGATGGATGTGGCATATAATGATGCTGACCTTGCAATTCATTAGGAATTTGGTTAGGTTAATAGTTACTCATGGTCATTATGAGCTCGATGACGAGCTTTGTTTTTAAAGGGGGAGTAACGTTATAGTTCTAATTAAATATGAGTAAGATTTATTTTCAGTAGTTGTATTTTAGTCATAATAGGATTTGGTTTCAATTAGTGATTTATTTTTCATAGGTTTTTAGAAAAAAATTTCTATTTAGATATATAATCTCTATTTAGAGATAAATTTAGTCAATAAAACAAGTTGAAATTTCAGCAAATTAAAGGTAGGCAACTCCTTAAGAGTTATAGGGTGTGTGGCTCTTTTTAATGAGTTGCAACGTTCATACAACGATAGGTAAGGGCAGGAACTGAACTGAACTGTACAAATTTTAAATAGCTAATTAATTGTATATTTTTGTCAAATTTGGAATGTAATTTGAATTCTTTTATTATAATGTTTCTAGTAATGGTGTTGAAATTTGCGTTATCTATCTTTATATCAAAGTGGCAAGAATACTTTGATTTTAGGAAATATTGAGTATATTTTAGATGAACATGCAGATGAGAATGTGATTGATTTTATAAAAGTGTATTTTCTTCTGTCTAAGAAGACTCTGTCCATTTTTCTGTAACAATGAATAGTATGAATGAGTTTGCTTTAGAAATTTAAAGAGAATTGTGTAGCTCTGATTTTGTTCAAAGATCTAAGACCGGTGTAACATTCAATATTCAGCTTGTTTATCAGATCAGGTGTATGGTGTTATAGAATGGCTATTGAAAATTGTTGAATCGGTATATTCGAGACATAATAGTCCAATGCTAGTTGACATAATCAAACGGAGGTTGGGTTTCAAGTCACAAATCTACTTTTTGAAGCCCTGAACAGGCGTTGGTTTGTGGGCACAACTATGGGCACAAGATGTGTCAGGTCCGAAATTGAAGTTTGAGCATAAATGTGATTTTTTTTTCCTCCTTTTTAGGAAACAACTAATTTAGGGAATTAAGCTTGGAAATCATAATTTAAATAGGAAAGGAAGATTGTAATTATCCTTTAAAATATTTTCCTTTTTTTTATTTGGCTTTTCTATTTTATTTAGTACTCTTTTTAGGCTAAATGAATTTTTTTATTCTTTAGAGAGGTTAACGTTTTTTACAACAATCTTTGGGGGTTGTTCTCTGCATTTCAAAACCTCTATTGAGGAACATATGTGGTTAGATTATTTTTTCAGTTAAAGGATAATTAAGATTTCAATTTTATTACTTGTGAAATTTAAATATTTTTATTGTTTCATTACTGTTTGTAGTATTTATATTTTCATACGATCTCATGACAATATTATTCTATTAATTGCTGTAATGTTCCTAGTTTTGCAATTTTTAGGATAGTATATTGTCATTCATGTTAATTAGATCATTAATTATCTTTTTAATATAAATTAGTAGCACGTAATATAGTTTAAATAAAATCAAGTGTCTCGTTTTGTTGGTTAAAATTATTTTTTTTTATTTTTTAATGCAATTATTGGATTAAATTGTATGAAGAGTTTTTTTTAACAATTGTTTAGTGATTAGGGCTAATTATACAATGTCTCTTGTTTAATTTACAAAATATACAAGGAATGGTTGTTAAAAGTGTTTTCAACAATTAAAACTGTGGTTTACTGCATAATATTTTGAATTTATCTTTGTGTTTATGATCAAGTAACACACTGAAACCGAGGTTATGCTTTTGACTAGAATTGTTTATTTGTTGATTTTATTTTATTTATTTATTTTCTTGTAGTTTATTTATTTTTACAATAACTCTCTTCCTCCCCTTTTTTTCATTTTATTTATTCAGTTGTTTGCTTTTAGAATAATTAATTTTTTTCTACATTTTGTGGATTTGACTTTATTCGTCACTATCATAAATTTAAGGAAAAATTCATACTTTGGTCCCTTTATTGATTTTACACATTGTATTTCTATACTTTCAGAATTAAACATTGAATCCTTGAATTTTTCAAATAGATCACATAAAATGCAAAATGCATGGCATAAATGATAGTATAATATAAACACAGTTAAAATTATATAAATTTTAACGGAATACTGTTATTTTTGCTGTCCATTTAGATTTAATGTATTCTAATTAATAAATTCAGAAATCCAATGTATAGTTTAAAAATATAAAAATTTAATGTATAAATATGTAAAAGTTAAATGATCCCATGTGTAGTCTTAAAATATAGAAACTCAACGTGTAAAAAAATTAAAATTTAAGAATTAAATTATATGTTTTGCCATTTAAATTTAATTGTTTTAGTGGTTCCGACAGCTTGATATGGATCTCCCTAGTAGTAGCAAATTTGTTTGTTCTAGCTATGATATGGATCTTTCTGGGTGGTTAAATGTGTAAGATGGAGATATGCTTTGATAAAAAAAAAAAATGTAAGTGTCAAATATACTGTAGAAGAAGGGAGGTGAATAAAGTATGATAAATTTTTATATACCGAAACAAAAGTAAAACATATGCATATGAAGCAGAGCTTCAAAAAATATTTAAAATCATTTTCAAATAGTTTACTCGATTTTTTTTTACTCACACCATTTTTTTTCAATGTTTATTATTTATCTGGACAAATTTGCCTTTGAGTAAAAACCAATTAACCTTTTGTAAAATTAATTAATAAAAATATGCAATGTGATCACACGGTATAACACTGATAGTGTATAATTGGTTTTATAGAGCAGCTATGAAATAGAGCATAAAAATAAAGAGAGTAAAGTGATAGAGAAGATGTGATTTATGGAAATTCGGCTATTTGCTTACTTTTCTTTTTAAAGATAATCCATTTTAAAAATTTCTTTTTAGGTGATTATTTCACGGTTAAAAATAGGACTGTTCAATTTTCACTACAAAAAAATTGCAGAATTTTTTCGTCGCTAATTAAAATTAGCAACGCCACAACGAACAGTCGCTAATATATTAGCGACGGAATTCAAATTCAGTCGCTAATTTAGCGACGAAATATTTCGTCGCAAAGTTTTTATTTGTCGCTAATTTATATTCCTAATTAGTCGCCGAATTATAATAATATTTAGCGACTAAATTTTCCGTCGCTAATTCCGTCACTAAATAAAAACATTAATTTACAAATATAATAATAATTTTGTAGCGACAATTTTTCGTCACTAAACTGTCGCTAATAAATATTCATAAAATGCAAATAAAAATGAAAATTAACAACTCAAATTAACATTGCGAATAATGCAAATTTCATCACAATTCATTTATAATATTTTATTATTATTATTATTATAACATTCAGAATTTAATTTATATAAATAAAATTTCTCAAATATTATTAATTTAAAAAATATAATATCATAAACAATACTTTACAAATAATTAGAAAAAAATTAAAACTAAATAATACTACTAACAAATTTTTATACAATATGCTACAAAAAAAAAAAAACTTTGTAGTCTTCATCATTCTTCACAAGCAGCAACCAACCAATTGCCTTCTTTGTTCTAATAGACCTGAATACATTATAAAAAATTAGAGACAAAAATTTCGCCCTTTCTACCATACATCACTACATATGAGTCTTAAAGTACATAATCTACATTTAGCAATAATAAGTCCCAAGTTCTTTTTTTAACACCTAATGGCAACCATTGCAATACTTCCTGGTTCAATCTATTAAACAATTCCCTTTTTCAGCAATGCCAATTTCACGCAATATTTAGGCAACATTCCATTCATTTCAGCAATTAAAACCCTTCCTTCATATCCATTATTCTTTAATTTATATATAAATGTAGGTTGTAGTATGGAAAGTATAGAAGTGTTTTAAAATGTCCTGGATGTGAACAGACGAGGGTTTTGAATACTCAAAATTAGGATAGCATCCAAGAAAAGCACAAATATCCTGAGTCATGCAAATGAGAATGTTGCTTAAAAACATGCTGCTGCAGAAATGTATGCAACACCAAACAATTTCCTATAATCATATGCCTTTGTTCCATAAAAATTGTTAGAGAGTTTTCAATAAAATGTACTCGTACAGCATCTAATTTAAGTGAATGACAGAATGACCTGAGAGCAAGATTTAGAAGAAGACAAATCAAACTTGTCACAGCAAAAGGCTTGAAGGTAATACAAAAGCAAATGCGCAACAAGCAGCAGCCAAATAATTCCAATATTTCAAGCAAGCAGCAAACCCAGGTACAAGAAAATAGTAGATTTTAACCTGTTGTGTCCATCCTTCTCGACCAAATTCACAAGAAGGCCCAATATAGCAACAAGGAAATCCAACTCTTAATCCGTAAGATGATCATTCTGATTGTCAAATTCAATACATGAAATGTTCTCCTTCATCTCGCTGAAGTTGGATAATGTTTTGTTGAATGAAGGGAAGTGACAAGCAATTAAAGAAGAAATTGTCTCTAATCCTCCACATGCAGCAATTTGTTCACAACCAATAGGGTTGTCATTTGTTAAATTCATTAGAACCTGCCAAGAATATCATATTATTAATTAAAAAAAATGCGCGCATACATACAAAAGGAAGAATGTGAAGAAATTCACATGCAGAGCAGAAAATACCTTCACTGCAGTAAGAAGACAGTCCGCCATAAGGCTGAAAATTTCTTCCTTAGCATCTCCGGTACACGATATTTTCTGTGAAGGTTGCCGTGTCAGGTTTCTTGATTCTTGTTGTTCATTTCCACCATTACTTGATTCTTCTAGCCTCAATGATAGAGCTCCTAGTCAAATTAAAGGTCCAAAAGGAGAATAAGAATATCCAACAACGATATGTTCATTTTACGTACCTTGGGTTACTAATAGTCTATTCAATTGGAGATTAATTTCTTAAAGAACACCAAAAGCAAGACAGAGATTTCTTTTGAGTTCATTATGATTTTGGTTAATCATAATATCATTTGAAGAAAAAAAATAATATTATGGAAACGGGAAAAAAATTGAGTTACACATCAGATGCATCATCGGTCACATTCACATACCTAAAACTATCAGTCCCTTTTGCTAATCCATGATTGAATATTCACATTATCATGTCCTACATATACAAAAGCAACTGCTTTTTTGGCACTGAAGTTCCCCTCAAATTTAATTATTTCCATTCAAAAACAAAAGGACTTAAGTAGTATTATTGGCAGCCCACTGGATTGTAATTAACTCTAAACTACTACTACTACTACTACTACTACTATTATTATTATTATTATTATTATTATTATTACTTAAATATTCGATTAAACTTCTTTTAGTCCATAAAACTCTTTAGTATATAATTAAAAGTAAATACTGACCTTGTTGGTCACCGGAGATTCGCCGGATTTCTGGTAACAACAGCCTTCAACAATGCTGCAGCAGCCTCCACTATACTTGGTTCTCCAGAAAGCATAGCCTATTTGAACAAGCAGTATATGAATAAGCCAGCAAATTTGCCAATTAACGGCTAAATATTTAAAAAAGTTTGAAGGATAGCAGCTGCTTAAAAAGGAAATGAAATCATTTATTGCAGAAACTAACAACCAACCAATCACATCTTGCAAAAAAGAAAAGATGGAAACACCTATCATTGTTCTTCATCATATGCATCGACTTAAAAAGGTATACCAAAATCAACTAAAAGTGAGGCAGTTGACAATCAAAATCTTATGAAGAACTAGGAAATAGCTGCAGCATCAAGGAACATGGCAAAGGCACATATATACTTAAGTCATATGCACACAGATGCACACTTTCAATTTAATGGCGAGGAAGTGAAAAAAATAGCAGCAAGGGACAGTTTAAAGTTTAAACTACTTAGGTTTTTTTGTTACCCTTTTCTTTAGGCAACCAAGAACCTTCGAAAGACAAACAATCTAGCACCTTTGCAATCCTGTTGTACAGATAAATGTCTGAAAGAGAATTATGCTTTTCAATTCACAAATTTCAGGCAATCAACAATAATGTAACTATAAATTGTGCTTGCAGCTTTTACACATATAGTTTCAATAAATTACAATCAACTAACCTAATCATGGATGTTATAAGGAAGTGGAAACCCAAAGTCCAAGAGCAGGGCAGCATTTGAAAATTTTCCATACCTAATCAGTACCTGCATGTTTCATTTAATTTTAAAAGATTTGATATCTCAAAAAGTAACATATCCTACATTGTCCACAACTTTTTTTACTAGTTTATAATCAAACACACTTTATTGTGCTTGTAGAGAACAAGTAAAGGAGATGGGTGCCCACTCACAAGGATTGGGCCAAACTTTGTGAGCTTCATATCAAAAATATTTATCAAACTTCAGTCAAAAGGCTAATAATTTATGAGAAGTTCATAGGATCTATGACACACCTAATTCAAAGACATAAACTGAGAAACAGTTAATTAACTAATGAAATTTCACAATTAAAATAAACCAATCTAAATTTAATTAAACCAGGAACCAAATCACAGAATCTATCAAGCATAATCGGAGTTAAGTTCAACAGAGCAAATGAATTAAAAAAATTGAGATCACCAGCCATTGTCATGTTTACAGACTAAGTCTAATATCAATATATTTACTAAAAATGGAACACACACACACACATATATATAACACATTTTCCCAAAGTCCGAAGAAGCAAGGTAGAAAGAAAAAGAAGTTATGTTTTTGCATAGATGTCCCTAAGCAGCAACTTTTGATAGGCAAGGAGGGGGATTTATCCTAGAGTTCAAACCTGTACATGTAAACATTGGAGTTTGAGTATTCACTGGAGCATGTTGCTGCTGGTGCTGTGGACGATAGGAGGAATAAGTTCCTCCTAATTGAAACCAGCTGACCTGCCCATCTGCAAAGAGTACAACTAAATTTTGAGAAGTACATAACAAGTAACATTGCACGAATTCTATGTTTTAGGTTGAGACTCACAGGGAAGTGCTGAGATTACATCATTGACATGGTATTGTCATGCAGTTGCTCCTTCTGATGCAAATCCATATATACTATAATCAGTATTACCACCTGAAGCAAATCTAATGTGATGGTCAACCAACAAGGTGAAAATTAGCATATGCTGCAAAGTACAAAGAATATCGAGAACCTTTAAATCCTGGCAAATCTGGAAAATCTTCATTTTGGATGCTGAACTCTTGGTTTTGTCGAACACTGGGGCCAACTGACCTTGTTTTCGTAAGGAACCTGAAAATTTCTTTTCTTTATGTTTATTCCCAAAGTATAGAATTACATGTAAGAATGACTAGTAAAAGCAATACAAAGCCAAACCTCAAACACAGCTAACGTACCCAACTGTCCTTGAGACCCAGACTGCTCAGACTGCCACAAACCCATTTATTTTTTTTAAGCCAATCATATATCATTCACGCAAATAGCTTAATAAAAAAATATTATTACATATCAATTAATATGAACAGTATAAATGTGTTTTCATATATTATTTTGCACTTTTGTTATAGCAAAGTTGGTGAGCTTTTGTTTGTTTATATTTTCTGGTTATTTTCTCTTTTACCATTTCTATCAAACAAATATCATCTTCTCCAAGCCTAAAACTAATAGCATATATATAAAAATATTGAAGAAGATTTCAGTCTGTAACATAGCTACCTACTAAAACATCATAATGTCGTGTTGCTGCCTCATTTAATAACATGGCTTGAAGCATGTCCTCTTATGAGGCCTAACTGAAAATAGAGATTTAAATTAAAAATAGAAAATAATCCAAGGATGTTATTCATCAATATTGACAAACAAGAAGCTGAGGTCTAAGTTCCCTCAGGGGACCACAATGCAGCCAGAAGGCATAGATATTTAAGCCCGCATTTGTGCCTGTGTAAGAAAAACAAGATGGCCAAATTAAGACTCTGGGATTGTGCTTGCAATAATAACATATGGTTCAAAGCAAATGATATTCAGTGATTCCCATCACTTGTGAAAAACTTATCTCTGTTTTGACGGGAACAGACATCGTATAAAAAAAAGTGAATATTTATTTAGCTCTGTCAAATGAACAGGAATTGACATCATCAAGATTAAAGGTTTAAACCCAAAGTTTTTTTTTTCAAGAACAAAGAATCTGATTATCCATTCTACAGCACTTAGCATTTCATTTCATAGCCTTTAAACCACATTCATTCTTAATAAGCCAAATAAGATAGACAAACGAAATAATAACACCATTAAATAGCAAATAAAACAAATATCTAGCTCTCTCAAACCTGTCCCTGGGTCGCTGGTCATTGGAGCTTCGCTGGCCATGCACCGCTACTGCCAAAACAGAGTTGGGGTTGTCGGTAATCTCCTGGAAGCGTTCACGTGCTCCAACGCATCGTGGTCTGGCCGAAATCCCCGTTGGAATAGTCAGCATACCCCTTTTTCGATCTGGCTATCACCGGTGAGTGAGAAAAATCTGAAGACACCGAAATGATAGCACGACCACCATGAGTCCTCCGGTGTTGCTCGCATCGTCTTCCGTTGCTGGAATCGGTCAGAGAAGCTTTCGATTTGAGAGAGAGAAACTGCAAAGTAGAGATCGCGATAGAGATGATGGAGTGCGACGAAGATGGCGGAGGAAAGAGGCTGATGTTAGTGACCGGCTTCTCACAGCGACGCAGACTCTCTCTCTCTCGTTTTCGATCCCCGATCAGATGGAGAGGGCAAGGATGCTGTGACTAGGGCACTTTCTCTAGGACTTTCTAGAGATTTTTGACATTTATACGTGTATATATATATATATATATATATTATAATTGTTAGTTATTAAATTAAAATTTATCCTTTCTTATTGTTTGTTCTTAAATTTTACTCTATTTAATAATTATTAATTTAAAATTCTTGAAATTATGTAAATTTATATCATATCCTTAATAAATCGGCCTTTGTACCTAGTATCAAAATACTTTGCACGTGTTAAAAAAATACTCTCGCGCGATTTAAATTTTTGGAGCGTTACAAAATTTATATAATAACTTATTATTTACAGATCCTTCAAAATCTTTGAATCAAACCGGTGAATTCATATAATATTGCAATCATTAGTTTATTATTATTAATATTAAAAATGTAATTTTTTAAATAAATTACTTTATATTTTGAAATAATGAATAAAAAAGTATTATCTTTTAAAAATAATTAAAAAATATATAATAATTAAGAATTCATATAATACATTACTAATAATAATATATAAAATACAAATAATACATTACCAATCTAACGGCAAATAATTTTTCGATCGTTTTCGTATATAAAACTGCTCATTACGTAAAAATCCAGAAAAATAACCTCTTTTTTTGCAACAAAAACCGAACTCACAGACCTTAAAAACTAATCTTCACCATTCAAAATTAACAACAAGGAGTTTCGAACGTACTCACCAAAAATTAGGCCGATCTAACGGCAAACGATTTTTCGATCGTTTTCACATACAAAATTGGTCATTATGTAAAAAATTCAGAAAACAACCTCTTTTTTTCAACAAAAACTGAACTTATAGATCTTAAAAACTAATCTTCACCGTCCAAACTTAACAACAAGGAGTTTTGAACGTACTCACCAAAAATCAGGCCAATCTAACGGCAAATAATTTTTCGATCGTTTTCATATATAAAACTGGTCATTAAGTAAAAAATCTAGAAAATAGCCTCTTTTTTGCAACAAAAATTGAACTTACAGGCCTTAAAAACTAATCTTTACCGTTCAAAATTAACAACAAGGAGTTTCAAATATACTCACCAAAAATCAGGCCGATCTAACGGTAAATACTTAACCGTTAAATCTTTACTTACACTATTCCGTATAAAAGCTGTTCAATTTGTATTTGAAGATCCAACCAAACCGTAAACATGCAGATTCAAATGGACTATATATTTGGATTTATCAGATAATATCTTAACTTATTTATTAATCTTGCCATGTTTAGAATTTCAAAGCCATTTCTCCATTTTCAAATCAGTAAGTTTTCTTAGTCTTCCATACCACTCAATTAGGTAACCGCAGTAGTATTAAAATCATAGAAAAGAAAATTAATAGGAAAAGTATTTATACTTTAAAGATATTTTAACTATGGCGATACGAGTGGTTTTTTCGGTTGTATTGAAAGATAACATCTTATCTAATGGTGTGCAACCCATTTTTAACTTGATAAAAGTATGAAATTAATAAAATGCTTATATTTAAGGCACATTAGCAATATTTATGTACAATAATTTTGAAATATTTCCGACAAAATGAGAAAATTAGGTTCGGAGATCTTTATTTTGGTCTCTCTTTAATCATGATCCTTTATTCATTATTAAATCCAATATTCAATTAGGCCTCAGGTTCCTATTTGGATAAGAGTTCAAAATTTTTATGTCATCTTTTTAAATTTAATAGAAATAGCGATGAATAATTCTAACTAATAATTTTGTGCGAACAATACAAATTTTTAATTGAAACTATGTCTCGTAGTCTTTTAAAATATTTCATGCTGACTAAGCCCAAATTTCATATTCAATAGTCTTTGGACACTTTCAAAATTGGGATAATTGATAAACAAATCAATTTAATTCCTAATAATTTAATATTTGATTTAAATTTTTTAAAATAAAAATAAATTACAAATTTTTTTATTATTATTTTAAATGAAATAATAAATTTTATAAATATTTATTTTTATTAATCTTTAACACGCAAATATATAATAATCATAACAATTAGTTTATTATTATGATTAAAAATATAAATTTTCTAAATAAATAACATTAGATTTTGGTATAATTGATAAAAAATTATTATCAACTTATAAAATAATTTATAATTTTCTGTTACAAAAGAAAATATTCATTTTATATGGTCTATATTAAAATTACTTGAAATTATACATAAACCATGGAAGTGAAATTAAAAAAACTTATTTTTTAATTTATTTGCGACGGATTAGCGACTACATACTTCCCGTATTAACATAACAAAATACTAATTAGCGACATAATAATTTTCGTCGCTAAACCGTCGCAAAAATGGCGCTAAATTTTCCCGCCAAAATTAGCGACTAAAATGTTAATCGCTAAAATTTCTTGAATAAAAAATTATAAAATTTAGCGACGAAAAAATTTGTCGCTAATTCCGTCACAAAACAGGGCGCGTACTCTTCCCGCCAATAATTAGCGACTGTTTATTAATTCCGTCGCTATTTCGTCGCAAAAAAATAGTAAATATCATTCTCACGATGCAATTAGAAAACAGTCGCTAATTGGCAGTTTTTTTGTTGTGTTTTGGATTGAACCAATCAATCCAATCGGATTGATCCGATCAAACTGGTAAAATATAGTTTAGATGGTTTAGAGGTAGGATTGGGTTATATTTTCACTTTTCTGAATAATAAAAGTCGGGTTAGAGAAAATATATTAGGATATTTGCCGGAACCGACCATTTTTTGCTTGCTTCTCTCCATCTCTCTCCTACCCTAGGCTCTTTTTGCCCTAAGCTCATCAATGCAAAATCGATTATTTTCTGCCTTCTCACCATATCTCTCTTGTGCCCTAGGCTCTCTCTGACCTTAGCTCATCTCATCTCATCCACCATTTTATTTGTTCTCTCTATCTCTCGCTCTTGCACCCTAGGTTTGTGAGATTTGATTAAATAAAGCTCAATTTCTATTTTCTTTTCGTTTAACTAACAGCAGAGCAACTTTCTCTTACATCACAAAGCTCAATTTCTCTTACTTTCTCTCTATAGGTCGATCAATTGTTGAAAGCAGAGGCTCTTTATTTTTTGATTTCAATACTCAGATCGTCGGACGAGGATTCATCCACTACTTCAGATTCAAGGTTAGTCCTTCCTTCTTCTCTTTATTTTTTGATTTCAATACTCAGTAATTGTTGATGGATTCTGTTCTAGTTTCTATTCTGGTTCATGTATTTCTTTCTTCTGCTCTTGCTATTTTATGAACTGTTGCGATCAGTTCTTCAATTAACTACTGTATTTTCTGTACTACATTGAATATGTGCTTTCCTTATCAGAGTAAATAAGGAATCTTGTTTATCTTTAGACAAATGCCAGTGAAGAATCTAGGCGAGAAAAAGAAAGGTGTAGGAGTACATTATATAAAATGAGGTTATGTTCAATGAAGCAATTAGATACATTTTTATGTTTCTATGAGGATTTGTTTGTGAAGAATTTCTAAATCTGAATTCTTATTTTTGCATTTAGCAATACAGATATTTATACAGATTTCAAGTTACAAATTCAAACAAAAATTGTCAAATAATTCGGCTAACTAACTCTGCTAACTAAGTCAAGAAATAGGAAAAATCTTCTCCTACAAATCTGCTCCTACAATTATGTTACTAACAGCTATCAACAACTATAATGGTCAACACAAAATTTATTGCTTTACAGAAAAAAATGTTTTAGATTTTCAACACTCCCCCTCAAGCTGGTGAATAGATATTTTTCATTCCCATCTTGCATGTAATGTCTTCAAAGTTGGAAGTAGGCATTCCCTTAGTTAAGACATATGTCAATTGATTATTTGATGTTATATATGGAGTGCAAATCATGCTGCTGTCCAACTTTTATTTAATAAAATGCTTATCTACTTTGATGTGCTTTGTGCGATCATGTTGCACTGGATTGTGTGCAATGTTGATGGTAGACTTGTTATCGCAATAGAGTTTCATAGGTCCTTCCCCACTTGATTTTAAGGTCATCAAGTATTATTTTGAGCCATAGCAATTCACAAACTCCAAGAGCCATAGCTCTAAAATCTACGTCAGCACTTGATCTTGCAACAACCGATTGCTTCTTACTCCTCCAAGTCACTAGGTTCCCACCAAGAAATGTACAATATCCTGATGTTGATCTATGATCTACAACAGAACCTACATAATCAGCATCAATATATGCCTCTATGAACAATTCTTCATTTTTCTTGAACAAAATTCCTTTACCTGATGTCCCTTTGAGATAAGATAGAATTCTGTTGACAGTCTGCAAGTGTTTCTCTCTTGGATCATGCATAAATTGGCTTAATACACTTACAACAAATGCTATGTCCGGCCTTGTATGGGACAAGTATATCAGTTTCCCAACCAACCGCTGATATCTTCCCTTATCTACTGTGCTATCATTCTTCCCTTCACTCAATCTCAAGTTAGGCTGAATGGGTGTGCTTGCTACCTTGCATCCAATATTGCCTGTTTCTTTAAGCAAGTCTAAGACATACTTTTGTTGGGAAATAAAGATGCCTTTACTTGAGTATGTCACCTCAATGCCTAAAAAATACTTCAGTCTTCCTAGTTCTTTAATTTCAAACTATTTTGTTAAGCACTTTTAAAGTTTTTCTCTTTCAATTGATCATTCCCAGTGATGATGATGCCATCTACATATACAAGAAGAGCTATAACTCCTCCTTTTGAATGTTTTATGAACAATGTATGATCTTCTTGACTTTGTTTGTATTGCATTGCTAGTATTACTTTAGTAAATCTTCCGAACCAAGCCCTTGTTGATTGTTTTAATCCATATAAAGCTTTCTTTAACTTGCACACTTTCTTTTCAAAAAATATTTCATTGAAACCCGGTGGAGCTTCCATGTACACCTCTTCTTCTAAATCCCCATGTAAAAATGTATTCTTAACATCAAATTGTTGTAAACACCAACCAAAGTTAGCAGCTAAAGACAAAAGGACACGCAGTATTCATTTTTGTTACGGGTGCAAAGGTCTCTTGGTAATGTACCCCATATGTTTGTAAACACCAACCAAAGTTAGAGATAGAGCCTTTTTAATATATATATATATATATATATATATATATATATATATATATATATATATATATATATAGTATTTAATATGCTTCAAACCCTTTTCAAATCGTTTCTAACCATTTTCAAACTGTTGTAACAAAGGTTTGGGTTGGTTTCTAACGGCCAAACCATTTGTTTTATACATATTGGGTTAGGTTGGATTTATTTCATTTTTAATCCAATCCAATCCATAGATAGCTCTAGTCAATAGTCAAAGCCGACTGACATGCATGGCAGATTGATGTTGTGATTTATGTATTACATACTTAGATGAGATTGGTGATATGGTATGCTAATAGGGATTTTCAGTAGGATTCCTTCTGAAATCTGGTCAAAGTGACTTGACACATTTTTCTAGGTTTAGGTATTTTTCTGTTAAAAGATTTAGTTTTGTAACTTTTGATAGAAGTAGAATAGTCCAATAATCGAGGGTGAGAAACTTGATTAAACAAAAAAATTCGATTTGAACAGTAAAAAATTATTTTTTATCCAAAATGTCCATACAATGTCTGTTTTTGCTAGAAAAAATAAAATATAAATACAAATAAAAAATAATTAGAATTCAGGAAATTTGATGAATTTTTTATGAATAAAATAAAAAAATATAATCTATATTTTTTTAAATATTTGTCACAAATGTTAAATGACTTGAAAATAATGTTTTATAATTAATACTTGATGATAAATTTGTTTTCCTAAAGTATTTTTTATTTTTTTATATATGGATTTTTTATAATATCCATAAAATTTTAAAAATAATATTATTTAATAAAGAAAACTAATGTTTTGAAAGTCAAGTTGACTCGGCGGGTCGAACCGGTTGGATTGTGACTCGATAAGAAAATAAGATTGGTCTACTATAAAACTCGAAAAATAAAAAAAAATCGGATTGGATCGAAAAAAATTTCGGTTGAACCGAAACTCGGAGTGAACCGGATTGGATAAGATCAATACCAAAATTGTGCATTTTGTGTCAAAATCCCTAAAACTAAAATCCATTTTTCTCCGTCTCTACCTCCATTCCTTTCATGTAGACAACATCTCTCCTCTTTTCATGCAGTATTCTTTGCCTCCATTCCTTTCACGCAGACGACAGATCACCTGTTGTAGTTTTCGATCGACAAACAATCGGAGCTAGATCCAAGTAAGTCTCACACAGATCTATTTCTACTTTCAATCCAAGCAAAATAAAGGAATGAATGCTAAAGCTGATTTTCTCTTGAGACTTTGTAAATCTTGTTCCTATTTTCGTTTTTGTTGGAAGGCTTATGTTGGTCTAACAATCTTATTAAACATGGCACTATCCTATTTTCCCTTGAATATGAATTGCTAGTATACTTTGATAATCTTGTTAACTTTTTTTTTTTTACCGAAAATAACAGCTTTCTTTTGATTTTTACAAACTATTATGGCTGAACTTTTGAATTAAAACTTTTTTTTTCTGGATGAAATGATGTGCGCTAAGCAAATGCAGACTTGCATTCTTTTCCCTTTCTGGTAATGCAAATTCTAGACTGTTGTGATCATTAATTCACTATTGCTACATGTAGTGCTGTCATTTCTTTTTTTTTGAATAGTGTACATGGACTGATGCATGCCTTTTTGTATATAGATGATGATCCTCCATTAAGACAATAGCAAGAAATTCGATTTAACAACTAATAAAAAATTCATTCAAATAAAAAAATAAAAATAACATAGCATATATTAGTTCCCTTATTATTATAGCTTATTAATATTACCGATTTATCTATAAATTTTAATTTGATAACATTGGTATAGTGATTGGAGTTTTAAAGCCTCAATTTTGAGCTCCAATTGATTCCATCCAAACCTGCCCCCTACAAAATATATAATATATAGTTGATAGAGTAATTAAAAAAAGAGGTTTAAATTTAGACATTGAAAGACCTATTATAAAAGTATTGTGTAATATTTTATCTTATATTTTTAATTATTAATTCGTTAGTAATGTTCTAGTTGATGCTTGATTTGATATGTTACTTTTGAGTCCTATAAGTATACTAAGTATTACATTTTCTTTGGGATATGTGTTAATTTATTAAAAAATTATGGCTGATACATCATATTTTTATTTTCAAAATTTTAGATGCCACGAAGTATAATTTAATTGAATCTAATCAAGTAGTAGAAGGAGAAGGAGAAGGAGATGGAGATGGAATTGCAAATGAAGATGAAGATTGATTATTATTGATGTATTTGTAAATAATCACTACAAGAAAAATGCAATTTAGCAACGGAAAAATAGCAACGAAAATTGATATTTTCCGTTGCTAATAAAAAATAGCAACGAAAATTTCCGTTGCTAATCCGGCGGTTGCTATTTTTTAGCAATGGAATTTCATTTCCGTTGCTAAATTTAGCAACAGAAAATGAATTCCGTTGCTAAATTCAACCAACTCATTTTTGGTGCATTGATAATTTTTTAGCAACGGAATTGAATATTCCGTTGCTAATTTTAGCAACGAAACTGCATAATTTTACATATATACAAAATGAGACTAGTTTTGATGCTTTTCAGGGAATAAATTATAGTTCTAATGTGGAAATCAAGCAGGAATTTGTGACAAGGTAGTCATTTGAATTTACACTAGTGGTCCATGTTAATACATAATTTTATATATGCTTAATGAGACTAGTTGCTAGTCAGAAGCCCTCTCACGTAACAATTATGGCAAACAAATAGTGTTTGACCATGTATTTACTTCAAAAGATTTAACAAGCCTGTTATGAAACAAGGCAGATTTAACATATATGATTATCATATACAGTTCATAAGACACCAGAAACAACATATAGAGCAATAAAAGAAAACCAACCATAATAGCCCCTAAAGAATACGAGAAAATCAGTCTAAATGGATTTTTTTTACGGTACAGACTATTTTGGTCATAACTTTTGCTACAAGTGTCAGATTTCTTATTATAATATGTTTTCGGAAAGCTCGTTTCGAGATGGTCATTTATTACTCAACAAAGCTCTTGTAACGACATTTTTCGGGCCCAAAAAATAACGTTAAGGTTGTTATTTTTCAGTTTAAAGTTTTTAGGATTTTTCAGGGATATTTGGTTTTTTCTTGTTTTCACTCATATAAATTATTTTCTTTTCCTAGTTCAAGTGAAAGGAATCCATATCTTAATCACATAATTTAATAATAAATTTAAATATAATTATTTATTATTTATTATTTTAACACTATCTAAAATAAAACTGATTACAAAATATTAGCACAATTGTCCAATTAACAAAAAAGAAATGCAAGTATCATGTGAGAAACTAAATGACAATTAATTTATTCCTCAATTGTCCAATTCTTTTGCAGCATTGACAGGAATTTTGAAGCGAGACCCCTCTTTTTCCTCACCTGAATGTAAATTAGAAACAAATATATTATCTAATAAATCAAACGAAAGAGAAGAAATAATAGTATCCTACCTCTAGGCTTCCCAACATAGGCATTAAAGATCCAGTGTGCTTCCTTTCCTTCTTTGGTTTCTTGATTAGGACACTAGTTAGAGATCTGCAGAAGTTGAGATTGAAGATTTTTCACTATTAAAAATTACGAAATTATGCTTTTCCCTTAACCCTTACCAGAAAATCACAAAATAATTCATTTTTGACCCCTTTGGAAAACTCATTTTACATGCTAATTTTCTCTTAAATTCGGGAAATGCACATCTAATTGAGGATAGAATCAAGAACATATTACTTAAAAGAATTGCATCACGAGAAAGTTATCAAAAAACAACCCGCAAAATAATCTACTATTTGAGTACAGCAACACCTATTTTTACTAAGGTTCAAGCTAAGCATGAGATTTTTACTTAAAACTCATCTTAACCCGCAAATGGCATTGTTATTGGCAGTACTTTGAGCGTTACAAGATTCATTAATATGATTTAGATAAACATTTTGCAGATAGCAAATTTTTTTGTGGTTTGTAATCAATTTCTTCACAAATTTAAATTTTACAATATACTATAAGCAGGTCATTGTCAAAAGAATGTTAAATATTAATTAAATTAAAATGACTTGCATACCCAAAATAGTGAATTCTTTAAAAAAAAAACTAAAAATAACGAATTCTGAATTAAAGAATATAATTGAGTAAGCACATAATGAATCATGAAAGTATTAAATAAGCAAAGGCATATTTATATTATGTGCATTAATTACAATTTGTATTTGAATTTTGGTTGAAGCCAAATAACTAAAAAAAGTGCATTAAATTGGCCTCTTAAGTAATTAATTTGGTTTGGGAATTAAACCAGTGCAAGATGGCCATAAAAGCAAAAGGGAACCATCATGCTCTGCTTCTTGTTATGTTCTGGGTATAGGGTTTTCTAATCCAATTAGTTTTCAATATATAGCTTGTTTCTTCTAATTTGTTTTTGTCTGGAATTTCTTTTAATGGATCGTCTCCGCCCTAGACAGAGACCGACATTCTCTGGATTCACAAAGCCTGAGATATTAATTCTCTCTCTCTCTTTCTCTCTATTTTTTTTCTTTTTGCCTTTTTTGTTCAATCTTTATCAACTTTTTTTATCTTGCTTTGCACAGATTTGACTGCTGCTTGTTTCTGATCATGTTAACAATACAAAATCAAATAAATAAACACCAATGCTTAGCTTGAACCCGTAAAATAATCTACTTTCAAGAATTGATTTGGTGAGGATGAATACAAAATCAAAGAAATGAATAAAACATGAAAAGTTGAATTAAGTAAAATCAAACCTGATTAACGAAGGTGGGAGGGAAGTAGATGTCCATAGCGAGAATTCCAACATTCTTTTCCATTTCTCTTAGCTATAAAGATAAAAATTAAAATCAAACCGAACAGCTCTCTTCTTCTTCATCATCTTCTTCTTCTTACTCCTCTTAAAACAGAGATTTGAAATGAATAAATAAATAGAAAAAAAGGAGAAAAAGGATAGAAACTGCAGACCCTTGAAAGCAGCAAAGAGAAATGAGACGATGAGGACTCACGGCCATCCGGTCACCGGATAGTGGCAGAACTGAGGAAGAATGGAGCGAAAAGTGGCAGATCTGAGAAAAAGAAAATGCCAAATCGTGAAAAGAAGAGCAGAAATGAAAGAAATAGGGTTTTTTCTTATATATATTATTTTTTAGCAACGGAATTTAATTTTGTTGCTATTTTAACAACGATTTTAAATTTAGCAATGGAATTTAATTCCATTGCGATTTTAGCAACGATTTTAAATTTAGCAACGAAAAATAGTTTAGCAACGGAATATGGCGGCACTTGGAGGCGGAAAAAAATTTGGGATGAAAATTAGCAACATAAATTATTTTAGCAACGGAAATTAAATTATGTTGCTAAAATAGCAACGAAAATTAATTCCGTTGCTAAAATCCATTGCTATTTTAGCAACGGAAAAAATTCCGTTGCTATTATTTATACCTTCACTAAATTCGACATAAAATAGCAACGAAATTTATACTCTGTTGCTAAATAGCAACGGAATATAAATTCCAAACGTAATTAATTTCCGTTGCTAATTTTCATTCCAAATTTTTTCCGCTGTCAAGTGTCGCCATTTTTAGCAACGAAAATTATTTTTCGTTGCTAATTTCCGTTGCTATATTTTGGCGCTAAAATCTTCCTCTTTTTTAGCAACGGAATACAACCATTTTGTATTCCGTTGCTAAATCCCCAAAATTTCAATCAATTCCGTTGCTAAATAGCAACAGAATTGGTATTCCGGAATGAATTCCGTTGTTATTTGGCTATTTTCTTGTAGTGAATTATATTTAAAAATAATAATAAAAATTCCGAATCGATCTGATCGAATCAGTTGATCCAGGATTCAATTGGTAGGCCGAGTCAACTTCTGAGCCAAATTTCAAAACATTGAAAAAAACAATCCAATTGCACCCGGTTGAACTGATCCAACTACGGTCCTTTTGCTTATCCGGATTTTTATTCATGCTGGTTTAATAACATTGCATGCAATACTATATACATGGGCACAATTTAATAAAATTTTGAACCTAATTAAACCGATAATTCATGTCATGCCGTAAGTTAACCAATTAATTGATTTATAAAACCAAAAACAATTGAAAAACAGAATCAACAATTTAAATAATATAATGAGCATCAAACAAACATATTTGCACATGAATAACAGAATCAACTGAAGATGACATCTCTACAAACAATCACATGGAACTCCACCCTCATTTCAGCGCTTTCCTTCTCATCTACTTCTCATTCTTCATTCTGAAATGATTATTCTATTAGCTGATATAATTTTAGATGTGTATCAAGTATCCCTTTTATTGAGTTTATATTTCTCTAGAGTTAGATTAATTTTGGCATATGAAATTCTAAAGGCATGATAAAAATCAGAATAGTTTGGATGAATGATTAGGATATACCCTTTCCACAAACAATGCTTCAATGGCTTTATTAAGGCTGCCTTCCCATTCCCATTTCCTTTTATCAAAGCTTGTGTAAACTTGGGTGAGCTGTGGTGTGTTTAGGACTTGTTGAGCAAACATCTTCATGTTGGGGCAATCTTCGATCAGCATGTCCTCCAAATGTGGGAAATCGAAAGCATAATTAGCTGTATAGAAACTTGTGAGACAAGTTTGGGTATGCCCATTACTCTATTTATATTTATCCTAATCAGTTTAGGATTATCTAATCATGATCCAAAAAGGAATCAGTTTATATCATGGTTTTCTTGTCTTTTTTCTGGAATAATAGCTTGTGGTAAATGCCTAACCGGTGATGCAAAGCAAAGATCTAGTGCTTATGTTTTATCAAAAGTTTTGCCCTACAAGAGATAATTATGTTTCCTCTTATCTATTATTTATCACATGTATTAGTATGCATGTTTTTTCTCAAAAATTATATAGTAATATTTATATATAATAACCGATTAACTTATATATATATATATTTTTATCATATATAATAGCATTTAAATATTTTTTTTATATATTTTAGAGTTTATATTTTAACATTTAATATTATCCAAAATTTTATTTGATTTAGAATCAAGCATATTAATTTTCGATAAATATCAAATCTATGTTATAATATTGGCTATTCGAACATGAATTTTGGCTAGTAAATTATACTTGTTTTGTGATTTTTATTTTAAATTATTTTGCACATTTGAAAATTGAATTAAACTTTGCCAATTTTTTTATAATTTTATGTAATAAATTTTAATGGTTAATTGAAAAAATTGGTTAACCAATCCAAAAAATCGAAATCGATGGATTGGTTAATCGAATGTAATGGACTGGTTAATGGTTAATGATTTTAAAAAACCAATGTTAATGAATTGAATAATTTTTTTTATCCATAAAATGGTTAACCGATCAATTCTCATCCCTAATTATAGGTTTTCCTAATTGGATAGTTTTATATGGAATAGGTCCACAGATCCAATCGGATAGTTGGGTTAGTTTTGGATCTAGAAGCATGCATCCCCTTTATTTCATTACTCTTTCTAGCTATTTCTGATGAAAGAGTTGTGACAAGATTAATTAGGGTATAAAAGCATTTTCTTTTAAGATAGTGTTTGTTAAATCGATCCAGATAAAATTTTTTAAGATAAGTCTGAAATATATTTCGAATCAAAATATAAAATAGTTAAGATAAGACTGAAAAGTATTTCAAAAATTTTTTTCAATTGTTTGTTAAAATTTTTGGCATGGATTAAAAATATGTTTTTTAATTTTTTAGCTGTTTCTTATCTGCAAAAGTATATGAATGTGTATCTTTACTATATATCAAGATATGTATATCTTGATTTTTCAAGATATAGACAATTAAATTTTTTTTATGCGGTCTATTTTTTTTAACAAACGCTTGAAAATATCAGAAATGTTGGAATAATTTTTTCTTTTCCATTTCAACTTTTCAAAGTTAACAAATGCTACCTAAATAGTATCACAAAATTTTCTCTGATAAAGTTTTATTAATTGAAATTGACATGACACAAAATTGTCACAAAATTGCCCACATTAACTTAAATAGCTCACTCTTTTGCATGAGCTTGCATAATGTTTTACAAAAGAAAATACAAATATTTTCTTTTGGATTGGAGGATACTGCCTCTCCTTTATGAGAGTTATCTTATTTTTCTAAGTTGAGCCACTACATTGTTGCTATATATATATATATATATATATATATATATATAGCACTATTCTAATATTTATCTAATATTAATGTGGGCAACACTTGTGTAAATTATGAAAAAATTGTCAAGTGATTTTGCATACTGAGCTAAGCAAAGGATAAGTGAAAATAAAAAATCTATTTTTCATTTATCATAAATGAACACATTTTTTAATTTTTAAAATATAAATTTATTTTTCATTTTCAAAAAGTAAATGCATTTTTTAAATTTTTATAGAAAATAAATATTCGAATTTTCTTAAAAATAAAAAATAGAAAATAAATATAAAATTAAATGCATCCTCAATTTTCAAGTTTTTTCAAATTTTGCCCACTAAGCCTGTTGTCTTCGCCATTGGATAGTTGTGTCTTGAATCCATTATTACAAGTAGGGGTGTGCGAAAACCAATCTGATCCGAGACATTCGGGTGGATGGGTGGAATTATTTGGATTAATAGTGTTGGTTTGGATTGAAAGATTGAACAATATAAATTAGAAACTGGAAGGAATTCTGCCTATAAGATGCTAGAAGTTGTGGAAAAGCTCGAGAAGGTTTTTGCTAGGCTAGTGGAGGAAGACCCATATTAGGTTTTTTATTTTGACAAATAGAATAACATAGATCTTTCGGTTAGAGAAGATTGGGATACTGCCAAAATGTTTGTCAAAATTTTGAGACTTTTTTATGTTTTGATTCGAGATTTTCGAATTCATTGTATGCAAGATTAAATGCTTTTTTCCATGAGTTTATGGAATTAATAGATAGATTAGGTATATTGATGGAATGTGGAGAAAGTCTCTTGTATTCTATGGCTTTACAAACGAAGAAAAAATTAGAAAAACATTGAAAAACTGATACAAATGTGAATTTTTTATTATTTGTTACAGTTGTTTTAGACCCTCATTATTAGGACTATTCAATTATTGGATTAAACTGATCAATCCGACTAAATCAAAACCGATCCATAAAAAAAAATATGGTTTAAACGGTTTTGAAATCGGGTTGGGTTGGAACCCCGACCATTTTCCAAATGATGGATGCCTAAAACCTTAATCTCAATCGCAGTATTCTCCATCGACGCTCTCTCCCTCTGTATCCTTCATATCTCCCTCCTTTCGGAGTTGTCTCACTTGAAATCTGGTTTATCTCACCGGTAGAAGATCGGAGCTGGCTCTCTCTGTTTTGAGGATAATTTTGCCTCGCCACCTCACCGCCGCTAATCGGAGCTGTCACCAGCAGCATCTGCTCTCTTTCGTCACGGAAGGTGAGTTCTGAGCTCATATCATGAGAGCAATAATCACTCATCTCTTTCTTTCAATTTGTTTCAATTGGTTCGATTTCATAGCGTTGTGTTCTCTTTTTTGTTTGTTTTGTTTCTCCATTTATTTATTTTACAGCTATTTTTTTCTGTTATATACCATTTCATAGTTATCCTATTTTTTTTTTCTGTATTCTTCCTCTCCCAAATCTGGAAGTTGACAGGGATGCTGTTTCTTTAGTTGGCTGGTCCTTCTTGGTTTTTTTGATAATTTGGTCTACTGCTCTTGTTAGGTTTGTTGTTTGGCAGTTAGATACTGTTCTATCATGGTTTTGCTGCTACTATAGTTATTTCCGAGTGTTCTATCCACTGTCGTTTGTTTCCTAAATGTCTACAGCTGCTGGCGAGTGCTTTTACTTTTTTGATTGGCTGATTTTTGGTCCAGGCTTCTGTTCTCTGTTTACCCTGGCCTTGTTGTTACTGGTGTTATTTCAATGTTTTGTTTTAGAATTAGTTGGATGGTAAATTTAAATCTCAACTCTACCAAAAAAAGAAAAATCTAATGGAGCCTTGAATCTTTTCATTGTACTTACCCCCTTTTTTTTAACTTCATAAAAAATTTAGTATTGGGAAACTCGTGAGCACAAAAGAGGATTTCAACAATATGGATACAAGCATTTACAGGAACAAACTTTGATTTCTCATCATACTCTTGAACATTAAAATCAGTTCTGGGAATATCTCAAGCTCAACTCAATCACTTGGCTATGGCTTCTGATTTGGGATAAGCATTTGGTTGGTGTTCTGATTTATCTTCCTTGCATTTCCCTTTATGGATTGTCTTGTTCTTTGCTGCTTTCATGGGTCTCTTTTCCTATGCTCTTCAATGGCTTGTCATCTCTAACTTCATCTCTTTACCTTATTTTCTGGTTAGTTTTTCCTCCTCTATTCTCTTTTCAATTTTCTAGGAAAATATCTGAATTTTCTTGGGAAAGTTGGAAAATTTTGTTCTGCATGCACCATAACTAACATACTATCTCTAAATTATTAGTTTATTATTTGGTGGAAAATCCAGTTGATGCACCAACAGGTGGGTAACCTAATAATTATAGTCTTAGGGTTCTTGAAATTGCTTACAAAAGGAACATGTTGATTTAAGTTGAAAAAAAATTGTTTGTTTAGATTAATTGAATTATTTAATTGGCTGTGGTCTGTCTAGTGAAGAAAAGCTACCTAACCTACTCATGTCCTATTTTCCCTTCTAACAAGAGCTTTTGCGTATTTATATATCATGATTTGGGAACTTGATTAAGAAAAATTATCTTTGATCTTATTAATTTAAGTATCGGAAGCAGATATCGCTTTCCTCATGAATATAATCTGTAGTAAGAATTACATATATCGTATAACCTCACTAATAAGAAAGGTAAGTCTTTTGATGGGGTCCATCTCATTTTTTCATCAAAGACTTGGAAAAAAAGAAGTGGATAATGCTTATGAATTTAGGATTTTAAGTGAAAGTTCCTTTTTATTTCTTTCTTTATTTAAGTGTATTTATGATTTTAGACTATATGGAAATATTTGTTTAATTTTATCTAAGTCTTTGTATAATGCTGTTTCTTCAATCTGCTCAGCTAATCCATTTTGGTATGTTTAGAAAGTTTAAACCCGTAAGTCAAGTTTACACTAATTTATTTTTTTTCTTCATCAATTTGCCTTTAATGTTTATTTTTTGTAACATAAAATTCACCATTGCATTTTGAATTTGAGATTTATTAATTAGTTGTAAACTTCATTTGCATTATTTTTCTTAATTAGTTGGACTGCATACTGGATCCACTACTATCGTTTTAAGTGAAGTTATTTTTTAATTAATATTCTTTATCTTTTGAACTCTGAATTAAATATAAAAAAAAAATTAATTGATGGAAAACAGAGAGAACAGCAGCTGCTGTTTTTAGTTACTACAATTGATGGAAGGAGGCATAAAACTTGAGACTTTTAGTACCTTTGATTGATTGCTAGCCACAAAACAAAATCCTGGTGGTTGCTGCTTTTAGTTCTTGATTGCATTATTTTTTTTTCCTTCTGCTTATTAAAGCCTCAAAACAAACTGTTGCTTCATTCAATGCTTTGATGTTCCCTATTTTCGGATTTAAGTTGTAAATTGCAATCTATTAAAATGACAAATATAACCTTTAGTTAGATTTATGAGAAGCATCGCTTAAAAATTCTTTCCTTTTATAAATAGATAAATAATTGTGTACACTTAAAATTTTTTAATTAATATTCATTATGTTTAATACTTGTTTTATTAAAGATTTATCATGGATAAAGTAATCCAACCTCATTAATGGAGGATGAAAATGAAGATTTTGGGAGTAAAAATATTTCTTGGCCTCCTCACCCCATCCCTAGGTAAAAAAAAGTAGTAGGTTAGGTTCTAGAAAAACTTTTGTTATATAGGATCATTTTAGGTTGATAAAAGTGTGGAGATAAAACTAGAGTAATTTGTGTATACTGTGAGAAATTATATGCTTCTAAATCCCAGATCCATGAAACTAGTATTCTATGGGTTTATTTAAACAACCAATGTAAGGAGTATCCTTATAGAGTAGTTAAGGCCTCATAAGAGGTTTCTAGTTCTAGTTTTGAGTGTAGGAGTGAAAGTCTTAGGGTGAAGGGTTTCTATGTGGAGGAACATAGAAAGGGGCTTGCTATGTTTGTCATATTGGATGAAGTTCCTTTTAGAGCTGTTGAGAAGAAAGAGTTTAGGAATTATTCTTATATTTTGGAATCTAGGTTTGTGGTTTCATCTCGCATTACTGTAGTAAGAGATTGCTTGAAAGTTTATGAGGAGGAGAAATCAAAGGTACAAAGTGACTTAAAATCTCTACATTTGTTTTGCAATGGATTGTTGAACATCTATTCAAAATTTAAATTATATGTGTTTAATAGCCCATTGGATAAATAGGGAATGGAACTTGCATAAGAAGGATTTCAAACTTTTGTCTAGTGCATAGCCATAAGAGGAAGACAATTGGAAATATGGTTGAGATTTGCTTGTTAGATTGGGGAATAGAAGGATTTTCATGCTAACAGTTGATAATGCAAGTTCCAATCATTTTGTTATTAAATATTTGAAGAGAGAGACTAAAGAGTCGAGAGGCACTATTTTAAAACGTGGGTTCTTACATGTGAGATGTTGTATTCATATATTGAACCTTGTAGTGAAGGATGGTTTAGATGAATTTGATCAATCAATTGTCAAAATTAGAAATGCTGTAAGTTTGGTGAGGTCTTCTCCTTTTAGGTCCCATACTTTTAAGATGTGTGCGGAAAAGTTATTAGCTCATCTTAAGTAAAACGACATTATGTTGCCTGTTAACAGCTCAAAGCCATGTCATTTTCTCTCTCCCTCTTTCTCATCTGTCACAAGCATGCTCTAGGTTCCTTTATTCTTGATTTTTCATTAATTTCCAGCCTCTTCCACCTTTGTTTTTCCCTTCCACGGCCTCCGATCCATCCATTAGCAGCCGCCGGTTGCCGGCTTCTTCTTCCTATCTGCTTCCTGCTTCTTCATCAGTTTTTCTGTTGACATCAGCCTTGGCTACGTTTCTTGCCTCTCTTACAACCCCATCTTGCCATTCTCTGGAGTTTTGCTGCCCTCTTCAACCTTGAACAACAGCTAGGAGATGAGGTTTCAACTGCTGGAAATCTGAAACCAAGAGAAAAACAATATGAAAATCAGATTTTGTTAGGGATCTGAAAAATTGAGAATTAGGATTTAGGACTAAAAGTTGGGGGTAAGTTAAATTTCTTACCTTATTGATGGGTGTCAAAGCCACCAAAAATAATAAAACCAATCTTATCTTAGGCAAATAGATTGTAAATAAGGTAAGAAAGGGTCGAATCCAAAGAGACTAGGACTGAATTAATTCTAAACAACCAGATTTTCAACTATTAAAAATAAATAGGAGGATTTTTGTAGACTAAAAATAAAATCAGTAAACTAAAATTAATTAAATAAGAATGCAGAAAATTAATTAAGATGAAATCAATAGATAATAAATTTCAGTTAAAGATATTCGTAGTACAGGATTCAATCAACTGATTTTCGACGAAAAAATAATTTTTTAATCAAATAATGGATCAGTTATAATCGTCGGTTATAGTCTTTGGCTTCGCTCTTCCGATCTAATTTTTCCGTATTAATGAATTAACCAAGTAAAGCTGTAATTAATTTCTAGCCAATAAATAACTCTTAATAAGCGAAAAAATTTAATCTATTAACAGTATTAAGAATTAAGAAGATCCGACCTAAGCCAATCGATCTACAAATGAGATCGATGTAGATCAAATCATGCATTTACTCAATGTAACAACCCTTGTGAGGAAGCTACACTGATTGCTATTTATTATTGACTTCACTAAACAATTACGGATTTAGCAAATTCAATTAGCAATATACTATTTAATTAAATGCACAACGAGGTTTTATTACTATTCAACAAATAATAATCGGAATATGGTTTTCTTAAATCACGGTAAACAATATGAACATTGAATAAAATTAAAAATAGAAATTAAGTGCAATAATTTCACAGTAAAAGAAATTCTGACCTTTAATTAATTTTTAAATGAAAATAATAATTTAGCCACGCATGACCATAAAGAATTTACAAAATAAAAATTAAAAACTAAAAACAACTCCCTGTTACAGTTATGGAGTTAATGAAAAACATAAGAGCATGAAGATCATCAAGTTTGATCTTCTTACCTCTTAAATATTCCTCCAAAACAAAAAAAGAGAAAGTATCATATTCAATCTTGAAAAATAAAATAAAAATTCTTAAAGTAATTTTAAATTTCTAAAAAGACCGCATTTTATCTCCTAAATTAAGGTGTTAACATTTCTAGTTATCAGCTGGAGCACAGGTGACAGTTAAGTTAAATTCGGGCAAGGCTTGAACCTTAATCTTGGCTTCTTGCCTTGGGCAAGGCTCCTGGGCAAGGCAACTTCTAGATTTTAATATCCATCTGCTCTTTGCATCCAAATTGCTCCAAAAATTTAATACTTCTCCAGTCAGCTCCATTCAACTTCAAAAGTATAATTTCTTCAAAATTTGCTCATATGGTCGGCAAAATAAATAAATCAATGAAAAGTTCCTAAAATCGCCTTAAAAGAACACAAAATGATAATTAAAAATTAAATAATGTAAAATAAGAAATTGAAGAATGATTTTATGTGTATTGAAATGAAGGAAGAATACAAAATTTATACAAGTGTAGAAACCCTAACTAGGAAACTTCCTATTCTGTACAAGAAAATAAAATAAAAGGAAACAGAATAAATTATAGCTAATTTACAGCAGCTAATCTTGTAACACTCCCCCTCAAGCTGGAGCATAGATATTAATCATGCCCAGCTTGTTACACAAAAAATCAACTCGAGAGCCATTTAATGTTTTTGTAAACAAATCGCCCAACTGTTCTCCTGTCTTCACATATTCTGTTGAGATAACGTTATCTTGAATCTTCTCATAAATAAAGTGACAATCAACTTCAATATGCTTGGTCCGTTCATGATGAACTGAATTAGAAGCAATATGAAGAGCAACTTGCTTATCACACCAAAGTTTTGCTGGAGACGAGGGATTTATACCAATTTCATCAAGCAAATGATGAATCCACAATCTGTGGTCTTGTTGATGTTGAAGGATCATCACTTGCTAGCTGCTCAGTACAAGAAGATGCAGTAGACACACCAGCTGATTCTTGGGAAGATGTCACCTTATAAATGAGCCACTCATCTTCCTCCCCCTGACTTGGAAGATTGGATGGAGATGAAAAGAAAGGTTTATCTTCTGAGAATACCACATCAGTGGAAAACAAATGTCGCTTCAGATTAGGAGAGTAACATCTATATCCCTTTTGGAGACGCGAGTATCCCAAGAACAAACACTTCAATGCCTTAGGATCAAGTTTGGTAACATGAGGACGAACATCTCGAACATAACAAGTACTGCCAAAAATCCGGGGTTCCACTGGAAACAATATTTTATTTGGAAACAACACATTATAAGGGACATCACCATTTAACACCGTAGAGGGCATCCGATTGATCAGAAAACAAGCTGTAGAAATAACATCAACCCAAAAACACTTAGGAACATTCATTTGAAACAATAAAGCTCTAGCTGTCTCAAGTAAATGTTTGTTCTTTCTTTCAGCAACTCCATTTTGAGGAGTATCAACACAAGAGGACTGGTGAAGGATACCCTGTTGAGACATATACCGCTGAAAAGAATCTGACATATATTCCTTAGCATTATCACTTCGCAATATATTTACAGAAGCATTAAATTGGGTTTTAACTTCAGCACAAAAGGCAGAAAAATGAGAAAAAACTTCTGAACGATTCTTCATAAAATAAATCCAAGTCATCCGGGAAAAATCATCCACAAAATTAACGAAATATCTGTATCCAGTTTTGGACATAACAGGACAAGGACCCCAAACATCCGAATGAACAAGTTGAAAAGAAAACTCAGTTCGTTTATTAATTCTAGGACCAGACGAGCTACGATGATGTTTAGCAAAATGACAAGACTCACAATCCAAAGAAGATACATCATAAAACTGCGGACATAATTTCTTTAACATGGGTAGAGAAGGATGCCCCAATCGACAACGTGCTTCAAAAGGAGACACTGCACTGGAACAAGCAACAGGTCGTGGTACCCAAGAATCCAGAATATATAGACCACCAGATACATGTCCCTTACCAAAAATCTGCTTCGTCATAAGATCCTGAAAAAGACAATGATCAGGGAAAAATGAGACACAACAATTGAGTTCTTTGATAAGTTTACTCACAGATATCAAATTAAAAGCTAGGTTAGGCAGATTTAGAACAGAGGGTAAAGTAATAGGAGTAGGTTTGACAGTGCCAGACCCCACAATGTTGTATGATGTTCCATTAGCAATAGTAACAGGCAAAGGGGTTTTATGGGATCGAAAATCAGAGAAAGTATCAGGATTACCTGTTATATGATTTGTGGCACCAGAATCAATGACCCAATTGTTGCTAGAGGAGATAAGACATGTGTTACCTGCTTCAGTTGTAACAGAAGTTGAAGATCCCTTTAACAATTCCTGGTACTTGACATACTCTTCGACAGGTATGGTGACATTATACTCAGATGATGAACCAGAAGTCGCAACATTAGCAACTTGTGACCTCTGATTGCGATTTTGCAATTTCTTGCAGTAGCGCTTTGTATGACCTGGTTCTTTACAATAATAGCAAACAACATCAGTATTCCGATTATCATTATATCTATTTCCCCCTTTCGACAAATTTCTTCTACCATCATCACCTCCACTTTCTCTGACAACAAAAGCACTATTGAGCTGACTAGATGAAGCATTATCAGCACTCAATAACCTACTAAACACATCTTCAAGAGTAGGAATTTCAGAGCTAGAAAGAATCTGAGATTTGGCTGTCTCAAATTCAGATGGCAAACCAACTAGAAAACTCATTACTGTCATTTTTTCTCTCTGAGCCTGTTGCTCTCTAATATCTACACTAAAAGGTAGAAGCATGTTCAATTCCTCATAAATTTTCTTAAATTCCATAAAATAAGTAGTGAGTGATTTTGCTTCCTTCTCAGCACGATAAAAGGCTTTACAAACATCATAAATACGAGACTCATTTCTTTTTCCAGAATATAAAAAAGTCAAATAATCCATTAACTTTTTTATACGCTCACAATGAGAAATTAAGCCAAGCACATTTCTTTCAATTAAATTTCGAATTTGTAAAAGTAACCGAGAATCATCTCTCATCCAAATCTGCTTTTCAATTTTATCAGTAGGAGGGTCATCAGTTAAATGATCATCTTTATCCATACTACGAAGATGGATTCTAATTGTTCTACTCTAATCAAGATAATTGAATCCATCTAACTTTTCTTCTGTAATCTTAGATAAAGGGATAATTTCACTAACAGTTTTCCTCACTCATCCTTTATTATCAGCCATAATACCCGCACAAAATAAAAAACAATCAAACCAGCCAATATAAACTCAAAACAGCCAGCCAAAAAAGATAGTCCAAACAACCAACAAGATCTTAACAGATTGAATAACATATACAGAGAAGGACAACACCTTATGGGAGACAAAAGTACCAGCAGAAGAGAGAATCAAGCCAAGACAGTACCAGAATCTGACCGGAAATCTTCAGGCGACGCCGGAGACAAAATCGGAAGGCCGGAGGTCAGGTCACGTGCCGGCGCGTGAGAGAAGGGGCGTGAGCTTGTGGCGGCGCGTGAGGACCATTTGCCGGTCGGAAGAACACCGGATTTTGGGGAATGGCTGGAAATCTCCTTGCGCTTCTTCTGTCGCCGGCGGTGAGACAAAATGGTCACCGAAAAATGGTACCCAACCCAAACAGTAACCCTAACTGTAACCCAACGGTTGGAACAAGTTACCCAACCCAAAAAAACCCAGAAAATACCCCAAATCAAGCCTAGAAGGCTCTGATACCATGTAAAATAAGAGATTGGAGAATGATTTTCTGTGTATTGAAATGAAGGAAGAATACAGAATTTATACAAGTGTAGAAATCCTAACTAGGAAACTTCCTATTTTGTACAAGGAAATAAAATAAAAGGAAACAGAATAAATTATAGCTAATTTACAGCAGCTAATCTTGTAACAAATAAAAAGATACAGTTTTAGTGATTTAACACTTATGCCATTATGTATCAACTTAATTTGCATTATTTTTGTGTTTTATTGGGTTATTGTTTGAATAGGTGTTTGTATTTGTAGAAAAAGAAGAAAACTTGAGGAATATGGAGAAGGGAAAAGAAATCAAAGCTTGATTCTGATTTAAAAGGGTAATTTTGAAGGTTTATAGTTGATTTTTTAACAATCAAGATTTGTGTACCGCCAAACTCAATTTTCCCAATTTTTGCTAATTACATGTGTAAAGAATAAGGAAATTGTAATTTGCCTTGCATTTGATGATTTGATAATAGAATCACATGAATAGATTATATGTAGACTAAATTGCATAGTTAATTATCCTATTGAACTGGTAAACTCATTTTCTTTTAAATTCAAGGCTTATGCTTATATATGAATTTGAGAATTTGCTTGGATGGATGGGAAACTAATATGATAAGCATGATTTCAAAGATATAGTAAGATAATATGGGATGCTTATTGAATAAAAACTTATGTGATGGATATGCTATGTTTGGTCCAGTTGTAGAAATATGTGTAATTATCCTTGATTGGGCCATTATTTTTGTTAAAATGGTATGACAATATGTAACGATTAAGGGTAAAATGGAGTTTAATGGAGAATTTACTTTATAAAGGCTGGAGAAAAAGGTGAACTTCGTGTTCATGCCATGGTATTATAAAATGGTGTTATGTGACGTATTTTAAAATGATAAAGATGCTAGTTAGTAGGATTAGCTGCATTAAACCTTGAGTTAATTTAAGCTTGATATGAGATTTAAGAATTATTGGTGGAGATTTGTTTGCTTGTACTTTTTTGAAATTGTAAGTATTGGCCATTCTTCATTATAGCTATAGCATAAGGTTAATATAATGATTCAACTAATTTAGCCTTAAGTATGTGTGCACGTGTCCATCTATGTAAAATATTGGGTATTATGTTGAGAAGTGGAACTATGACATGCTCAAACAATAGTATACATGTAATTATATGATTATTGGTATTATGTAAAGGATTATAGGCCTAAATAGGGAAATATGGGTATGAATGATAATGTGAAATGTACAAGAGACAGCTATGCAAATGAAGGGTCTCATGGATGTTGCATCTTAGCATGGATGTCAATGCGTGTGTGGATATACATACATACATAAATATACATATATTATGTGATTTAAAGCTTATGTTGCCCTTGGAACTCTTATCTCTTGTAACGGAGGTAAAAGATAAAACTGGCTAGCCAAGGATAGTAGCCTTTAGTTGGATTCGGGTCTATGGCGGCCCTTATTGTGGATTAATGAGAACTTACAAATACATATATTTGAGGCAGTGCTCGGTTGTGGCCTTTCACGATCTAGTGTAATGGTACGACTCTAGTTAAATATTTTTATTATAGTAAGATTTATTTTTAGTAGTAGTATTTTAATTATAATAGGATTTGGTTTCAATTAGTGATTTATTTTTCATATTTTTCGAGTTAGAAAATGATTCTCATTTAGATATATAATCTCTATTTATAGAGACAAATTTAGTCAATAAACTACTTCTTAAGAGTTCCAAGGTGTCTGGCTCCCTTCAACGAGGCAAAGACCCTTATTCTGGTTCTGATTTCTGTGTCAATCGTCCAACGACTAGATCACAAACTCGAGGCCATAACAATTTGGTATTAGAGGCAAGCACAATGGGCGACGAAATACAAGCTCTATTATAAGAACTTCCCTTTACAGACTCAAAAAGTTATCAGCAATGGAATAGCGTTTGGGTGAGACCTACTCAAATACTCCATGAACAACTATTTGGCTTGGGACTCAGTTTAAACAGACTTGCACCCAACAAAAGCGAGGCAAGCAATGCTGCTGCTCCAGCAAATGGGTGACCCACTGCTGCAAGCACCATGGGAGGTGCTACACATCCTGTTGCGCAAGCTAGAACCCATCAATTTATAGTTTCAGGTATGCAAAGTTAGATTTCCAAACTTATGATGGAGTGGAGGACCTTGTAATTTGGCTAATTGTTATGAACAATTTTTTGAGAACCAAAAAACGATGGAAGCAAAAAAAGTGGGTATGGCTGGTTTCCACCTTTTAGGAGAAGCGCAGATGTGGTATTACCAATTGAAGAGGGGGGTAAGGGACCATTGACTTGGGTAGACTTTCTGAAATTCTATTTTCAACTATTTGAGCTGCCTGAAAGCAGTAATCCAATTGGAGAGCTAGTCACCCTTCGACAAACAGGGACAGTGGAGCTCTACCAAAGACAGTTTCAGGAAAAGCTGGTACGCGCGGATGAAATAGTACCATAACATTTACACGTAGGTTTATTCTTGCTGGGTTGGATGATTCCATTCTACTGGATGTCCAATTACTCAAGTCGCCAGGTTTATCACCTGCAATGAGTCTAGCATGGGCATTTGAACAAAAACAGCACATCCATAAGATTATCGATCTTCGAAAAGAGATGGGGCAAGGCATTAGGGCAGAGACTGAAGCATTTACCACACCAGCTCCTTTTATAAAAAAAATTAACCAAGGCAGAATTAGCTGAACGCAGAGCAAAGGATTATGTTACACTTGTGATGAATCTTATACAACCACTAATGTAAAAAATTATTTTGGCTGGATATGGCAGATAATGAAGCTAGCCCTAAGATTTTTAGGAATTTGGTTAGGTTACAAGTTACTCATGGTCATTAGGAGCTTGAGGACAAGCTCTGTTTCTGAGGAGGGAGTAACATTACATTTCTAATTAAATATAAGTAAGATTTATTTTTAGTTGTCGTATTTTAGTTATAATAGGATTTGGTTTCAATTAGTGATTTATTTGTCATAGGTTCCTAGTTAGAAAAGGATTCCTATTTGGATATATAATCTCTATTTATAGAGACAAATTTAGTCAACAAAACAAGTTGAAATTGCAGCAAATTAAAGGCAGGCAACTCCTTAAGAGTTTCAGGATGTGTGGCTCCTTTTAACGAGTTGCAACATTCATACAAAGATAGGCAAGGATAGGAACCGAAATAAGGGTAAAGACCTTTATTTTGGTTTTGATTTCTGTGTCAACATTCTGGTGACTAAATCACAAACTTGGGTTTGTAAAATGTAAAAAGTGCAGTGTCCAGTATCGATCTCTTTTTACATAAGATTGGAGTGCAATGTCTTGGCTACTTCAATCAATTAGGCCTAATTCCCATGTATCTACTCTGTGTGGTTTTGCCTGAGTTTCTTTGGGCAATAATTTAAAAATAAACAACACATAATGTATAAACAATTGAAATTGATAAATAATAGGTTCTGAACTGTGCGGATTTAAAATGGATAATTAATTGTGTATTTGTGTCGAATTTGGAATGTAATTTGAATTCTTTTATTATAATGTTTTCAGTAATCGTGTTGAAATTTGCCTTATATATATTCATAACAAAGTGGCAAGAACACTTTTAAGTATAGGAAATATTGAGTATACTTTGGATGAATATGCAGATGAGAATGTGATTGATTTTATAGATGTGTATTTTCTTCCGTCTAATAGGGAAGGCTTTGTCGGTTTTTCTTGTAACAATGAATAGTATGAGTTTGTTTTCTTTAGAAATTGAAAGAAAATTTTGTAGCCCTGATTTTGTTCTAAGATCTATAATCGGTGTAACATTCAATGTTCGGCTCGTTTATCAGACCAGGTATATGGTATTACAAAACAACTATTGAAAATTGTTGAATTAGCATATCGGAGACACAATAGTCCAATGCTAGTTTGATTATTAGTTGACATAATCAAATTGAAGTTTGGTTTCATGTCGCAAATCGACTTTGTGAAGCATTGAGTAGGCGTTGGCTTGTGGGCACAGCTATGGGCACAATAAGTGTTAGGTCCGAAATTGGAGTTTGGGCAGAAATGTGATTTTTGCTTTCTTCTTTTTAAGAAACAAATAATTTCGGGAATTAAATTTGGAAATCAGAATTTAAATACGAAAGGAAGACTGTATTTATCTTTTGGAGTATTTTTCTTTTTTTATTTAACTTTTCTATTTTATTCAGTACTCTTTTTATTAGGCTAAATGAATTTTTATTTTTTTGAGAGGCTAACGTTTTTTACAACAATCTTTGGGGGCTTGTTCTCTACATTTCAAAACCTCTATTGATGAACGTGTACTTAGATTTATTTTTCCAGTTAAAGGATAATTAAGATTTTAGTTTTATTTCTTGTGAGATCTAAAGATTTTTATTGTTTCATTACTGTTTTTAGTATATATATATATATATATTTTACGGTCTCACGACAATATTATTCTATTAATTGTTGTAATGTGAGTTGTTTTGCAATTGTTAGGATAGTACATTGTCATTCGTGTTAATTAGATCTGTCATTGGCTCTTTAATATAAAAATTAGATATTTAACCCGTGTTTAATTGATTTTAAAGAATATAATATAGTTTAAATGAAATTAAGTCTTGTTTTGTTGGTTAAAATCAAGTATTTTTTATTTTTAATCCAATTATTGAATTAAATTATATGAAGCTTTCTCTCTCTCTCTCTCTCTTTTTACAGTTGTTTAGTGGTTAGGGCCAATCATAGTGTCTCTTGGTTAATTTACAAAATATGCAAGGAATGGTGGTTAGAAGCGTTTTTAACAATTAAAATTGGTTTATTGCATTATATTTTTAATTTTTTAAATTTATCTTTGAATTTATGATCAAGAAATGAACCGAAATCGATGTTATATATGCTTTTGAGTGGAATTGTTTAGTTCGTTTATTTTATTTTATTTATTTATTTGTTTTGTTGTGGTTTATTTATTTTCATAATAAATCTGTCTCCCTCCTTCCTTTTTCATTTTTTGTATTAAGTTGCTTGCTTTTAGAATAATTAATTTTTTAGCTTGTTTTTGTGCATTCGACCTTGTTCTTCACTATCATAAATTTATTTATTTTAGAAAGTAGATATTTATTTTTAGTGGTTTCGACACTCTGATATGGATCTCTCTAGGTGGTTGAATGTGTGTTGGGTCCCTGTATGAATTCACAAACCACAACAAATACAAGACAAGGAAATAGAAATGGAATAGCCAAAAGATGGCTGTTATGTATTGAATCTGTCCAGAGAGAAAAACATAGACATAGGGAGGAATTTGAGTCGCACCTCTCTCCATTAACCAAATACTCAAAAAACAATTGCTATGCATCCTCGCGCTTTTCACCCCCTATTTGTAATAGAAACGCAAAAGCCAAAGCATAACTAACTCCCACAGCAAGTGAATTTCCTATTTGCCCTCTATAATAGAAATGCCCCTTTCGCCCTTGCGTCTCATGTAAATCTTTGTAATAGGGGGCCTAACATTACCCGTGACCCAAAGATCAACCTTGTCCACAAGGTTGAATGCTGGAAATTGGGAAGCAATGGTATCAAACGGTTCCCAAGAGTCTTCAAAGTGAGAAGTTCCAGGTTTCAAGGTAATTGCATGGTCATGTTGTTGTGCTGGAGGAAGTCCCTGTGTTAAATGAAACACATCTTAGAACTCCGATAGTAAAGGGGCGGATTGGTGATGGCCATCTTCTGCAGTATCTGCATCCAAGTCCATATGGTTTAGTTCAAGTCTATAGCCTTCCAATAGTATACAATTTCCTTCCCTTTTAACAGCCCTTTTCATCGCATGCAATGACACTTGAGTTCTGCATAGGTCGGGATCCCCTGTTAACGTCGCTCTTTGCTTCCCTACTGTAAATTCCATGGACATCTCTGCCTAATTCATGTACGATGTTCCTATTGACAGTAACCACTGGTACCCAAGAATCAAATTCGTATCCTCCTAATTGGAGGGAAAAAAATCAGCGATGACGTCTACTCCAAAAAGCTGGAGGCAAATCTGCCTACACAATCCTGTTGAGCTAATTTGCTTCCCAGTGACCAACGTGAATCCGAATTGCTTAGTGGTGGTGATTGGCAAACTGAGCTCAGAAACCAAGGAAGAAGAGATGAAGTTATGTGAAGCACCTGAATTGATGAGGACAAAAACCTCCTTGTTCATTACAGTGCCTCGGATTTTCATGGTGTGAGGTGCTGCTAGGTCGACCAAAGAGGAAAGGGACAATTCGGGTTGTCTAATTCTCGCACATTAGTAGGATCCTCTGCCCCAATTTCCATTTGGTCCTCTACAGCAGTCGATTCATGTTCTTCCATCCACAAAATTTGTAATTCTTTGTTTGGGCATCTATAACCTGGCCTGAATTTGCCATCACAAAAAAAAAAGGCCCATCTCCCTTTTCAACCTCATTTCGGCCTCAGTGAGCTGTCGGAATTTTGGTGGAGGTTAAGGCATTGGAGTAGCAGTGTTGATCAAGAAAGAAGTGGGGGTAGAAGATGCAGAGGAGGGTGATAATGCCCTTGGAGATAACGAAGTAGATTTGGTGAGGGGGTTGAGGCCAAGAGTTTTGGTAGTCAGGGGCATACCTGAGAACGAGATCTGCTATTGAGGCTGCTTGGGCCGGAATTGGCCCTGAGTTTGGCAGCTGCATTTTTATCTTCTATCATTTGGGTCACTTTCATAATTTGGCCCAATCCATTGGGCTCCTAAAGCCTTAATTCAAACGTAATGTCATCTTGTAGCCCATTGATGAAGGTATTCTCCATGACAGCTTCGGAAAGTTCAGGGAAGAGTGTAGATAACAGCTCAAATTGCCTTCTATACTCTTCCATTGTAGATGTCTGCCGGAGGAACATCAGCTGCTCCATCAGATTCCCGATCTGAGTGCTCTTGAAGTGTTCCAACATCAGTTTCTTAAACTCCTCCCACCCATGGAATGTCCGGCTACTATTTTCGTAGTAATACCAAGATAGAGCCTCCCCTTCCAAATAGATGATTGCTAACCGGAGCTCATCATTGGAAGTAAGTCCGTTTAGATTGAAGTATCTTTCTGGTTGCAATATCCATCTGTCAGGATTTTATCCATCAAAAACAGGAAGTTCCAACTTATGCGGTAAACCCTCAGATTTGGGCCAAGCAGGCACCAGGTTGAAATTTTCCCGGTTTCTACCCTCACCACTTGCATTCCCTTGCTCCCGTTGTCCCTATGGCTGGTGGAATCCAGCTGAGAAATCTCATTGGTCTGCTCCTGTGTTAAAGGCGCCTTCTCTGTTCTGTCTGGGTTTAATTTGTGAAGGATGGATTGAACTCCTTTTTATATCAACGAGAGTTGTGCTATCTTATTTTCAATCAATGGTAGTTGCTCCATAGCACTGTTTAGTTTTTCCACATCCAAACATTCTAGGCTGTCTAATTGTGCCAGCACTTGTTGCAAATCTGCTTGTATAGTTTCCACTGTTCCTTCTAGTGCTTCTACCCTGTTCTCGATCTTCTGATGCATGGTTTCCATGTGAGGATTGGTGCTCTGATACCACTGTTAGGTCCCTGTATGAATTCACAAACCACAACAAATACAAGACAACAAGGAAATAGAAATGGAATAGCCAAAAGATGGCTGTTATGTTTTGAATCTGTCAAGAGAGAAAAACAGACATAGGGAGGAATTCGAGAGCCTCACCTCTCTCCACTAACAAAATACTCTAAAACAATTCCTATGCATCCTCACGCTTTCCACCCCCTATTTGTAACCGAAACCCAAAACCCAAAGCATAATTAACTCCCACGGCAAGTGAATTCCCTATTTGCTCTCTATAATAGAAATGCCCCTTCCGCCCTTGCGCCTTATGTAAATCTTTGTAATAGGGGGCCTAACAATGTGTAAGATGTAGGTATGCTTTGATACAAAATGTAAGTATCAAATATACTTTAGAAGGGAAGTGAGTAAAGTATGATAAATTTTTATATATCAAAACAAAAGTAGAACATAGACATGTGAAGTAGAGCTTCAAAATAAATTTAAAATCATTTTGAAATATTTCACCCAAGATTTTTTACTCATGCCTTTTATTTTCAATGTTTATTATTTGTCTGGACGAAATTGCCTTCAAGTAAAAACCAATTAACCTTTTGCAAATTAATTCAACAAAATATGCAATGTGATCATGCACATGGTAGAACACTGGTAGTGGATAAGCAGTTCTATAGAGTATGTATAAAATAGAGCACAAAAATGAAGAGAGGGATAGAGATGATACAACAATTTATAAAGGTTCGGTTATTTGCTTACTCCTCTTTGTAAGACAATGCATCTTGAGAATTTCTCTCTTAGGTGATTATTTCACGGCAAGGTTCAAAAACCAGTTACAAATAGCCACCCATAAAAGATTTCAGACACTTAAACCCTTTTTTTTTTCAAAAAAAGAAGATCTAAACACTTTGTTTTTTTTCTTAAAGTAAAAGATCTAAGCATTTGTTAGTTTCATTTCTTAGTCCCTAGCCAGCTAATCCTAAATTTTCTCACATATATATAATAAGCCTTATTAGTATAATTACAAATGAAATTCTAATTAATTTGAAGAGATGTGATAATGTACGAAACACAATGAAATGAAAAAGCTAAATCGTTTAAAACTTAAGGAAAAGTGTTTTCAACTTTCTTTCTTATTTTTATCAATTAATTAAAAACCAATTTAGACTTATAAAAATTCTAGCCATTAAATGTAAATACCTTTCAAAACATTTTCTTCTTTATGAATGATCATATTTTTTTATTCAAATCCCTTTGAAAAATCGATATTATTCAGCCGAATATCAAGAAAGAATTTCTTTCAATTTTCAAACACATCAGTTTAGGAAAACTTTAGTTCAGGAAATAATTCAATTTAAACAAGTCAAATAAAATCGTTTTGTTTTAGTAAAACAATTGTAATGCAATGAATGTGATTTAAGCGTGTGTATCTTCAGAAATTATTTTAAAATGATTTCCTAATATATCTCGATATTCAACTCTTCACAGATGCATTAAGTCTGATTTTGATTATGGGGACAACATGAATACGATATTGCTTCTGATTAGAGCACGAATCTACAATGTTCGATTTTCCAGTAGAGCACGACTATTAGACTTATAAAATCAGCACCTGCAATATTAAATATAGTAGGCCGAAAACTTACTTATTTTAAATGTTTTGTTGTCTCCATCAAAATCATCATGGTTTGGGCATGGACCTTTTGAGCCAACATATAAAATTTATTTTATGCATTTTCAGATAAGCTTATATCTGTTATAACAATGAAGTTTTAGATTATATGACATATAAATAAGCTTATATATGTCAATATCACTTCATTTATTAAAATTTGTGCACCATCAGCTTGTATCTCATGATTTGTATTGCAATATTTTTCATAAGTATTTCTATATAATTAAATGACTTGACATTTGCATCAAGCAACTATAAATCCGGCCAAGATACATAGTCATGAAATAGCTAGGAGATTATATGAATTGCTTGATGTAGGCCTATGCTTAGTAGTTTCTTTTATAGTTATTTATACTTTCCACCATATATTAACTGATTCATGGATTAATTGCTTCCAGTTGTTTAATGTGAGTTCAGTTTATTTATTTTCTTAACACTTTCTCCTGCATTAGTATTATTCTTTCTTCAAAGAAAATTGGCAATCCTTCTGTTGTTGATGATGAAAACAATCCGATCAAACATGTTGAAGATTCAAAAACCAGATTAACAGCATAGTCTTACCTTGATTAACAGCCATTGATTTGAGCAGAGTGATTGTATGAAGAGCTGAAACTGAATCCAAACCGGAAGTTGGTTCATCAATCAAAATGACAACAGGGTTATGAACTTAATCAATTCCAATCGAAACTCTTTTCCTTTCGCCTTTCGGCACCCGAAATTCCTCCAATTCTTGAATCCGCAACATGATCTAACCCAAGCTCCTTCATCAGGCAAACTAACTCTATTAGTGGCCTCTTTGTGCTCTCCTTGCAGCCTTAGAAGTGCACTATACATGAGTATTTCTTGGACTGTGAGCAATGGAAGTAGTGCATCAGCTTGAGTCACATATCCTGATAATCTTCTAAATTGTTTTGCATCCATTGGTCTATTATTCATTATAGCTTTATCATACGCTTTTGTGATTAGAAATCTTTCCAGCAAGAGTCTCCAACAATGTAGTTTTCCCACCTCCACTAGGACTGGCAATGGCACTGAGCTTCTTGGCCTAGCTCCATAGCTTGCTCATCCAAACCGGCCCGATTAACCCGAACGATCCGATGCATTCGGGTGGGGTTAATAGGATAAGTACAGGTGTTAGGATTAGGGAAAGTTCGGATTGGGTGAAAACTCCTCTAAACCCGATCCGACCAACAATCCAAATAACAACCATATATAAAGCTTCAGAAATCCCTAATTTTCCTCATTTATGCTACCCTTCCTTCGAATCCAAATCCCTAATTTTCAATCTTCCCCACCATGTCGCCCACTCCACTCGTCCTCTACTCTCACCGTCGCTGGTGAATTGCGGTCCGGTCTCCCTCTCGCCGGTAAGTTCTTGTTCTTTTTTTCTTCTATTTTCTATAGAGGCAGTAGCAAATTAATGGTTGCTGCTGATTCTGTTCATCAATGGCGGTAATGATTTCACTCTCTAATCTCCTCTTCCTATGACTTCAAATTCCTCCGATCGCTTGAGATTGTCTCCGCCGAACTACTGATCTCTCTTTCTTTGTCTCCATTGGTACTTTACCCCGATCACTCCACTCACTTTTTCTCTGTCTCCAGCTTTGTTTTCCTGTGCTTTTTGTTTTTACTATTTTTTTATTTTTTTCCATTTTTTGTATTTTAGCTTTGTTTTTTTAGCTGCGGATATTAGGTGCTGACAAGAAATTCTTCAATTATATGTTTTATTATATTATTTTTCCAATGTGAATTTCTCTGTCATTTAGGTGAATAGTCTCTGAAGATTTTATTGTAAATTATCTTATGTATATGCTTTTTATGGTTATTGTTGACATGAGTTGTCAAGATATGTGTGAATGCATAATTATAGGATGTCTTTGATTGTAGCAATCGGGTAGTTTTAAAAGTTTACTTAATATAGGATTCTTACTTAATATAGGATTCTTGTTTAGGATGTAAATGCAATATATATATTTCCTCATATTTTGGAGATGAATATGACGTTGAACACTGTTTGACATGGTATTAGAGCCATACCTGTTCAAGAAAATTCATTATTGAAGGCTAGAATGGCCAACCCAAACTTTATTGTCCTAACCACTGAAAATAATCCAACACAACCGATTATCATCTATCAAGATACTTCTCCTTTTCCAACCAGTATCATACTAGATGAAACAAATTATCCATTATGGTCTCAGCTTATGGAGATGCGTATTGGAGCTCGCAACAAATTCGGATTTCTTACTGGAGAATCAAAAAAACCTTCACCTAAAGATTCCACCTATGCAACGTGGGTTACTGAAAGTCAAAGAGTGAAAAGCTAGCTTATTGATTCAATAAGTCCAGTATTGATGCAATTTTTTATACGATTGTCAACAGCTAAAGAGATATGGGGTGCTGTATCCAAGACTTTTTATGATGGCTCGGATGAAATTCGCCTGTTTGAATTGAATCAAAGATCTTTTTCTACCAAACAAGATGGTAGACCTTTATCAATATATTAAAATGAACTTGTTGCTATATTTCAGGAAATTGATCACAGATCTGTCTCTCAAGAAGGAATGGTTGAAGGAGTGGTCCACTTACATTCAGTAATGGCCAGGCTTCGAGTACATATTTTATAAGCGGATTGGATTCTGAGTTTGATCAAATCCGTGGGGAGATTCTTGGTTATGGTGTTAAAAAAGGAAAACTCTATTACTTGGAATTAATAAAGCCGGCAGAGCAAGAGTTCACTCACATCTGTCAAGTTAGCAGTGCAGAGAAAAATCAAGCATCAGTATGGTTATGGCATCGCCGATTGGGCCATCTCTCCTTTGGTTATCTTAAAAAATTGAAACCACGTCCGTTTGCTAAATTTAATGATTCAGATTTTCATTGTAGTATTTGTGAACTAGCAAAGAGCCATCGTGTTTCGTATTTGCCAAGTTTGAATAAAAGCTTAGAACCTTTTGCTGTTATACATTCGGATATATGGGGACCTGCAAAAACTAGTTCATTCTCTAATGCTCGATTTTTTGTTACCTTTATTGATGAATGCACGCGAATGAAATGGGTATCATTACTTCGAAAAAAGAGTGATGTTGATTATGTTTTTCAGGAGTTTTACTATATGGTTAGAACTCAGTATCAAAATTCTATTCAGGTTTGGCAAATTGACAATGCTGCCGAGTTTGTGGGTACATCTCTTAGAACATTTTTAAACCAACAAGGTATTCGTCATCAAACCTCCTGCACTTACACTCCACAACAGAATGGATTTGCGGAATGAAAGAATAGACAAATATTGGAAGTAGTCCGTGTCTCTCTATTTGATATGAACATGCCAAGACAATATTGGGTAGAAGCAGTCAAATCTGCTGTCTGTCTTATCAATCGAACACCATCTCGTGTGATTGATTTTCAAACTCCCCAATAGAAATTGCAGTCCTTATTATCTATTCCTCATATTCCTAACCTTGAACCTTGGATCTTTGGTTATACCACATATGTTCATATTCCAAAAGTTTTGAGAAGCAAATTAGATCCATGTGCCTAGAAATGTGTCTTCATCGGATATTCTGATTATCAAAAAGGATACTGGTGTTATGATCCACAAGCTCGTAAAGTACATGTCACCTTAGATGTTTCGTTTCAGGAGACTGAGCCATATTATTCAGGGGGAGTTTTTACTTCTTCTCTTCAGGGGGAGAATTTGGGTGAAGAGAATAAAGAAGCAAACGGTTTATCAATTTTTAATGATGTTTCAGCAGAATTGGAATACATCAGTGGAAGATTTCGAACAGATGGAAGTCGACGTGAACCTGATAGAGGTCAAGGCAGTACTCTTGATCATACTCATGGCACAAGTGAACATGAAGAAGACTTTGAGAACAGAACAGAATCTGAAGAAGACTTCGAGAATAGAACAGAGTTGCCAATTTTAACACCATTAACTAAAGAATCCGGTCAGAATATATCAGTCTCTAGTTCCGATATAGATGCTCAGGTAATCTCGCCTCCTATCTTTGTTATTCCTGAAACTTCTGATGAGATAAATATTCGATCTAATGAACTTATTGTTCCTCCTGAAAACTTAACTTCTAGATATCCACAAAGATTCAATAGAGGGGTCTAAAAGAAACAGTATGAACCTGATCCTAAGGCAAATGTTAAATATTCAATAAACAATTTTGTCTCCACTCATAGATTGTCTAAGTCATATGCACTTGCTATTAATCAATTATCCAGTATTTCTATTCCTAGTAATGTGCATGAAGCATTGGCATATCACAGGTGGAAGACAACGATGAATGAAGAAATGGAGGCTTTGCAAAGAAACTCTACATGGGAGGTTGTTTCATTACCTAAAAGAAAGAAAACCATTGGATGTAGATGGGTATTTACAATGAAACTCAGAGCAGATGGAAGCATCGAGAGATTCAAAGCGAGACTGGTAGCCAGAGGCTATACACAACGGTATGGGGTGGACTATCAGGAAACCTTTGCCCTAGTCGCAAAGATTGATACAATTCGCATTCTCATATCCTTAGCAGTTAATTGTGACTGACCACTTCATCAATTTGATGTGAAGAATGCATTTCTTTATGGTGAATTAGAAGAGGAAGTATATATGGAGTTGCCACCGGGTGTGAAATGTAGTCCAATAAACAAAGATAAAGCGTGCAGATTAAAAAAGGCGTTATATGGGCTGAAGCAATCACTTAGAGCTTGGTTTGGGAGATTTTCCATTGCAATGAAAGCATTTGGTTATAAACAAAGTAATGTAGACCATACTTTGTTTGTAAAACACAAAGAAGGGAAGGTAACAATTTTAATTGTGTATGTTGATGATATGATCTTAACAAAAGATCATGAAGAGATGAAGTTAGTACAAGAGTATTTGGCAGCTAAGTTCGAAATGAAGAATCTCGGACAACTGAAATATTTCTTAGGCATCGAAATAACTTGTTCAAATCAAGGGATCATTCTGTCTCGACGAAAATTTGTGTTGGATCTACTAATTGAAACCGGGCTGCTTGCTTCCAAACCATTAGAAACACCTATGGAAGTGAATCACAAGCTTGGAATTTTTCCTAATCAAGTCCTAACAGATAAACGATGCTATCAAAGGTTGGTTGGAAGGCTAATTTATTTGTCTCACACCCGACCAGATATAGCATATGCCGTAAGTGTGGTTAGTCAGTTTATGTATGAGCCAAGTGAAGAACACATGGAAGCAGTATACCGCATTCTGAAATATCTAAAAGGAGTTCCTGAAAGAGGGTTGTTATTTTCAAAACATGATGCCTCTAATATTGAAGGATATACAGATGCAGACTGGGCAGGCGATCAAACAACCAGAAGATCTACGTCTGGTTACTTTACCTTTGTGGAGGGTAATCTTGTTACTTGGAAAAGTAAGAAACAGAAGGTTGTTGCCAGATCAAGTGCCGAAGCAGAATTTCGAGGTATGGCAAATGGGGTATGTGAGTTATGGATTAAACGTCTGTTATTAGACTTGGGAATTGAACATTCAAAACCTATGAATCTCTATTGTGATAATAAGGCAGCCATTGAGATTGCACAAAATCCAGTTCAACACGATCGCACAAAACATGTAGAAGTCAATAGACATTTCATCAAGGACAATGTGGATCAGAAGATTATATAGTTTTCGTTCGTCAAGTCAGAACAACAGTTTGCTGATGTACTTACAAAGGCAGTTTCAGGAAAGAGGTTTCACAATATCATTGGCAAGTATGTTGGATATTTTTGCTCCAACTTGAGGGGGAGTGTTGACATAAGTTGTCAAGATATGTGTGAATGCATAATTATAGGATGTCTTTGATTGTAGCAATCGGGTAGTTTTAGAAGTTTACTTAATATATGATTCTTGTTTAGGATGTAAATGCTGTATATATATTTCCTCCTATTTTGGAGATGAATATGACGTTGAACAGTGTTTGACAGTTATGAGCAATAGAAATTTGAAGCCTCGAATTTTAATCTTTTATTGAGTTATGGTTGTTTCCTGTATTATTCAACAGCCTGTGTTCCGTTAGTTATTGCGAATAATCGAAGAGACTTATGATGGGTTATTGGATTGGATGTAACTTGTTGAGTTTTTTGAATGAATTTGAGTTTAGTATGGAATATGAGAAAGTGTTCTTGGCTTTCATTGGTTGAAATTGTTTTGATTGGAACTTCTCTAGTATGTATTCCTGAAATTCAATTTTGACGTAATTGTTCTGAAGCATTTATTATTATTTTTTTTTACAATTTCTCAATCACAGCTGTGTAGAATTTACAAACAAGTAATGATTTTTTTTTCTGAATTTCTATGGAACAATTCCTGATTAAATTACGTATAGATTTGAATGATTATTTTTCTTTATTTTTTAGTGCACAATTGGCTTTGCAAGATGAAATCGTGTACTAAAGAATGGAAAATTAACTGATAAATGGAAAGTTGAATTAAGAAACCAATCATAGGATCTATACAATTATAATTTTTATTTTCTTTTTTAAGTATTGTTTAATTTGTTTACTTAGAATAAATGAATTTATATGCTTTGTTTAGTAATTGAAAGTGTTCTTGGCTTTCATTGGAAAATTTAGAGGAGGGTGGAGGCTTGTTATTGGAATGGAGGCATAGTTCAATTTTAAGTGGGAATTGAATCCTTCCTCGTTTGGGCATTAATCATGAGGCTTGTTGTTCGGGTTAATCAGGTCGGGTCCGAAAAAAGTCAGGTTAGTAGGGTTGGGATCCGATTATAAAATAGGGTAAGGTCGGTTGAAGATATTTGAGAAATTTTGGGTTTCTATTTAATCGGGTTCGGGGCCAGATCGATGCATACCCCTGCTTCAAAATGAAATTAGGGTCACAATCATGAATCCTTCCAAAACAAATCCAATGCTGCCCATCAAATTCGCCACACAATTTGTAGGGTAGATTTTTAGTTCGTGGTCTGTGTGAGCTTTTCCAGCCACTGGAAGTCGATGGTGATTTTACTGGTAATTCCATTAGGAGAGAAAATGAATAGAGAAATTATGTCGTGTGAGGTGAACCGGAGAAGGAGATGAGCTAACGTACCATGTGTTATGCTTAAGCAAAGAAAATTAATTAAAGGGAAAGAAGATTAGTTAAAATGGGTCAATTCAAGAACACAATAGTTGAAAAGGGATTGGTGTTGGCAAATTTAGAGTTTGTCGCATAGTTTTCATCAGGGAAGAGGGACTTTGGTGAGGTTTGGAAAGTTTTAAGAGACACAAGAAAATCCGAGAGAAAAATAGTTCTTTAGTAAGTGTTTCTGGTAAGCAGACTACTGAATCACCATCTTCCTCATACTTAATGTCAAATTGTGACTCTAGTCTACATAATGCACGAAGTTGATCATTAATTTTGGTAGTCTATTTTTAATTATTTCAAAAAAATAATTTTTAATATGTTAGTATGAAATTTACTTGCAATCAATGTTATTAAAATTGGAGTTAATTTCACTCGACGATCATTGGATTTTCTACCTTTAATAAACAAATTATAAAATAAAAGTTTTTAATAGAAAAATACTTGAACTTATAAAAATATTTAAAAAAAAATGCTTTAGCCGGATTTCGAAATAAATTTTATTGAAAATTCTAATAAGCTACTATATATCAACTGCTATATGGGATAAGTGTCATGTCAACAGTTATATTACAGCCAATGAAGAGATAATATGTAAAAATTTGATGAATTTTTTATTTTTAAAATATTTTTACACATGACATATTCTAATTGACCATGATGTGTCTGTTGACATGCATAACAGACTAATGTTGTGGCCTATGTGTCCTACACTTGGGTGAAATGGATGATGTGGTATGTTAACAAGAATTTCCAGAAGGATTCTTTTTGAAATCCAGCTAAGTGACTTTTTGATATATATTTTTTTTTTTAAATTCAGGTATTTTTTTGGTCAAAAAATTTAGTTTTGACTTTTTGATAGAAGTGAATATATAGTTCAATGACCGTGAGTGAAAAATTTAATTGAACAAAAAAATTCGACTTGAACTGGAAAAAAATTAAATTTTATCCAAAATATCCGTACATCGGTTTTTGGTTGAAAAAAATATAAATATAAATATAAATATAAAATAATTAAAATTTTGAAAATTTGATGAATTTTTTATGAATAAAATAAAAAATTATAGTTTATATTTTCTTGAATTTTTGTTACAAATATTGAATGACTTGAATATGTCTTATAATTAATATTTAATGATGAATTTGTTTTTCTAAAATATATATTTTTTTAATAATAGTGATATTTTCATAATATCTGTAAAATTTTAAAAATATTATTATTTAATTAAAAATCTAACCGCATCAATTCGAACCGGTCAAAATACAGTCCTTTTGCCTATCTGAATTGTATTCATGCAGGTTTTAATACCATTGCATGCAATACTATATACATAGCACAATTTAATAAATTTTTGAACCTAAACAAAAACAATTCATACCGGTTCGTGTCATGCTGTAAGTTAACCGACTAATTGATTTATAAAACCAAAAACAATTGAAAAACACAATCAACAATTTAAATAATATAATGAGTATCAAAAACGAACAGATTTGCACATGAATAACAGAATCAACCGCAAGATGGCATCTCTGTAAACAATCAGATGGAACTTCGCCCTCATTTCAGCTCTTTCCTTCTCATCTGCTTCTCATTCTGCATTCTGAAATAATTGTTCTATTAGCTGAGATAATTTTAGATTTATATCAGGTATCCCTTATATTTAGTTTATATTTCTCTAGAGTTAGATTAATTCTGGCATATGAAATTCTAGAGGCAAGATAAAAATCAGAATAGTTTGAATGAATGATTACTACATACCCTTTCCACAAACATTGCTTCAATGGTGTTATTAAGGCTGCCTTCCCATTCCCATTCCGAATTCCATCCAGAGCTTGTCAAAACTTTGGTGAGCTGTGGTGTGTTTAGGACTTGTTGAGCAAACATCTTCATGTTGGGGCAATCTTCGATCGACACATCATCCAAATGTGGGAAATCGAAAGCATAATTAGCTGTACAGAAACTTGTGAGACTTGGTAGATTGACAAGTAGCAAACGTTCCAACCGACTGAAACATATCTGATAATCTTCCTTTCCATCCGATTCAATGGCTACTATTTCTCGCATCATTTTGCATTCCGTTACAAGCATTGTCTTGAGATGGACAAGACTCTTAGCTGTTGAGGCAGCTATCAGATTGATCAGCCCATCACATTTCCACACATGCAAATATGTCAAATTTTTGAAAGACACAAAGGAAGGCACTGCAATTTCCAATCTGTTGCATTCCCATACTTTTAATCCGTCTAGATTCTCGATGAACCATAGTACAGACTCCTCACCTTTATTCACTTCTTGAATGATTATTTTTTCCACCAAAGAATCACTTGGAACAAGCTTCTCTATATTTGGAAAACTCTTAGAAGAAGGAAATGCTGCAGATTCACCCTCAAAGCCTACTAGGCCAAAGACCTTCAGTCTGTGTAGGAACTCAGGTTGATTGTTGCCTTCCAATTTGTCCTTGATCAACTCCCATTCTATGATCATTTCTTCTAAGAATGGGATTGCAATCTGCCAAACCAAATAATTAAACTAATCATGAATTCAAATTTTAAAATAAGGAAGCAAAGGGAATATAAAATTGAATCCAACCTTTCAATTTTAATCACACTCAAATGCTATAGATCGATACACGGTATTTAAGGTGTCTTCTCATTTTCTGATTTAACAAAATCAAATGGAAAGTTTTTACTAGTATTATAAAAGAAGAACAAGGGATGAATATTAACTATTAAAATGCAGAGTTCATAAGTGTCAACATCTATAGAAAATGCAGAGTTCAAATTTAATCATGCGTATTCTTATTGGCTGTAAATTTTATGTATTTGAGAAAACAAAAAAAGTAAGAAAACAAACCTGGTGAGACATTCTATCATCTGTTGTTGGACTTTGTATGCTTGACAGTGAAGAAACAAATTCCTTCATATTTGGACACTCTTTTATGTAAATCTTTTTCAGGGACGGACATTCCAAAATGCCTATTCTCGAATATAAACTTGATAATTTTGGCAAGCATTTTAGATGTACCGATTCCAGCGAAGGAAGTATCAACTTATTAGCTGCTTCTACTCTTTCCTCTGCTTCTTCTTCTTTTATGATTGCTTCCATCATTTCACAATTTTCAACTCTTATCTCAAAGAGTGCAACAAAGGATGATGCCATGGATGGAGTAAATGCATGTTTCAAGATGCTACAGTTTTGCACTTCCAGCAACCTAAGCTTCTTGAAATCCAAAATTCCAGAAGGATCTTTGTTCCACAATTGACTCAACATTGGTAGATTAATTAATTTCAATTCCTTTAATTCTGGGAGAAGACAAGCATGCCCATCTTCAACAAAGACCTCTTCCAAGTCAAATACAATTTGGATTGAGTAGCAGTCTTTTACATTTATCCCCCTCAAGTTGTGCAAGAACTGCAGTTGGTTGGCTAATAGAACTTTTTGGGAATTTGAATCTTTAATCACATCCCACCGTATTGCATTGCGAAGGACATCCTTTCAATTTCAAAACACATCATTATTAATGTAAGACAAATAATATTGTGGAAATATATATAAGGAAACAGAATTATGAATATACACCTTTTCTGTTAATAGTGATGCTAAGGTGGCATTGACATTTCCTTGCCAGTATTGGTCCTTTCCATATTTTTGACATCGTATTCCCTGCAGCTTTGGTGTGGTGAAGTCTCCACCACAGAAAATTTTCATTTGCCAGCATCTATGGACAATGACTTGTTCTAACAATGGGAAGTTGAAGGTGTAATTTCCTGAGCAAAAGCTGTTGAGTGCAGCTAATTCACTCAGCTCCAAAATTTTCAGTTGATTGAAAATAATATGGTGCTCCGCATGATCTCCATCATTTGCAAATACTTCTTTCATCATGTCACAGTTTTTTATTCTTAATTCCACGAGACACACCATAGATTTAGCTGCTGATGCTGTTACCAAGTTCTCCAATTTTTGACATGAATTTACGAGCAGAGTTGTCAGATTTTGTAAAGAAATTGAGGATGGTGATATGCTCTTCAGAGACTCACAATATAGAACTTGTAGAGTTTGAAGATTCGATGTGAAAGGAACTTGGGAGTCTTCCTTCCAGATATGCTTTAAATTATGGATGTTTTTTAACACCAAGCATTTTGGGATAACAGCTGAGGCATCCAACAAGAATAGCTCTTCCAATGGACTATTAAAGATGACAAGTTTTTCCAAATTGCAGAGTCTTTCAAGGAAATCAGATAGGAAATCACGATCTCTATATCTTACAGCAGAAAATCCAATCTCTTTCAATATGGAACATTGCTCAATTGAAATCTGCATGGCCTTCAAGATTTCGCAATCTAATTTCAAGGTCTTCAAGTTGGGATTAACCTAATTAAAATAAATAAATAAAAGAAAAAATGTCTGAATATATATGGCTCTCAAAACAATGGGGCCTCCTGACCCATTTAAGAGTCGAAGTGCATTCATAAAATTCTGAATATTATTTGCATACAACCTCTTCCTATTTTAACTACATAAATTCCTTTATTATTATTATTATTATTATTATTATTATTATTATTATTATTATTATTATTATTATTATTATTATTATTATTATTATTATTATTATTATTATTATTATCAAGCTATACTTACATTTGATTTGACCAATCTGTATTTATAGTTCCACCTTCCTAAAATCTATGCACCCACCTCCAAATTCTAATAGCTATTTGTTTAATCAATCAGGGTTTAAGTTTTAATTTCTTAACTACCTTTATAGCTTTAATATATATAAAAAAAATTATTTTTTTTTATAAAATGTCATTTCCGTAACATTTGCTGATGAAATAAAAAAATTGCCAAAATGGCCTAATTATTTCAAAAAAAAAAATCTTTTTTAAAGAACCATAAAGGATGTCTAAATTTATCCAAATTAGCCATTCCCATAACAATTAATAACCAATTTTGTACAACTATACACTAACACCAATAATAATCAAAGTTTTGATTAGCTAAAAACTAAAAAGTTTAATGAGAATCAGTTCGCATATTGCTTTATTTTAGATAACATTGTAATATATTTTTTATTTGTTGCACATGATAAATTATTTTTAGTAAATATTATAAGTATACATTTTTTTATTACTTTTAAAAAACTCAAATTATATATTGAAAAATATGGAACGCACATAAAATAAAGCATAAAAAATAATTGGAAGTTTCGTTCAACCAAACTAATTATATTTCTAATTTTAATTTTTTTACATTTATTTCAAATACTATGGAACAATATTTTATTTTAATATGAAGCTTGGTACCGATTTTAGTTTTGTATTGCTAGAATTTTTTATTTTGTATTGTTGTGTATTATACAGTTTTTTTAAAAAAAAAAATTCAAATTACAACTGATATTAGTGAGTCTCAATCCTTATTTATATTTATAGATATTAAATAAAAAATTATAAACCAATAAGACTTCATTAATTTATATTTATGTTTTTTTTATAAATGTCTATTTACCTTTAAAAAGATGATTAATAATTAAATATATGAGTAGTTATTTTATATCCATAAAGTAAAAGAAAATACTAAATCTATTTTTTTATAGGAGATTAAGGAAGTAAAAAAGGGAGTGTCATGGAATACCTTGTCGAACGAACGAAGAAGCTTATTTGCTTTGGTACAGCCGTATATTTCCAGATGTTCCAGCTTTGGCCAATTAAAAGCATGTCTTCCCTCGTAGAAACTCGTGAGTCTGTATAGATGTTGAAGTTGAAGAATGGTCAAGTGAGGAAAATGAAAAGAATAAGGTTCTTCTTCACTTTTTCCCTTTCCAACTATATGTTTCAGTCCTCTAGGGCCCCATATTTGAAGCTTTTCCAATTTCTGCAGAAGACCACAAGCCATAGATGCTGGAAACACATACTCCAGAGCCTCACAATCAGAAGCACGAAGTGATTTTAGATTAATTTGAAAAGTGAAATCTCCATCTGCATCCTCATCACTCCATATCCCCTTCAATGACACTAGGTCGCTTATATCCAGCGTCTCTAGTCTTTGAAATCTCAGAAACACATTCGATGGAAAAACAGTCAATAATTTTGAACAGTTCGAAATTTGCAATGATTGAAGGTTGGAGAAGGAATGAGGTGGGAGTTGAGTGTGCCATATATTTTCCAAGCTATCCATAATTCTGATGTCCATTCTCTGCAGATTAGGAAAAGTAACCTGCCAAATGCCAAAGTCATTAAACATACAAAATAAATAAACAATAATAGTAAAAGAACTTTTCAATATTAAAACTTTTCAAACTTTATTTTAATAAAGTGCAGAAGAATCCTTCTAAATTCTAATTAATAGTTCTAATCATTTAAAAATTTACAAACTTATAGTTGCCTATAAGTTTTTATTCATTTATATTTATATGATTGACAAAATTATTTTTAAAATTATATTTAAATAAATAATTATTACAAAGAATGAGCGTTTCTATAAATGACTTACAAAAATATTAATTGAACATAGATTTTCATTCTCGATTCCCAAACATGAAAGGCCCAAAATCTATTAAATATTTTCATTTATATATATATTTTTTAAAATAATGTCTAATTATCTATTAAATTTATTTATTTATTTATAAAGCATATCAATTTCTGCATCTAGTTTAATTAAAGGATTGTAAAAGAATAAATACCAAAAATATAAAATGTTATTTTTTTCATATTTTTAATTTTAAATAAAGTGAACATTTTCATATTTTTCATCATCAACCTAAATTTATTGGTATTAAGTTGATTTTATCAGTGCAAATTTAAAAGAAAATTAATATATTAAAGAGAAGAGGAAGTAAACATATCACCATTTCATTAAAAAGAAATTGAATGTCTTCAGAAGTGTCGATGTTCACAACGTCTGTGTTTGAGACATTGCTGACAAAATTCTTCAATGCAGGGCAACTGCTTAACTCCATTCTTTCGAGCGACTGAAATTCAATGGGGTACCCATTGCTAAATCTAATGAATTTTGGAAGCGACCGTAGTGTAAGGAAGTCCAGATTAGGGAAGACTATCTTATCCATGCTCTCCTCAAATTCTTCCGTGAGTATTATCGCTTCCACCATCTCACAATCATCAATCTGAAGTTGTTTCAGTTGCAAAAGACTTTTAACTGTTGATACTTTACATATGTACTTCAAACTCTTGCATCTACTAACGTACAAACTCGTTAAATTGGGAAAAGACACCTGTTCATAAAATGATGCGTTATATATATTACACTTTAATCTAATTATTAATTATAGTAATTTTTTAAGCTTGTTTTGTTAATAAAAAAATATATTTATATATTTATTAAAAGTAATTTATCACATGTAATGTACTTGCATGCCTAACAGTGTGTGTGTATATATATATATATATATATAGAGAGAGAGAGAGAGAGAGAGAGAGAGTTATTCTCTAAACATTTATACATAAATTATTATTTGAAATATGTCATTAGCTTATGAACTATACATCAAATGAAAGAACATATTATTTATATGATTATTAAGAAAAAAAAAACAAATCTAATAAATTAAAGGTTTGAAAATTATTCTATTTAAATTATATTTGGTTATTAATTAAAGGTATAAAAATAATTAAAAGATTTATCAAAGAAAAAAAGGGAATTATAAAGGGAATTTTTTTTCGAATGCAATTATAAAGGTAATTAATTTTTAGTGAAAATTTAAAAGAAAATTAATATATTAAAGAGAAGAGAGAGTAAACATATCACCATTCCATTGAAAAGAAATTGAATATTATCAGAAGTCTCGATGTTCAAAATGTCTGTTTTTGAGATACTGCTGACAAAATTCTTCATTGCAAGGCATTCGCGTAACTCCAGAAATCTGAGGGACTGAAATTCAATGGGGTACCCATTGCTGAATCTAATGCATCTTGAAAGATCGCCCAGCCGAAGAGAATTCAGATTAGGGAAAACTATCTTATCAATGCTCTCCTCAAATTCTTCCGTGAGTATTATCGCTTCCACCATCTCACAATCATGAATCTGAAGTTGTTTCAGTTGCAAAAGACTTTTAACTGTTGATACTTTACATATGTACTTCAAACTCTTGCATCTACTAACGTACAAAATCGTTAAATTGGGAAAAGACACCTGTTCATAAAATGATGCGTTATATATATTACACTTTAATCTAATTATTAATTATAGTAATTTTTTAAGCTTGTTTTGTTAATAAAAAAATATATTTATATATTTATTAAAAGTAATTTATCACATGTAATGTACTTGCATGCCTAACAGTGTGTGTGTATATATATATATATATATATAGAGAGAGAGAGAGAGAGAGAGTTATTCTCTAAACATTTATACATAAATTATTATTTGAAATATGTCATTAGCTTATGAACTATACATCAAATGAAAGAACATATTATTTATATGATTATTAAGAAAAAAAAAACAAATCTAATAAATTAAAGGTTTGAAAATTATTCTATTTAAATTATATTTGGTTATTAATTAAAGGTATAAAATAATTAAAAGATTTATCAAAGAAAAAAAGGGAATTATAAAGGGAATTTTTTTCGAATGCAATTATAAAGGTAATTAATTTTTAGTGAAAATTTAAAAGAAAATTAATATATTAAAGAGAAGAGGAAGTAAACATATCACCATTTCATTAAAAAGAAATTGAATGTCATCAGAAGCGTCGATGTTCACAACGTCTGTGTTTGAGACATTGCTGACAAAATTCTTCAATGCAGGGCAACTGCTTAACACCATTCTTTCGAGCGACTGAAATTGAATGGGGTACCCATTGCTGAATCTAATGCACCCTGAAAGATTGCTCAGCCAAAGAGAATTCAGATTAGGGAAGACTATCTTATCCATGCTCTCCTCAAATTTTTCTGGGAGTATTATCTCTTCCACCATCTCACAATCATCAATTCGAAGTTGTTTCAGTTGCAAAAGACTTTTAACTGTTGATACTTTACATATATACTTCAAACTCTTGCATCTACGAACGTGCAAACTCGTCAAGTTGGGAAAAGACACCTGTTTATAAAATGATTCGTTACATATATTAGAATAAGACCATATACATTATATATTTCTTTTGATGAGTGAGAATTATCGTCTTATTATTTTATTCTAGATATAATACATAAAAACACACACATGTAGCTGGCAGAGAAATTTAATTGCGCATCTCAACTTTAAAAATACTGTTTTACACGCCTGAAGTTAATAAAAATACTCTATTGTCTATCTGAAAATATAAGTACAAAAAGATTTTATAAAGGTAATAGGTATGTTTTTGTCAATATCGGATAGGAATGTGTGCAAATTACCAAGATTAGATGAACAACAAGTCATTTGCATTAATTTCAGATGCGTAAAATATTATTTATAAAATTGAGATCCGTAATTAGAAACTTTTGCCAACTAATTAATATGTATTTTTCCTTTATAATAAATTAGTGTACAAAAAAGGAGAGAACCTTTCAAATTATACAAGATAAAATAGGTGAAGGAAAACAGAGGATGCCACTATAATGTGAAAATATTTTTATGAAGGTAAAGAAACACTTAACCATTTCTATTTTTAATCGAAATTTTCATCTCTTTCTTTTTTATTGTGATATTTTATAATTATTATCATATTATTACCTAATATATATAATCTTGAATCATTATACATACCATTTCGTTGAAAAGAACATCTTCAGTTGTACTTCGTGCCATTTGAGCTTCCAAAGACACCTTTTTTGGATAGTAAATGCTTCTCAGACATGGCAAATTCACAAAAGTCAATGAGGATAATTGAGGCAACTGGATCTCTTCATGATCGTAATTGGCATCATCGCTTCCTTCAGCAATAAGAGCTTCCATGTTAGAACAATTAAACACCTTCAATTCTCGAAGCTGCACCAAACACTTTGCAAAGGAAAATGAAAAGAGATTCGTCAGTTTGTTGCATCTATTGATGTTTAGAATTCGCAGTTTGCTAAAAGACCCCATTGTAAGTTGCTCACTGCAAATCTTCTCCAAGCTGCTTAAATTATACAAAGACAATGTCTCCAATGCCGGGAAGGCATGGCAAAAAGCCCACTTTGTTGAGTCGATTACATGTTGAATGACATTATCATCTTGAATCTTTAGACGCTTTAATTGTCGACAGCCTTCCCCATCTAGATTATACAACCCATTCTCTATTCCTCTAACCTCCCCTATATACAGAGTTTCAGCTCCTTTCAATAACTCTTTAAGCCCAGGCTCCAAATGAATATTTGTCCTGAGCCTGAGCTTCAGTGCTTTTGAGGTTTCATTTTTCTCAGCCCATTTCCAGCGATCACCTATGAATATACTATATTGTTGAAAACCTTTAGAGAAGAGGCGGCTTGGTATCTTCTTGGGATCAATCACTTGCATTTCTAAAGATGTCAAATGAGTCAGTTCTTCTAACTCCAACAAGCTTGCATTCCCTTCCATATCCCATCCGACAAAACTATTGTGACCCATATAAAGTTCTTCTAAATGAGAGAGCTTTGACAAGATATTTGAAGGAATAACTTTGAGTTTATTGCAATTGCTTAAATCTAACAACTTGAGTTCACTCAATTGCTCCATTTCTCTAGGCAACTCAACTATATCAGATCCTCGGAAACTGAGGCATTCTAGTTCCTTTAGTTGTCCAATGTTGGCTACATCATCCAATTGGCACTTCTCCAAACACAAGGTTCGAAGGTTTGTTAAAAAGCCAAGTGAGGAAGGGAGGGACACAAAGTGAATGCCAGTGAAGTCCACTACTTTGAGTTTTCTAATCCCTTTAAAGAAGGAATCACAAACTTGTAGACCGTAATTTTCATTAAATATAAAAAACAACTCTGCCTTTGGACATTCCAAACCATAAGGAAGGTTATGGATGTCACAAAAAGGAAGAGAAACTTTGGTGCAATCTTTGCTCGGCCAATCCCTCAATCTAACACCACTTCTACCAATAAAAGCATTTTCAACTTCACAAGCAATCTGAAGTGCCGTGTCACGAACCACGTCATGCATCTTAACACATCCTTCCATGTCACCATCTAACAATAAAGAATTGGCTTTGAGCTTATCGATGAGCCTAAGTACTCTGTTTCTGACTCCTTCAATGGTACTTGTGCCTTTGAACAAACCCAGCCCCATACAACATCTCACCATGTCACGAATCCAAATATTAGAATTCCCATATAGAGAACAAAGCAAAAAAAATGACTTGACTTCTTTCCCAAGCATATTACTGTAGCTTGACTTGAGAACTCTGCGTACCTTTCCATATATTTCTTCATTGTTGAAATCAGACAACTGGTTGAGCATATCTTTCCATGCGTATAACTCTTTATCTCGCAAATCACTAGCAACCTTGAGAATTAGGAGGGGCAAACCTGCACATTTTTGGGCTACTTGAGTTGCTATATCCTGCAGTTTTGGATCTATAGCATTAGCAACCGTCAAATCAAACAACCTCCATGCCTCTTCTTCCTTTAGACAGTCTATTGAGAATTCTTGTTGCGTGCCCATCTCAGTACACAATAATTCCTTGCTTCTCGAGGTAAGCAATAGTTTGCATCCCTGCTCTGAAGGAATTCCTACGGAGTTCAAGTCAAGTCGTGCCCAAATATCATCCAGAATGATGAGCACTTTTGACTTCTCCAACCTCTGATATAGTCGACTAGCTCTTGCAGGTACTTCGTTGACATCAAATTTTAGCTCTAAGAAATCAGCAATCTCTGCTTGAATTCTCCTGAGCTCTGGTGTTTGAGAGACAGCAACCATAATCACAGAATCAAACAACTTGTCGTCGAGAGCTTTCTTGTGGACCTTCTTTGCTAGTGTGGTTTTACCCACACCCCCCATTCCATAGACCCCGATCATGTGAAGATTAGGATCTTTGAGCGCATCCATAACTTGGTTCAATATCAACACCCTTGATGGTAAGGCTTCGCCACTATTCACAGACGGCTCAAATATTGGCTGTGGAGGTGGGAGAAAGGAAATCGAGTCCAATCCTTCTTGGTTCCGAAGCTTATCAATGGCCAAAGCTTTCTCGTCTGCTTGCTTGCTCAGCTGATAGCGGGTCTTCAAATTGGGACATAATCCGACGAAGCACTTCTCCATCTTGGCTTGTTCTTTGCCTTCAATAATTGCCTGGGCCTGTTGAGTCTCTATCGCTGCTCTATTCAGCCAGTTGGTAACATTCTCATATATCTTTTCTCCTTTTTTGTCAGCTTGATCAACGGATTGCTGCAAACTGACTTTTTTCTCCTTCAGCTTCTCTGTCTGGTTCTCGAGTTTCTGGACATAGCTGTCGCACTTGAAAATATAGCACACGTGTCGTTTGATGGGGACAAAAAAACATTTGTCGAGGTGACCTTTAATCTGCTTCCACGTAAAACCAATAATGGGAAGAAGAAGGAATTTTATGATGCGATCCGTAGTCAACTGGTCCCAAAGGGAGAGAATTATGTAGTTTTGGAGAGGATCTACAATCCACTGATTCAAAATGAGAAGAATAATGGGGAGAAGAAGTAAAGTTTTGGTGGGAATTGTAGTAAAGTGGTTGAAAATGGCAAGAATAATGGTGAGAAGTAGAGTTTGGATGGGATGGTTGAAAATGGGGAGGAGAACGGAGTTTTGGAAGGGATCTATAATCCACTGCTTCAGAGTTGAAAGATAAACTGACATTTTGAAAGATTAATGGGAGAAAATCAGAAAGAAACCATTACTTAATCCAGTCGGACAAAATGGGAAGGATGCAGCACAGTCTATAAAGGAGAAAAAGGAAATTTAGATCACAGTTGGTGGTGAAGATGTTCTACGCTTGCAAAGGGTGATCATCAGAATAAGCTTTCTCCACCTAAACCCACAAAAGTAAAATAAATGGGATTTTATCAGTCAATAAAGTTTTAATCAAAACAATCTATTAGCTAATTTGTAACAGACCTTACCATGGGAACAACGAATCATAATTCAAGACTGAATTTCACAGAGCATGCCGAGAACAACTGCAGAAGTTCAGCATCATTGTTGAGAATCTGTGTATCAAAGTGAAGATTCAGTAGGAAAATGGAGAAGACCGAGCAAAATGAGAATCAAGGATAAGAAATGGTTGATTAAAGTTATTCCTCAACTACTTCCATTTAATTACATCCTTTTGCTAAGACTATTCGACGCACATCTTGACCGTTCATTTTAAAGATCGTAGGACCCTTACTCACTTATCTAATTTACACCATTCACACTTTATTTATTAAAATATTAAAAATAAGGATAAGATATGTTTGATGAAGAATTGCCAGAGAGGAAAAAAGGACATTTTAAATTAAAGTTGTTCCTCAACGACCTCCATTTAATTCTAATTGCATCCTTTTGGTAAGACTATTCGACGCACATCTTGACCGTTCATTTTAAAGATCGTACGCCCCTTAGTCACTTATCAAATTTACACCATTCACACTTTATTTATTAAAATATTAAAAATAAGGATAAGCAATGGTTGATGGAGAATTGCCAGAAAGGAAACAATTCTCCATCAACCATTACTTATCCTTATTTTTAATATTTTAATAAATATTTTAGATTAACATGTTGATTTTAGATAACATGTCTCCTTTCCTTTATCGTGTTGATCTTTTATTGTTATTTTTATTTTTATGTGCTTACAGGTTAATAAAATTAAGATGTGAACCAACTTATCTCGATTTAGCTATTTGAATTGTCGAATTCGAATATTTTTAAATAATATTTTAAATTTAATTATTATTTTGTTTATAAAATTTAATTTATGAAAATTTCTGCCTTTAATTTTCGATGTTATGTTAAATTAATATATGTTAAATCGAATATAAAAAATCCATACATCAAAATTAAGAAGTGGAATAAAGAGATAATTAGAGGATTTTGTTTTGTTTTTTTTTAAATGTTTGGAATAGAAAGAATGGGATATTTAGCGTGTCGGCAAAGCGGAAAATGTTCGGTTGATAATAAAGAAGAACAGAGTGGATGACATTTCACCTACCGCTGCTTTTCTTTTTTCTTTTTTGTTTTTTAACTATTACCAAACTATGTTTACTTTTTGCCAGATTTAATAAAAAAATTTATTAAAAAAAAAGTCAATAATTAAAAAAAAAGTTAATAAAAAAATGTTTAGAAGTGATAATATTATGAATTTTGCTAGTGCAAAGTAAATCAAATCTATAAAAAATATAATCAATATAATCTTACAAATATTATCAATAATATGTTTAGAAACAAGCTGGATTACTGTGTGATGCACTTTCACAATGATTAAAGGTTAACACTTGAATTTAATCATATAAAAGTACAAATTTAGTGACATTAGCTAAAGTTAATCCCCCGTTCCCGTCCCGCAGGGATCCCCATTCCCTGATGAATTACCCAATTTGTCCTCAATGAATCCCCGATCCGATCCGAATTAAATATTTTTTATAAATTGTATTTCATTTGTTTAAAAAATTTTCACATAAAATTAAAATACAAATTTTAATAATTAATAACTTAAAATTAAAAATATTTCATACCATTCAAATACAAATATTCATAAACATCCCATACAATTCAAATTATAAAATAACATTCATTCATTAACAATTAATAATTTCACTTGAAACATTTCCATCCCGTCGTATATCAACCTGAAATATCAATTAATCAAATATAATAAATTACTTATATATTTATATATAAATTGAAAGTAAATTGAAATTGAAAATAAAGTAAATTAAAATTGAAATTGAAAAAAGCTAAAATTTATAATTGCATTATAATTTCATAATAATAATAAACAAAAATAATAACATCAGCTCATGATAATTTTAGGACATAGCAATTTCATCATTTTGTTTCTGTCAAGTTGTTGGCCTTGTGTCTCCATAGATTAATTCAACTTTGGAGAAAAACTTTACATTCACTACTTAGTTTTTAATGACACTACAGAAAAAAAAAAAAAAAAATATATATATATATATATATATATATATATATATATATATTTCAGATCTAAAAAAACAACGTGAAGATGTGGCAATTAAACTTAAAGTGGTTAAAATAAAAATATATGATTTTAAGAGTGAAAATTCCACAATGATACATTTTGCCATTTATAATTGAATAAGATAACTTTTGTTTCCAAATAAATAAAAAGAAAAAAATGAATAAATGAAACTAAAAGAATTTATTTAAGTAGCAGAAAATCAAACCTTCTTTCCTGCAAAATTCTTTTTTTTTTTTTTTTTTGATAAGCTGAGAAATTTTGTTAAAGAGACAACAACTAGAAGTCAAATGAGCTTCCAGGATGCAAAGCAACCTAATAAAAACCGAAGACCAAAACAAAACAGAATCCCAATCAAAAACCTAAAATACATCAGCAACCAAAATAAAATTCCTACTGCAGTCCAAAGACCACAAAAATCAGCAATTGGCCACAAAACAATAATCCTGAGAAGGACCAAACACAGGAATCAAAATCCTTGATAGCACCTAAATCTAATTATAAAATATATTCAAAGAACAATAAATCATATGCAGTATAAAAGAAGAAAAAGAAATAGTTACCTTATTATAAAGGATGAACAATAGCTGCAAAATCCATAGAGAATTCCATATATAGAGAGAATCAAAGTGAAAAAATTAATAGTTATATATATGTGTCACCAAACTTTTATATTCCTACTTATTAATGGCAAATAAGAAAAAAACTATATAAGAGGAAGAAAAATCACAATATAAGCTCTCTACAATGTATTCTCTCTTTAAAATATCTATTTTTTTAATTATATATATATATATATATATATATGCAATAAGCAAGAAAAATAATCGCATCAATTATGTAATAATTGCTTTTGTGCATGTGTATAAATCTAATATAAATATAGACAGTTCACAGGATCCTTATCAATTGATCCTTTTGCATTAAAAGAATAATCTCAGAAATTTTCTGCTAAAAAAAAAATTTAAAATAACTCTGTTGTTTTCTCTATAATGACAGCTAGCTTGGCCTTTGGTTTCTTTGACCTTAATTGGGAACCGATAAAATATGCTCTAATATTTTAATTTTACTTAAAAGTTAAAAGTCGAATTCGAGACTTAAGATTCTTAAGTTTAAACCAGTGGAATGCTGAAATATACCATTGGATATAGTTCTTACTAAAGAAGTTGAAGCATGCAAATAAGATAATTGCTAAAAAAAAAAAAAAAAAAAAAGAAACAAAGAATACATGCAGATATACTCCAAGATCTTTCATCAACATCAACTTCTTTACAAATAACTGCAGATGCTCCTAATGCACCATCAGGTCCACTATTAACGAGAAATACCACACCACTTGCAGATCTAAAAAAATGCAAAAAAAAGAAGGACAACAAGGAAACAGTAAAGAAATGTGCAGAGATTCAGTGGAGCAAAATCTCGACCAAAAATAAAATGGCCAAAAGGGATTTCATGCAAGTTTTCTCATATTGACGATAAAAAAACAACTAAAATACAGAACAATGAATTTAAACGGTGGATACCCCAAGATCACAAAGGTTAAAACAAACAAATCTTGTCATCCATATAACTATAAGCACCTGTAAATAAGAAGCAAAATCAGGCACCGCAAATAGAGATTGAACTCACTGATCTTTGAGAAGAAGAGACGACCTACCGGAGCGAAGGAGGGGAAGATCGGAGGAGAGAGAGAGGAGAGGAGAGGAGCGGCTACGGGAGGAGAAAAAAGGTAAGAGAAGAGGTTAGGGTTTATTATGATATATTTATAGTCAATGCCATAAAGGTAAATAAATAGAAAATTAGAGAAATGATAGTAATAACATACCGGGATAGGGATCCCCATGGAGCGGATACCCCATTCCCTGTCACCGCCCCGAAATGTACCACGGAAATTTTTTAATCTTCGTTCCCGCCCCTATGAGGGAAAATTGAGAAATTTCTGTCCCGTGAGCATCTCTATTTTTAACTCTAATTTTTAAAAATGCAATCATCTCCTAAACATGTTTAAAAATATTTTTTTTTAATTTTTTATTTTTAAAAATGCCGTTTACACATTTTAAGCCCTAACTTGGTAGCCATTTCTTCTGCTCCTGTTATTTTCACTCTACAATTCACGACCTTCACAGTCAATGTAATAGCAGCTCACTTGCAAATCTTCTCCCTGATGCAGAAAATTTAATCAAACAGTCGAAAAACTAAGAAGCGTGCTATGACATTATTTCAAAATTTAGAAATGAAAACTTAAAAAAAAAAAGAAAAAGAAAAAGAAATTAATCAATCACCTTGAACCAATTAAAATATAAAGATACCTGAATGTGATCAAGAACTGATATTGCAGAATTCAGAGAAATTCTTCGCTCTGCAGAGGGACCTCCACATATAAGACCAACTCTGAGAACTCTATGCTCCTCCTGCATCTCCTCCTCAGCCTCTAAAATCCGATCATTCACCACTTATGTGGTGGCACAGGGTACTCGAGCTGCGAAACCCCGAGTCTTTGGACATGAAGAATTATTCAACGTCCAGTCCAATTTGAACAAGTTGGTGGAATCAAAAACCGATTTCAGCGAACCAAAGTACGCTTTCCTTCCAACGGCATGGTATGGCTGAAGCACCAAGGGCGAAGTGCGCCTTCTTCATTGGCAGTTGGGTGTTGATGTTTAGCGGATGGTAGAGTTTGGCAGTTGGGCATTGGCATATATTTATGGTAACGGATAGTAAAAATTAATTGAAACGTATATACTTCCAACAATACGGTTTTCTTTTGATTCTAGGAGGGCTCGGAGGTGCTGATCGGCCCTTTCTCAAACAAAGAAGACATAAAAACATCACTATCAAGTCTTTCTTTGTGGAAGCCACAAACAAATGTATTGCTGGAATTATTAGCAGACGAAAATAATGCAGCATCACAATTTATCTTCACCCAATCTAAAGGATGTTTAATCCATTTCAACACAGCTACAACTTCATCTGCACCTCGGTTTGATAAAGACGGTGGTAATTGAGCTCGAGTCCATTTCTGGCAAATAAAATGGAAAGTAAGCATCGAGGTAAAGCATGAATATCATGTCAACAACATAGAATGACATTACAACAGTAAATAGCAGAGAACGAAGTCTTAAAATTTGACCATTCTTAAGCCATAATAGCAACGGTGATATTATATGAAACTGGAGATGTTGACGTGGCTTATAATTTCAATACATCGATTAAGAAATAAAATTTATTTCTTAATCTGAATTTAGTTGAGGATATTTTGCTTAGATTTTACATTATATAATTTAAAATAAGAGTATGTAACTCAATAATTGATTACCTTTCCTAGCGTATTTGCTTCATCAAGAATCAATTTCATGTCTAAAGGGCAGTGCCAATCTGCTCTGTATCTCTTTCCCCATCTTCCTTTGTTTCTTCTTCCTCATTTTCCTCTGTTTCTATTTTCTCATATTCTTCTGGTTTTCTTTTCTGAGAATATAAAAAATTCAAGCAAAAGAAATAGAATAGTTTCTCTAAATCATAAGTTTCTTTGAGCATAAATAATAAATTTAAATGCAAGTGCGATAGAGAGTGGAGGTCTATTTGTTATTTTTACTTTTTATAAATGATAATCAAAATTAAATTTTATTCTTGATTTTGGTATATCACCGGTATACCAGCGGTATACCAAAATTCATAATTGAGATTGTATTCTGGATTTTGGTATACCAATGATATATCCGAATTCAAAATGATATTCTAGATTTTAGTATACTATTGGTATACCAGGTATACCACCAGTATACCTAAATCCAGAATTGAAGGTATACCACCGCTATACCGGGTATACCTTCCTGGTATACCAGGTATAACAGTTTAAAAAAATTAAAATTATGTTATACTTTTGAAAATACTAAATTAAATATTAATAATGGACTTTTTTAACTATTAATTTAAGCTAAAAAATGGATTACATTTCATAATAAATGAATAAAAAAAGAGAAACTTTTATTTTTTTAGAATGACCTATATATTTCAGGTGTACCATTTCACATGTTGTATAAAATAACAATAATGTATAATTGACGGTATACCTAGTATACCAATTTTGTATTAAAAAAAAAAACATTGTCTATTTTGCAGCATTTCTGCAGGTCTTCCTATTATGTCCAAATTCTTTACATTTTTTGCACCTCACTTTCACTTTAGATTTCCATCCTGATTTGATTCTTTTTTTTTATGGATTGCGAACATGTTCTGAAATTTAGTATACCGGACAGTATACCGAGTATATCGGACGGTATACCAAAATTTGAAATGCTAATTATGTTATGAAATTTGATATACCGGCTGGTATACTCTGTATATCTTCCGGTATACCAAATTTCACATTGCAAATATGATCTAATTTATTTTTTTTTATGAAATTTGGTATACCAGTTGGTACACCTATTTTTTTATTTTTATAAATCTTAAGAAATTTAGTATATCGGTTGGTATACTTGTTTTTATTTTTATAAATGGGACTCAATAATATTTTGCCAATCAAATAGTAATAAATGCAATAATTAAAATGAATTACTATTTTTTTCGTTCAAGGATGAGGAACAAATAACCCTTTATTGTAGAAAATTGCAGCAGAACATACCTGTTGTAGGTATATTGTAGAAAATCCTGAAATTTTTTCAATTGAAGAAAATAATTAAATTACATCTCAAATACAAGCACTTCACATATCCTCTAATGAAGTAAAAAGGCTGCAACAAAATTATGAATTGAATAGATATAGGGGAAAAATAAACATAAAGAAATAACAATTTGATGAAATGGAAAAAGAATAAAATCCCGCCTCCATATTCTGATCACGATTTCTCCATTGCTTACTGCAAATCTAGCAGATGGTAAAACATCTAGCATACTTAAGTCAGCATGCATGTTCTGAAGGTTTTAACGAACAATGAAACTACGGAAGCTTTAAATGATCTTACCAACATCGGCATAAATGTTCAAGTCTTATCATAGAGCTGCTCTAGTACACAACAATAATTAACAGTTGAAACCACAACCACTGAGCTACATTAACCATATAATTCAAGATTTCTTTTTTTTTCCTCAATACATAACCCTCTAAATTATTTGGGAACCATTTAGCAGTTTAATTTCCATACATAATAGGTACTTACATGCTAATAGTGGGTGTTTTGAAGGTGGAGGAGCTGGTGGAGAAGGAGAGAGAATTGCAAGAGAGGTTGATGGCTAAACACTCAATAGTAGTGGATTGCTACAAGAAGAAGCTCGAGGGACAAGAAACCGAGAATAGAGTTACTCCGCAGCAACAGAAAGTGGTAGCCTTGAGGCAGGAGGTTGAAGATCTGCTAGATTACATTGATGAGATATAAGTTAAAATGGGTAGAGCATCATATTTTTAGAGCCAGAATTTTTGTTGTAATCGTCTAAACTATTTAAGTGTAGCTTGCTGCAACACACCGTGGTTAAACTTCCATTTGATGTTAGATTTGGGTATAAGAAGCATGTCACTGGGATAGGGTTGAGGTCGCTGAACAAAGTAAGCTCAATGAACTGCTGCTGGACTTGTTTTCTTATGATTGATGCGTTTTAACAAAGAAATTATCATAAATACAGGTGAAGCAAAATAATTAAATTTCTGAAAACTGATTTTGAGTGCATTCGTGTGTTGAAAAACTTGACAAAGTAGTAATTTTTAAATTATCTAAATTCATTCAATGACAGAATTGGTAGAAAACTGTTTTTAGATAGTCCATAGGCACATTTGATTTTAGTAAAATAAATATGTTTTGGAATATAGGTGGAGAAAGACACTAAACCCAAGAAGAAGAAGGAGGAGGAGGAGGAGGCGTGAAAAGAGAGGGGAGTTTAAGTTAAATTAAAAAAGTGGTATTTTTAAAAATGAAAATTTAAAAAGAGGTATTTTTGAAAGAGAAAAAAGAAGGGAGTTTATTTAAATTTAACACCTTTTTTTTGGTAGTTTTGTAAAACTCCCTTTTAATTTCCATTCCAATTCCAATTAACAAAAATTATTTTTTCTTTTAAAACAAATCCAAATATTTACTATACATGCTTAACAGTGTGTTTAGGCGGTGATAGAGTGTGTTTCATTAATATATTATTGTCTATATAATTATATTATGTTTGGGAGAATAATAATGATTTCTATTAAGGTAAACTCATATATAGCCTCAACTTATCAACAAAAATTATTTGAACTCTCAATATGACTAGATAAGCACCTGAATATATAAATTATATAATAAATAAACACAAAATCTGACACCACAAAATGCATGAAGTATACAATTTGAGGAGAGCGTGAATACAAAAATTATTGTTCCCCGTTGATAATGGTAAAAAATTAGAGTTTAAATCCCTTAAGTCCATCTTCATTCCCAAATCCTATTCCTCTCTTTGTAACTTCTTACTTCCCAAAATCTTCTTCTTCTCTGTTCTTCTCTTTCTTACATCTTTCTCTCATTTTCTATCCACTAAGCCCATAAAACCATCTCTCATCTTGCAGTGAATTTGAAGATGAATCACGACATTGGAAATGTTGCAAATGTGAGTAGATTGCGATTATGATAATTTAATGGTCAAAAGCTAATCTTGAATGCAAATTCTTAGCCTATGAGGTTGGAAAGGTAAACTTTTACATTCTATCTAATTCTAATGGTGATTTTTGCTTCAGTTATTGTTCAAGTGACAATTCGGAAAAAAAATTTGATCTTTTGATTTTTGGAATATTGAATTTGCGGAAGTGTAGTGGGGAAATTTCTTCACCTGCGTGAATGAAGAAATGTCTAAACAAGCAAAAAGAGTTATTTGGGGTTGTTAAATAGAGTTAAAAATTTTTGAAAAAGAAAAAGAAAGGGAAGAATTGAAGAGGAAAAAATGTGTTTTGGTTGGTTATTGTTGTAATTGCATTGGGAGTTTGGCACATTATGTTAATCGCAAAATTGGCTAGATTATAAATTATACTTTTTTTCATTGAGAATCATCATAGATTGTGGTTTAATTAGTTAGATGTTGATAGATAGTGATATTATGAATCTAACCCTGTATTTGTAGTTATGTTATTGAAGCATGTTCTAATGAAATGAAAATGTTCCGTGGAAAATATTGGCATTTTTTTATACTTATAATAAATTACTCTTTCAAAAGAAGTAACAAATGTTAGTGAGTCATTTTTGCCAATATGGAAGCATTCTGCCAGTATCAATAATAACAAATATCATTGAATCAATTCTAATAATATCAACAATAACAAAGTCAAGCAAACAAAATTGGCAGATCCTTTGAACTCGTAAAAGCATCCACAATATACACATAATTATACCAGAAAAACCTAAGAATTTTAATGTTTCAAAAATAAGTCATAATAATTGTCAAGTGTAATTGTTGAAAATTTCAATTTTTGTAAATAATATTTTTCGGACAGTGAATAATATTGCTGAAGGGATATTGGGTGTGATTATACCAATATTAATGTATTGGATCCTATAAAAATTCTGGAGTTAAACATGTTTGGGAGAGAGAAATTGTAGGATGGGTGACCTTTTGGAAAATTTCTAACTTGCATCATATATATTGTACTATTAGAAAATATGATTAAACTAAGTTTAGTGATATAGTTTGAGGTGAAATTGAAATTAGATAAACCCTCAAAATAAACAGCAAGGAATTTTTCTAGACTGTAATAAGGTTAATAACAAGTTTGATCTAGTATGAAAATATTTCACAAATTTTTAAAAATTATTTTGATTGTATAAACCTATTAAAAATAACCTAAATGAATTTCTGAAAATGAAAAATAATTTTTTTGACCACTTTGAACTTTCAAGTTTCAGATCGGTAAAATTGATCTCTAGGTTCGCGGTTCAACCGGCCGGTCTGATCCGATTTTAATAACTATGATTATAATTAATACTTCAATTATAGTACATGTGGATCTTTGAATAATAATAGTTAATTATAATACATCTATTTATAAAAGTATGATCCAAGAAGTATTTGGTATAGGAATCTTCTATTCAACTGGCATTAGCAAAACATTCTTGGGAAATAGAAGCACCACATCCACATGTAAACTAAAACAGTATCCCAAGTCAAAGGACGCTGCAGAAAAATCAACTAACCTTATTTATTTATTTATTGAAACCTCGGACTATATATCACCAATTAATTACAAAGGTGCGAATTAATTGGTCCGTGCACAAAGCTTCACTGCAGATAGTCCCTAGCCATTAACATGAGATGCGGCTTCTTATGCACAGCAATTCCTGGAGCACAACCATCCAGATCTATATCATCTGGGGTCATGCCAGGTGGCATTTCCCAGTCAAACCTGTATAGAAGGTTGCCTAGTGTAAGCTGCACATTAGCCATTCCCATGTAGTAGCCAGGACAAAATCTCCTTCCAGCTCCGAATGGTATTAACTCATAATCGAATCCTTTGACATCGATATTGCTGTCCAAGAATCTCTCTGGTCTGAATTCAAGTGGCTTATCCCAAGCTTCTGGGTCCCTTCCTACTGCCCAGTTGTTGACGTAAACCAGGGTCTTTGCTGGAATATCGTACCCTTCCAATTTACAGTCTTCGATGGCTTCTCTTGGCACAAGCATTGGCACTGATGGCTCCAATCTCATTGTCTCTTTCACCGCTCCTTTAAAATATGGCAATTTCTGTATATCTTCTTCGACCACGAATCCTCTCTTTCCTACCAAACTTCTGATTTCTTCTTGAGCTTTTCTCATTTTATCTCCATTCTTCATGAATAAGCACATCGCCCAAACCATAGCTGCGGCACTTGTTTCTGTTCCACCTACAAAAACGTTCTGCAGGACTAACCAAATTAACATATACATATATATATACACACACAATTATAAAGTGAAATTAAGAGTGGATACACGTATACCATTAGAACTGCTTTGACGTGATCCATAGTCAATTGAACTTTGTTAGTTTGCTCTTTGTAAAGATCGAGTAAAACTTCAACCAAGTTCTCATAATCGGATGATTTGGGTCCCTTTCCTTGGAGCCGTTCGTTGATTATATCTTCGAATACGGAATCGTATTCAGAGAAAAGCTTGTTTAGGCGGGAGCTCATTCCACTCATCCTATCCAAAAACTTACCAATGTAAGGAATATAATCAGAAAAGAAACAACCGCCAAACATGGCCTGAGTTTCATTGAGAATCCAAAGCATCCTATCTTCAATGCCAAAAGTCTTGCCTAGAGCAGCTGTCGATGATACATAATGAGTGGATTCCATAGTTGCTTTAGAAACATCGAAAGGCTTCCCATCAGCAATTGATTGTGAAACTTTCTTAGACATCTCACGAACTGCACTCTCTCTTAGGGGACGGAAAGTGGCTGATCGGTTAGAGCTAAAAAGATGAATGACGCCAATTCTTCTCAACTCCCTCCAATACTCAGTGTAGGGTGAAAAAGCCAAATCTGAGCCATTGTAGGAAAGTGTGAAAATGCCAACCAAATTTGGTCTGGTACAGAAATTAAGGTCATAGGTTTTCAAAATGTCTTTAGCAAGTTTAGCAGAAGTAACCACAACTGTTGGTCTGGTTCCATATCTAACGGTCATGATAGGACCATATTTCTTGGAAAGTTGCCATATGTATTTATGGGGGATGTTCAAGAAAATTTGGGGTAGGCTTCCAATGACAGGAAGTCCCTTAGGACCAGGTGGCAGTTTGTATTTCTTACTGGGTTTCTTCTTCAAAAGAAGAAACAAGAGGATGATTGGGAGAGCAAGGAGGAATAGGATTATCGCCATTTTTGGAGGGATATTCGTGCTTATCAACCAACTCTAAGTCTGAATCACAATTGGAGCAAAGATATCTATTTATAGGGGCGCAAAGAAAGGGCTAATTTGCACAATTAATCCTCCGACATTGATATCTATAAAAATAAAATCACAAACTTTCAACTATTCAAAGATTTTTTTTTTCGGACTGACGTCAGTTCATTTACAGGCGGCAGCCTTTCTTCTCTTTCAATTTACTTTTTTATTAAATTTTTATCTGTGTGTTTTCTATTTTTGTGTTTTTTTTATTTTTTTCAAATTTCTGAAATCGGTTTAAATATAAAATTTTAATTTTATTCATTGTTTTTATTCGTATTTGATTTTTTTTGTGTGTTTTGGCTTCAATAAACTCAAATTTAAAATTTTTTATTTTATGACCAGATAACCAATAATGTTAAAAGAGAAAATTAATTTTAAAAAGATAATGGGGCCTCTGTAAACATCATATAAAATTTTATATTTAATTCATTTTAGTAATATTTATAATTATAATTGGGCATTATATTTTTAAAAAAAAACTATTGCCACGTCAATCGTTTAAACTTGTAATTTTATCAACGAGGTTTTGCATCGTCTCTTCACAACATTGTGAAGTTTTAAACTTAAATTCTAGTTGGAATCTTACAAATTAAATTAATATAAGAATTTCTTATTTGTAGCCTAGAATGATTCTGGTAAAGAAATCCAATCCAAATAATTGGAGCAACGAATTATGTGGGTTTTATCCATTATCATATTACTATATAAAAAAAATACGTATTTACTATAGGGGCTGGTTAATCAGTACACAACTTATTTTTCAAATTTAAACATTAATTTTTTAAAATTAAAGTCGAAATCTAGTACATTAACAATTAATTAACCACAAAATACGGACAGTTAAAAATTAAAAAATTAAATATATATAGTCACTACATACTTCATAAAAAACATGTATCTACAAAACTAAAATATAAATTTTATAAGTTCTAAAAATAAAAGTCATTAAAAATTAATATGAATATAATAAAAAAAATTACTTTAATGCTTTAAAAATAATAAAAAATAATTCAATGTTAATTTATCACTCATCAATATAAAAATAATAATATAATAATTATTATGCATATATAGTGAATAAATAACTGTAATAAAAAAGATAATTTTAATATTTATTTAGTAAAGATACGTTATAATAGTATCTTAAAAAAATATATCATAAAGTTTTTAAAGTATAAAAATATCAAAAAATTAAATGTAAAAATTAAAATATGATATAAAACAGTTAGTTTCTAAGATAATTTTCAAATTATTTTTCACTTAATTAAAAATTGAATTTTTTTCTTTTTGTTCACTCCGAGTAAGTTGGCACGTGCCATGCATGCATGCATGCTGATGTAAGTGAGTGTCTTTGATTTGTATGAGGAAATAAGAATAATAAAAAAAAAAAATGTAGGTCACAGCTACATGGTTCTATTTAAAAAACGTGAAGATTCAGGAGGCGGCAGGTGTACCTAACGAAATGCAATTGCGGAATTGGACGGCACGCACACCAGCTTGGAGTTGTGGCTGTTGCATTCTGGAGAATGGACATGGGCTGTTGATGGAGCCATTGGCTACCTGATGACGGATCTTGTTAATTTATGTCTTGGTTTTAGATAATGGGGTCCATGTAAATCATAAGTTTTAATGATAAAAGGCTGAAATTTTGCAGCAATGGGGACGAAAAGACCTTGCCCCTTGTACTTAAATTATAGTACACCTGGATCTTTGAATAATAATACTTAATTATTAATGATATAAAAATTATATCACGTCAAATATTAAAAGTCATATATTTTAATATTTATAAATTATAAATATTAAAATATAATATATATAAAATATCGTTAACTGTTGATTTCTAAAAATAAAAAACATAAACTTAAAATTGATTTGGTTTCAAATAAGTTTTTAAGTTAATTAAAAGTTGATTGTTTTTATTTTTCACTATCGAGTGAGTGGCATGTGCCATATATCTGCATGCATGGTTAGGGTCTTTAACCTGCATGAGGAAAAAAGAATAACAAGAAAAATGAAAAATGAAGGTCACACCTACATGGTTCTATTTAAAAAACGTGGAGATTCTCGGGAGGAGGCAGATATACCTAACAAAACGTAATTGCGGGATGGCACACACAACAGCTTGGTTTTTATGGCTGTAGCCCATGGCGTCATACAAGTCAGGGCCACTTTCAGATTCCCGATAAGCATAGGATTATTGTAGGAGTGTGCATTAATCAGTTAATTAATAAAAAAAAATTAATTAATTCATTAATGTTAATTTTTTAAAATTACTAACTATTAATTAATCTGTTGTTAACCAAAATTTTTTAATTAATCATTAAAATTTAAAATATAAAATTATTAAAAAAATAAATAAAATTTAAATTAATTTTAAATGTGTAAAGTAATTTAATATAAAAAATTACATAACAAACATAATTTTTTGGTTAAAATTTATGTTATATAAATTAATAGCTAATATTATAAAATAGATCTGATATTTATTGAAAATTATAATATGTTTGATTTTAAATCAAATAAAATTTTGAATAATATTAAATGTTATAATATAAACTCTAAAATATACAAAAAATGTAATTAAATGTTATTAAATAAAATATAAACACCAATATATGATAACAAATAATATATAAATAATTTAATCAGATACTATATATAAATATTACTATATAATTAAAGAGAATAACATAATATAAATTTAATTTAAAATATTATATAAATTTTATAAAAAAATTAAGATATAAAAAAATATATATATTTTAAAATATTATTTTATATAAATTTTAATGAAAAATAGAAAAAATTAAATATATATATATATATGTGTGTGTGTGTGTGTGTGAATCGGTTAATCGTAAATTAACGGTTAACCAATATTTAAAAATTTAAATCATAATTATTAATTAAAAATATAAAAATTAAAAATCGTAATCAAATTTATCGAATCGATTAATTATAAAAATTAATTTAATTTTAAATTAATTTTATAATTAATTATATTTTTTATTTTTTTCTCACCCTAAACTCTGCGAGTGTTGGATTTTGGAGCACAGACATTGACAAGTGATGGAGCCATCGGTTACCTGATGACAAATCTTTGTTATGTCGTAGTTTTAGAAAATGGGGTCCACATAAAAAAATAAGTTAATGAAAATATCTTGCCACCTGTTGTTTTTTTTTTTTGCCCCGAGAAAACTCATATTTAAATTTCTGAATTATGCATTTTTTAATTGAAATTTTAAATTTTAAAAATTATTATTGAATTTTTTTTATTATTATAGTTTTACTTTTTATTAGCTTCGTTTTGAATTTTTGTATTTATAATAGTGACTCGGAACTTTTTTTCTTCAAAAGCTTAAGTTTTTCAAATACGTCCAAATATTTATAAAATCAATCTAAAATATTGCAACCATTTAATGAAAAGACCTTGTCACATGTTGTTGTTTTTTCTTCATCACTTGTCTCACAAATAAAATATAAAATTTAACCCGCTTTCATTTTCTATATTTATAATTAACTTGTTATCAAGAATGTCTTAATATGTTTTGTTATGTGGATCTACTTTATTTTAATCTATCCATGAATATAGAATATGGTTGTGGGTAAAACTTATTTAAACTAAATAATCTCTTGCATTTGCATTTAAAAAAATTTATATTTATTTTAATAATAAAAATATTAATTTAAAATATAATTTTTATAAGAAATCACTAAATGGTAATACAAATTTTAAAATAAGGTATAATTAATAAAAAATATAAATTATTTTGAAATAATTAAGTATATTATCTTTTATTAATTTGACATTTTATTAAATAATAAAATAAAAAAGCTATTAAAAATAATACAATATTTTAAAAAGAAAACAACAAAACATGCTGGAAACTATAAGATTAGGATAAATTTTAATACGGTGGTATCTTTCTATATTTTATGCTATTATCACATAATATATATATATATATATATATATATATATATATATATATATATATATATATATATATATATATATATATATATATACTTTTTTTTTCGTTATTTGTATTCTGGGTTCTCTTCACTTATATTTAGTTTTTAATCTGAATGATTTATATGTATGTCCAGTATATTGATGGATTACGTTTTCTTTTATTTTCAATATTTAGGAAAAACACATTTTTGGGTTATGTGAATTTTAATTTTTTTTACATTAAATTCCTATATTTTAAAAAATTAACATTAAATTTTTATATTTTTCAAATTATTCACATTATATTTATTTTAGATAAATTGACAAAATGTGAATCTCATATGTGAGTTCAATTTAAAAATTATGAAATCTGCCAAAACATAAAAAAAAATAAAAAAAATGCAATAATTTCATAAATGCAAAAAATTATGAGTTGATTTTTTTCTTCAATTTCTTATATTTTGGTGGTTCCTATATACTATAGTCATTTTAAACAATATTATTAAAATCGGACCGGACTAACTAGTGAAGCTAATTCAACAGCAAACTATTAACTGATCTGATTCGATTTAATATATAAAAATGAAATGTTAAAAAACTGACTAAATCAGTATGATCTGGCATAAAACAATTTGAACCGAATAAAAAACTTGATTGAATAAAAAAATTGGTTTGAACCAAGAAAAATTATTTTTGTCCAAAATATCCATACAATATTGTTAAGTTGTCAAAATTATTTGTTTTATTCTTTTCAGCCAATTTTAAGAAAATTTCACTTATTTATTGATTTTACTGACTGTATGATCAAATTTTGAAAAAAATATATTTTTAAGGTTGATTGGAACTCCTATGAAAGAGCATTCAATTTTTGGAGCAATTTTGGTGTAGGGAGCTGTTAATTAACAAAGTTTGGTAGCAGTCTTGCCCAAGGCAAGAAGGCAAGGTTGAGGCTTAAGCCTTGTCTAAGGGAGGTCGAAATTCGTTTAAAGTTTGAATCTTATGTGAGTTTGCCCTAGCCTTCACCTCTGCTTTAGCTGATAATTAGAAACGTTAAGACTTTAATTTAGGAGACAAAAGACAATGTTTTTAAGAACCTAAAATTATTTTAGGTATTTTTATTTTATTTTCCAAGTTTGAATAGGATTATCTTTCTTTTTCTATTTTTGAGGAGCTTTAAGAGGTAAGTGATAACTATGTAAAATACATTCCCAAAGGCCCAATTAGGGTGGCCCAACAACATTTGGCAAGGTCTAAGTCCAGTAGTAAAAAGGCAAAGCGTAAGCTGAAAGACAGCGCAGAAAGGCATGATGTCCGATCGGACTGATGGGACAGCACGTTCTGTCAGTCCACTGACACAAGCCAAAACTCATACTCTCCACCTGCTTCTTGTCACATCGCCATTCACCTACTCTGACTGCCGGTTATCACTCCCCAAGGTACTCAAGCACCCCTCCAAAGAACTCTTATAAATAGCCTAAAACACGATGGCTCCAGGTATTGAATATCTGAAACTCTCTCTCTAAGCACTCTTTCTATAAAAGCTACCAACTTAAGCTTCGGAGTGCTAACGCCTGAGTCCGACCGGACACTCCTTTTTGCAGGTCCAGCCATCCGATCGGCCTTTCGATTGCTAGCTCTCTCCTTTACAAGATAAAGATATTTTAGGCTTTATCAGTAAGGAAAGCAGATTTACTCTATCTTCTTCCTCTTGCATTTTCTACAACTCCAAATCTGTAACAGGGCCATTTTCTTAGCTTTCAAATTTTATTTTGTGAATTCTCTATAGCAATACGTAGCTAATATTTTATTTTCTATTAAAAATTAATTCAAGGTCAGGATTTCTTTTACTATAATTTCATTCAATATTTATGTTATTTACTATTATTTAGGAAAATCATATCCCGATTATTATTTGTTAGGTGTGCAATAAGAGCTCGTTGTGCATTTAATTAAATAGCATATTACTAATTGAATTTACTAAATTTGTAATTGTTTAGTGAAGTCAATAATTAGTAATGATTAGTATAGCTTCTTCACAAGGGCTATTTTTTGATAAGCTGCTGGACTTATTGAAATTAAAAATTAAAATAGCATTACAAGGTACCAGAGTAAGACTTCTAGACCCAGAGCCTAAGTAAGCCACTACTAACTACAAAATAAGGAACTCAAATGACCCAAAACCAACAATCTAAAAATGGGACACTCACAGTCCTCAGAAAAAATAGGGGATTTCTGCCAAAGTTTGCACATTAGATGGCAGCTAACATAACAAAAAAAATCTAAATCCACCTGATTGTACCCCATATGAATAGAAATAAGTGCAGCTCCCATGATACAGGTGCCACTCAAAATCTTCTGCATAAATATGAAGGTTACATAAAACCCGATCTAGAAACACATGTTCTGCAAATAATAAAGTACCAGCAGCATCAAAAACCTATGGTTCAGCATCAAATTCAAGTCAACAATAAAACCATATTAGAGCATTCCCCAAAATCCAAAAAAGTGGAGCAGTAGCAACTAATTATGAAGATAGAGGCAACAAAAAAAAACTAACGGAAGCTAACCTTGGCCAAGAGAACTAGAAGAATAGTTCTGCTGCCTCACTAAAAATTCATAGTCTACAGATAACCACAAAAACATAGTCCCAAAAGGATCAAAGCAGCAGGGGAAACTCCATTCTTTTGAGCAGTAGTCAATTTAACCAAGCACCCAGGTCCTCCTTATGATGAACACCTTGCTTCGCTAAGTTATCAGCAAAAAAGTTGCTTTTTCTCCGTTTATGGATAAAGCAAATCTTATTAGATCTGGCAACAAAATTATTGATTTCATTGAAAACACTAGCTAGCTTCCACAATTAGTCATTATCTGTAATATTCAGCCACGATACTACCATCAAAGAGTCCAACTCGAAAAATACTTGCTTATCCTATTCAATCAGAAAGTTAATAGAAATTTGTAAGGCTTTGAGCACTGCCAATATTTCTACTTCATATGACTTGGATGACTCGATGTTGCAAGAGAACGAGTATAGAATCATGCTGGAAGGGTCTCTAAGCACCCTACCAATTCCAGCAGGCCTCAGATTCCCTAAACTAGAGCCATCTGTGTTCCATTTCAGAGCTCTTTAAGTTGGAGGTAACTAGACCAAGCTAGATCACAGCCTGCATTTTAACTGCATCATTTTAATACTATCCGCTGCTGAGGTGAGTTCTTATCCTTGCAGAAAATATAGGTCCTTATAAACCTTAATCCAAAATGAGGATCGGACTAGACACAAGTGGAATTAGGAGGGGAATTCAATCTTTTTGGACCCCGAAAAAATGGTAGCATTTCTTTCCAGCCAACTTGACCAAATGCCAACGAGCATGATGATGAACTAGACTTTTTTATTGATAAGGAGCATTCAATTTTTAGAGCAATTTTGGTGTAGGGAGCTGTTAATTAACAAAGTTTGGTATCGGCCTTGCCCAAGGCAAGAAGGCAAGGTTGAGGCTTAAGCCTTGCCAAAGGGAGGTCGATAGTATAGAGTTTCGTTTAAAGTTTGAATCTTGTGTGAGTTTGCCCTAGCCGTCACCTCTGCTTTAGCTATTAATTAGAAACGTTAAGACTTTAATTTAGGAGACAAAAGACAATGTTTTTAAGAACTAAAATTTTTTTAGGTATTTTTATTTCATTTTCCAAGTTTGAATAGGATTATCTTTCTTTTCCTATTTTTGAGGAGCTTTAAGAGGTAAGTGATAACTATGTAAAATACATTTCTAAAGGCCCGATTAGGGTGGCCTAATAACATTTGGCAGGGCCCAAGTCTAGTAGTAAAAAGGCAAAGCATGAGCTGGAAGACAGTACAAGAAGGTGTGATGTCCAATCGAACTGATGGGACAACACGTCTTGTCAGCCCACTGACACAAGCCAATACACATACTCTCCACCTGCTTCCTATCACATCACCGCTCACCTTCTCTGACTGTCGGTTATAACTCCCCAAGGTACTCAAGTACCCCTCCAAAGAACTCCTATAAATAGCCTAAAATACGATGGCTCCAGGTATTGAATATCTGAGACTCTCTCCCTAAGCACTCTTTCTCTAAAAGCTACTAACTTAAGATTCATAGTGCTAACGCCTGGGTCCGACCGGGCACTCCTTTTTGTAGGTCTAGCCATCCGATCAGCCCTTCGACTGCCAGGTCTCTCCCTTACAAGATAAAGACATTTTAGGCTGATGCTCAGATAAGCCTGGGAAACGCCGGAGTTGGGAAGCTGATGCCAAATTGGGAAGACTCCTATGAAATCTCCAAGTTTTAAGCCCCAGTACTTATAAACTCAGAACCCTTGAAGGATCGGATATTTCCAGGAGCTAGAACATTAAAGTACTCAAGAAGTTCCATGTATAATCATGTATCAATCTCGCATTCAATAAAGAAAATTTTCTCCATCTTTTCCATTTTTCTTCACCTTCAAAAAAAAAGAGAGGTACGTTTTCATTTGTTAGTTTTGATGTTTGTTTGCAGGGCATTTGTTTTACTCCATTCTCCACGAATCCCGATCAGAATTCGGGGATGATTATTCGCTAGGCTCGTCCCGAGCCCAACATGCAAAAGAATTTCTCCATTGCAACTCCCACAATGAGGTGTAGCTTAATGCTTATCTCAAAATGTAAAAATCTTTCTCCATTTAGTCCGATAGATTCGGCGCTATACCTGAATCGAAGGTGCGAAACTTCTTCATTTCATCTCCACCAACATCTATCTTGCACCCAAAATGCGAAACACGGTAGTTGAATAAGTTATATCTCCTTCGTACTTTAACATACAAAATTGCAGAATTCCCCAATGCATAACCGATCTTTGTATCCGCTCCAATAATGCTTTGGTCATACCAAAAACTGCAAAGTCACCTACTGCACCTGAAGCGGTTAAATTGTCATAACTCGTACCGATCGAATCAAACGATCGTTGACCCTAAAGAGTCATGCACTACGATGTTTTTATGATTCAGGAAGTACTCCTATACTCTCCTTAATTGATTTTGTACATTCTATACGAAGGTTGCTTTTTACTTAGTTAATTTTATAACAAATCTTGCTCCAAATGCGAATTGTGAAATGAAGGCACGGTTAGAAGGCAAACAAAATTTTATATATAAAATACGATAACTTCTTACAAGTTACAAAGAACAAAGATATCAGATATACAATAAAAAAATAATAAAAAGTCTAAGCCTCTATGTCTACAATCTCTATCGTGGCAACGATCGGCTCGGTAGTAGGCTCTGCAGTAGTCTCATGAGTGGGTATACCATTTTTAGGCTTTGCTGGCAGAGAGGCAATGGGTTCTGGCTCCATTGGAAAAGAGGCCATGGCTTCAGGCTCTGCGAGTGGAGGAGGAATGACTTCGAATTCAGTCCGTAAATTGACAACTAACTATGATGCTGAAGGGGTTTCCTTAGTTGTCCCTTCAGTCTCTCCAACCGGAGAGGCCTCCTCCTCATCATCACTAGAAGGAGGATCGGAAAGAACCCCCGGATCCTCCATCCAGTCAAGGTCAACTTCAGGAAATCGCTGCCTGGATGCATAAATCAATCGAGTTAGCAACTTCCCTTGGGCCTTGCCCAACTGGTCAAGGATCTCCTTCTTCTGAGCATCCAGCTCTTTCATCAATTTTTCAGCCCAAGCTGCCTCTATGGAATTCTTCTCCATCAGGAGAAGATCGCACTCTGATAAAGCCTTTTCTTTGTCCGCAAGCACCTTGACTTTGTCAATATTGGCTTTGAGGCAGTCATTTTTCAGTCGTAAGCACTTGTCCCTCAGCCTGTCCAACTCCTCCTCGTACTTCTTGCACAAGGCACTATCAGCGGCAAGGCATGCCATATCTCCCTTGAAGTGGTCCACCTTGCTTTGCTGAGACTTAAGGTATTGGGCCAATCGAGTTTTCTCCTTCTTCGGCTCTTCTGCCTCCAACCTCAAGAGTATAGCTTCTTTCTTCATCACATCGCTGGCGGCCTCAGCTTCCTTCCTTTGCCAAATGGCATCCTCCCACTTCGCTCGGGCATAAGCCGCCATGCCATGTATACGAAACCCCCTTTTGATTAGCTATGAAAAGGAAGTGGTTAAACTAGTCAAAAAGGAAGAATGAGAAGAAAAAAATAGAGAAAAAAGTGAAAGACGCAAGTGTTACCTCCAGGCTCTGCTATTGAAATAACCCGTACTCCCGAGAGAGTAAATTAAGCTCTGTCATCTCCTTGAAGTCACTCTCCTGAGCAAGACCTTGGCAAATGAAGGGTGGTATGCCCCTGTTGGTCACGGACCAGTCATTGCCAAAATGCTCTTTCAGGATGTCTTCCAAAGGCAGAGCCCGACTCTCTTGAGTTCTCCCCAAAGACCGTTGACTTGGCTCGTTTTGAGCTACCTCTTTGCTTCTTGCGGCGATCCGGGCATTGATAGTGGCTATAGTTTTGACAACCTACCTCCTTGCTGCCTCTTCAATCTTCTTATATGTTGTCTCATCTGCCAGTGGCCCCACCTGTTGAGAAGACGTTCGGATGATGAGGGATGGTTTTGGCCCTTCCTCATTAGATTCATCCTTTAGCTACCGTGGCCTAAGAGGACGCTGTTCTGTCATGGTCTGAGGGGGTAATGATAGGCCCAATGGTTAGGGGAGGACGGGTTTTAGGGACAACCACGGTGGCAGAAGAGGTAGTCGTTGTCGCAACAACAGGAGCACTAACTGCACTTTTGGAAGCCTGGACCTCAGAAGCAGGCAGAATTTTCCTCTTCTTAGCCCTTTTCTCCTCTTTAGCCAAACAATTGACCTCCCTTTTAGCTTTAGCGTGATCGGCTGGTTGTTTTGCAGCCTTTTCTTCTCTCACCATTTCGTTCGCAATTGCATTGCAAAAATAAATAAAGATAAGTACCTTGTTTAAAATTCGGTACAATAAATGCACATGTAATATATGAATCAGCAAAAATAGGCGTCCTTCTCCACACTCCAATATTAAAGCTCACGTTCTATGCTAATGCCAGCATTGGAGCCTGCAGACTCGAATAGAGTACTCAGAAGGTAATTAGAGTCGTAAGGCCGACCGTTCCTCGCCATAGCATCCATCAATTTTTTGATGTCGGTTTCATACATAGATCGATCGACAACATGATCTTTCAAAACTATGGCCCCTGCCAATCGAATTAGTGGTACTCCAAAGCCACCAACCATTCCCACTAAGACGTATCTTTCCCTAAAATGTTTCATGGAGGACAGGACAGTAAAAAGCTTTCGATGCTGTCGGATGGTAAAGTAATATTCTGACCCATCACTCTGACCGAAAATATAAAAAAAAAGTGAATAAAAAGGTCAGAGTGAGGGGCACCGCTTCTATCCTGCATAAGATCTTAAAGCAGGCTACCATCCTCCATCCGTTCGGATGCAATTGGTTAGGAACAATTCCATAACCCCTAAGCAGTGCCTATTCGAACGCACCAAAGGGAAGCCTCATTCCCGCATTCAAACTCCATAAATGGCAAATAAACCATTCGTTCCTTTCATGGCCAAAAGGTCCCTCTGTAACTACCATGGAAGTAGGGTAAGCCATCACCGACACCTCTGCAGGAAGGTGGTACTGAGAAGGAATTTTTGCCACCTCCGCTTTTGTCAATCGCGAGGGCTGAGCAAGCGGCTCATGATTCTCGTAATCCTCCAAAAAACTTCTATCTATTGGTTGACTATTACTTGTAGCCATTTTTTTGGTGGAGGAGGAGAAGTAAAAGAGTATATACGACGAATGAAAAATAAAATCAGAGGCAGGAATTGTTTACTTACTTGGGTAATCTCGCAGACACCCTGAAATTCTCCGAAATTTGAAGTACTTCCCTCAACAAATTTTTAGGCAAGGGTTTCAAATATCAAAGTTCACAAAGGAAGTTTGGCAGAGTTTCATTAAGGATCGCTAAAAAGTGAAGATAATTTGCTTCAAACTCGCCTATTTATAAGTGAAAAGCTTCCAGAATACTCCAAAGCCTCCCTGTCAGATGGACACCATGTGTTCTCAATCCATTTACTGCGGTTGCAAAGACCGAAGCGTCGTTCTAGAAATATGCACAACATTAAATACAAGACAAATGTTTGAGATGAACGGATGCATCTCCTCAAGCAGGCACCTCCCAAAAATTCAAAAATTTTGCCAAAATAATAAAGTAATACATCGCTCGATCAGACCCATTGGAGGGACGAAAAGTGAGAACTATATAAAATACATTCCCAAAGGCCCAATCAGGGTGGCCCAACAACATTTGGCAAGGCCTAAGTCCAATAGTAAAAAGGAAAAGCATGAGCTGGAAGATAACACATGAAGGCATGATGTCCGATCGGACTGCACGTCCTGTCAGCCTACTGACACAAGCCAACGCTTATACTCTCCACCTATTTTCTGTCACATTGATGCTCACCTACTCTGACTGCCGGTTATCACTCCCTAAGGTACTTAAATATCCCCTCCAAAGAACTCCTATAAATAGCCTAAAACACGATGGCTCCAGGTATTGAATATCTGAGACTCTCTCTCTAAGCACTATTTCTCTAAAAGCTACTAACTTAAGCTTCGAAGTGCTAACGTCTGGGTCCGATCGAGCACTCCTTTTTACAGGTCCAGCCATTCGATTGGCCCTTTGACTGCCAGCTCTCTCACTTACAAGATAAAGATATTTTAGGCTTTATCGGTAAGGAAAGCATATTTACTTTAACTTCTTCCTCTTACATTTTCTATAACTCCAGATCTATAATAGGGCAATTTTCTTAGCTTTCAAATTTTATTTTGTGAATTCTCTATAGCAATAAGTGGCTAATATTTTATTTTCTGTTAAAAATTAATTCAAGGTCAGGATTTCTTTTACTATAATTTCATTCAATATTTATGTTATTTACTATGATTTAGGAAAATCATATCCCGATTATTATTTGTTAGGTGTGCAATAAGAGCTTGTTATGCATTTAATTAAATAGCATATTGCTAATTGAATTTGCTAAATCTATAATTGTTTAGTGAAGTCAATAATTAGTAATGATTAGTATAGCTTCTTCACAATGGCTATTTTTTGATAAGTTGCTGGATTTATTGAAATTAAAAATTAAAATAGCATTACAAGGTAACAGAGTAAGAATTCCAAACCCAGAGCCTAACTAAGCCACTACTAACTACAAAATAAGGAACTCAAATGACCCAAAACCAACAATCCAAAAATGGGGCACTCACAGTCCTCAGATAAAATAGGGGATTTCTGCCAAAGTTTGCACATTAGATGGCAGCTAACACAACAAAAAAATCTAAATCCACCTGATTGTACCCCATGTGAATAAAAATAAGTGCAAGGTGCCAATCAAAATCTTCTACATAAATATAAAGGTCACATAAAACCCGATCTAGAAACACATGTCCTGTAAATAATAAAGTTCCAGCAGCATCAAAAACCTATGGTTCAACATCAACTTCAAGTCAACAATAAAACCATATTAGAGCATTCCCCAAAATCCAAACAAGTGGAGCGGTAGCAGCTAATCATGAAGATAGAGGTAGCAAAAACAAAAACTAACGGAAGCTAACCTTAGCCAAGAGAACCAGAAGAATAGTTCTGCTGCCTCACTAAAAATTCATAGTCTACAGATGACCATAAAAACATAGTCCCGAAAGGATCAAAGCAGCAGGGGAAACTCTATCCTTTTGATCAGTAGTCAATTTAACCAAGCACCTAAGTCCTCCTTATGATGAACACCTTGCTTTGCTAAGTTATCAGCAAAAAAGTTGTTTTTTCTCCATTTATGGATAAAGAAAATCTTATTAGATCTGGCAACAAAATTATTGATTTCATTGAAAACACTAGCTAGCTTCCACGATTAGTCATTGTCTGTACTATTCAGCCACGATACTACCATCAAATAGTCCAACTCGAAAAATACTTGCTTATCCTGTTCAATCAAAAAGTTAATAGAAATCTATAAGGCTTTGAGCACTGCCAATATTTCTACTTCATATGACTTGGATGACTCGATGTTGCAAGAGAACGAGCATAGAATCATGCTGGAAAGGTCTCTAAGCACCCTACCAATTCCAACAAGCCTCAGATTCCCTAAACTGGAGCCATCTGTGTTCCATTTCAGAGCTCTCTAAGCTAGAGGTAACTAGACCAAGCTAGATCACGGCTTGCATTTTGACCGCATTATTTTAATACTATCCGCTACTAAGGTTAGTTCTTATCCTTGCAGAAAATACAGGTCCTTATAAACCTTAATCCAAAATGAGGACCAAATAGACACAAGTGGAATAAAGAGGGGACTTCAATCTTTTTGGACCCTGAAAAAATGATAGCCTTTCTTTCCAGCCAACTTGACCAAATGCCAATGAGCATGATGATGAACTAGACTTTTTTATTGATAGGTCTGTTTGCAAAGAATTACCAATGCTTAACAAAGCTTTTAAAATTATCCGATAAGTAAAAATAAAAACCCCACCAATAAAGAATTATGTACCATAAGGAAGAGGTGAAGATATAAGTGACCATAAGGTCATCAATACTTTCAGGATGCTCATTGGAGAGAGGGCAGAGGGCTTCTTAAGAGCATAAGATTCCTTGATCAACTAAGAAGGATTTCATGCTCACTCTATTCAGCAGGCAAAGCCACATAAAAAGTTCCACTTTAGGAGGGGTAAGATTTTGCCATATAATGAAGGAAAAATCAACTAAGTTTTCTGGCATCAGAGGTGAAAGACCCAAATGTCTGCAAGCAAATTTGACTGAGTAATTAACTTGTGAGTCATGTGTAACACCTACTACGTCAATTCACAGTCTAAATTGTTCCTTAATTAATTCTATTATTCTTAAGTCATTATCTAGGTATAAAAAAAATCGGCAATATAACATGCCATACAATTCTTAAAGTACTCATCCCGTGACACCTATCCCTGCGATCAGTCATAAAACTACACGTTAAGTAAATCTAGTTGCTTAGTGGTGGATACAATTACATAGAATTTCAATTAACTTAATTTATTCACTTAACTCAATTAAATCACTATTATTTTATTAAACTCTTACAACTAAATAAATTCCTAATTTATTCCTTTTTATGTCAATTTGCTAATTAAATTGTCTCAAAAATTTTCTCTCTTATTTAATTTCAATAATTACTCAGTTTGGGTGAAATTTACCATTTTATCAATACAGCTGACTTTTCCTGATATGTTGATCGATTTTGACTTTTGGTTGACTTTTTCTATTTTTACTCATTTTAACTCCAATTTTGACCCGGTTAATTTTTTTCGACTCCAATTTAACCTTAATTGCATAAATTACCATTTAGTGTTTGAAAATTTTCCTTAAGAAAAAAATTTCAATTTGGTCCCTATAACTTCTTATTTACAATTTTGCCCTTTTTAGTCAAATTGATTATTTTATTCATTTTAACTATATTTTTACAGTCAATTGACCATTTCACCCTTCATTCATTAGATACAAAATTACAGTTTTACCCTTATTAAGCATATATACTTCATTTTTCATCTTAAATCATTTTTGTTCACATTTTCAACATTTCTAAAACCAAAATTCTCGTTTTTACACAGTTTTATACAAAATTACAATTTTGCCCCAAGTTATTGACCGCAGAAAAACCATGAACCGGATAAGAAGATAAGCAAATCCAGTTATCGAAAGTATCTACACTGCTTGGGAGTATGCGACTGCTCCTCTTATATCAATAATAAGCCGACTAACAAAATAGTCAATATTTTTCAGAGCAATAACAGAGAATGATAATACAGAGAAAGAACACCACGGGATAAGTATCCATATGGCTAGCTATATTATCCTAAGATCCGGGTTACCCACTAACACTAAGGGCATAACATTTCATTACATTTTCATATTTTATGTCATTCATTTTTTTCCATCACTTTACATAACAATTATCTTATGGTAACATACACAAAATTAAATTTCCAATTCTTTAAGCTTATTAGCTATACATTTTTCAGAAATATACATAATATCACCATAATATGGCTAAATCAAGCTCTTTTACATGTATTGGTCATTCGACCACATTGAAATTTTTCACATCCATAGCTTTTTATCATGCCTTTTTATATTATACATATTTCTTCATTTATTTAAACATTATCATATCAAAATTTCCTTGGTTTCCATACAATTTCCCACACATCCTTAACTTCCATCATTATGTAATGATATATATAATCACATACACTTATCATTTTTTATTTTCATCAAGTCTTCTACCTTACTCATACCTTATATTGCTTAATGTAACTAATTATTGCACTTAAAGTTGAATTACATAATGTTTATTCAAGGAACATCATTCGGCCATAATTAAAGCACTTCTTTTTAGTTTGTTTTCTTCACTAAATCAAGTGCATACTAGTTCAATTCACTATAATATCAAGTTATCTCAAGTTAATTCACCAATTAACCCTAGTTTACATAGTTACATAATAGAAATTTCAAGGAAAATTCATTGAAATAATTGAAATTAAATGTAAATTGTATCCACTAACCTTATTTTGGCCTCTTTGACACCTATTCAACTTTGTCCTTGCCTTTCCCTCCTAAAGAATGGCCTTCCTCTTTGTGTTCTTCTTTTGGCTAAAAATACAAGGAAGAAATTCATCATTTTAACTCAAAAATTAAAGTAATTTAAACACACTAATATAGTTCTCTAAGCCTAATCTACATGATGGTACAAAATCTCCCTTAAATTATAGCTCAAACTTATAAAACCATCAAAGTGTGCCTAACGAATTTTACCTCAATACTTATGTTTCTTGGTCTTCCCTCGCTACAAACTCTTTCCTACATGAAAGAGCAAGAAATTTTGAGTATAAGGGTATGATTTGAGCTGGAGTTATGGAGAGAGAAAGCTTAGAAAGGAGAAAAATAGAGGAGTGAGATAGAAAGAAGGGGTCTCGGATTTTAGGGAGAAAGAGGGAGAAGTTGGTCGATTTTTCCAGAGGATTTTTGATATTTTTTGCCGAGTGTCACTATATATTATAAAATATATGGTAAAAATTTCAGCCCATTCTGACATCATTTCGATATACTTTTAGCTTTGGTGGCAATTGCAGCCAGTCCGAAACTCAAATTTTTAGAATTACCAGAATTACTATTTTTTAGTTCCCCGAGTATCACTACACTATTTATAGCATGTATATGAAATTTAAAGTCAATCGGAGGTCTCTAAGGTCTCCAAATAGTCAGTCGAAGTCTTAGTCAAACCTATGTCGTACCGTGAAATTTTTCTTCTTTTGCCCTTTTTGGAGGTCTATTTGACCTCAATTATCACTCAAATTATGTTATTAGACTCCATTTTACATATACTTTCATATTTGAAATTAATCTCACATTGCTTGTAGGATCGCTCATCCTCAAATTTTCTAACTCGAGCACGTTTAACGGTGCACTCTTTCAAAATTTTCTATCTTAGTCACCTCTTATCACTTCGAAACTTATCCTAAAGTAAGTAATAATGCTTAATAACATGTTAGGCATAACAAATAAAAAATTTGAGGGCGTTACATTATGGATCCAGACTTTTCGATTTGCGTGCCCCGAGGATAGAGAAAAGGAGCTAAGGACCATCATAAGCTCGTCTTGCAATTTAAGTTCCTATACTAAGAGAGTTCTTCTCCATTTTAGCTCGCAAACCCATTGCCTTCTAATCCATCTACCACAGTTAGAAATAACATCATTTTGAAGTAGAGAAATACTATAAAGCAGAGGATATTTTTCCTTTAAAGGTTCAACCAATAGCCAACGATCTATCCAGCCAAAAATGACAAGACTTCCCATGTCCAACATCAATTGCTAAACAGCCAGAAAGAAGAGAAGAGGATCTAACCTTACCAATATCCTTTCAGATGATTAAGACTGTCTGTCAGAGATGATATCTGGGATTAAGAATTTATTTATTCTGTACTTCTTGAAAATGAGTTCTTGCCGTAGGGATTTATTCATCAAATCCAGCCTCTAATACCATTTGTATAACAAACTCTGATTCTTATAAGAAAGGGAGCCAATTCCTAGTCTACCAAGCTTCTTAGCCTTCTCCAAGAGATCCCATCTCACTTTGCATAAGGGTTTTTTTTTTGTCATTTGTTCCACTCCAGAAGAAGTTTCACATGATGGAACAGAGCGATCTAATCAGACCTGCTAGCATTTTGAATAAAGACATATAGTAAATCGGTAGACTCATCATTGTGACCTTTATAGGGTGATACATCCTGCCAATGAAAGACATTTTCCCCTCCAACCTACAAGCTTGCAAGGGTTGTGATACTAAGTAAATGTATGATTTATTCTAAATCGATCTCGCTTGTAGATTGGTTGGTTTAGGTCGGATTTTTTTAAACAGCAATGCTATCAATAGATTAAATTCTTTCACTTATTAAAGGGTTGTTTATTGGCTTGGGATTAATTATAATCTTACTTGATTAATCCATTAATACAAAAAGATTAAATGGGGAGCGCAAAGCTAATGATTATAATTGGTCCATTATTTGATTTAAAAATTATTTTTTCATCTATGATCAGTTAATTGAATCATGTGCTGTGAATATCTTCAGCTGTAATTTATCATCTATTGAATTCATATTAATTAATTTTTTCCATTTTTATTTATTTAATTTAGTTTAGTTTACTGATTTTAAATTTTAGTCTATAAAAATCCTCTATTTATTTTTAATTGCTGAAAATTTGTTTGTTTAAAATTAAGTCAGTTCTAGTCTATGTAGATTCGACTCTTTCTTGCCCTATTTACAATTTATTTGCTTAGAAAAATATTGATATTATTTTTGGTGGTTTCAATACCCATCAAATATTATTGTTTTTAGTTGAAAAATAAAATATAAATAATTGAAATTTAGGCAATTTTGATGAATTTTTATGAATAAAATAAAAACTATAATTTATATTTGATAATATTTTTTGAATATTTGCAATTTTTTACTATATTTATCGTATTTTTTTATAAATATTGAATTATTTGAAATTATTATCTTTTGATTAATGTTTGACGAATTAATGTATTTTTTAAATTATTTTTTATTTTTTATATTGTGATATTTTCACAATATTCATATAAAGTTTTAACTGTAATATTATTTTTGAAAAAAGAAAAAATCCGGTTGAACCCTGGCAAACTGGTCAAACCACGAACTTTTTATCTCTTTGGTTCTTTATCTGATCCGATTTTTATAATATTAATTTTAACTTAACCTAATACGGGATTAATAAATTGTGCATTTCAATTTTAGCAATTCCTTTTAAATTGGAACTGATGTAAATTATTTGAAAATTACAAAATTCAATATCAATTTTTTAAATATAGAAATCTAATGTAAAAGAACGTTTAAATTTAGGAATGTATTTTTCCTTTCATTTACCAAATCAAAGTTTTGCATAACTTGTATCTACTACATGCATGAATGATATTCTGTCCTCCGTGGTACCAAAAGTATGAAACTATGCGTGTGTGAAAGTACTTAGTTTCTTTTGCACTTACTGATTTAACTTTTAGTAAAACCTATTGTTTTACAATATTATTTTATATGCTAACAGAGTGAGAATAAGAGACACCGTAACCGTAAGTAATGAAAAAATAATAATAATAATAAAATAAAAATCGAATCGAATAGAATAGAATATTTCTGATTTTTAAGCACCTACTACTAATAGAAACGTCCACGCTAACCGCACCATCGTTCGGGCTTTGTATTCATCTACGGATTTCAATCTTTTTCCCAATCTCGAAGGCTCTCCAGATGCACATGGGACTGATGCTTGTCTTCCCAGTATGGCTCTCACGTGCAACAGCTCTTTCTTGATTGTGCAGTGTTATTGACGGTACCAGGAGGTGTCTACAAGCAAGTAGTTCCAACGTTGCATCCATAGGCAATGCAAGTGCTTGATCTTTATGTTTGCATGCCGCATATCCCGTCTATTTTACTTTAAAATAATTAAAAACTTGACCCAATTAACTCATTTTTGAAAAAAGATATTTTAAGAAATTTTGTCTTATTTCTGATTAGTTACATGGATTAGCGATTGATACCACCTGATAGTTTTTAAATTTGTAAAGTTCCAGCGAAAACAATTGAAAAAAAAAATTGAGGGCTGATTTCAAAAATGATTCAAAACCTTATTCTTATTCATGCCCTTATAATTATTCAAACATAATATATTGTTGGTCTCAAAGACATACAAGAGGGGGTGAATTAGATGTCACTCGATTTTTCAAAACAAGTTTTGGTGAAGCAAAATGAAAAATATTTTAGTGACGTACATCTGGATGGTATGCAGAATGTAATGAACAACAAGTATTAATTTTTCAAAATCTTTTTCGAAGTGAATTCAGTTTGCAGAGAACAGAATGTGTGCAAAATAGATTTTTAACAGAAATCTTTTTGCAAAATAATTTTCTTAACAAATCAGTTCTGTCAAAATAATTTTAGAAACAGAATAGAGAAGAGGAGAAAAGTAAAGATAGAACAACATAAAAATTTATCGTGATTCGGCCTCTACGCCTACATCGATCCACTCCCCAAGATACCGTCTTGAGATTTTCTCTCCATTAACAACTTTTTTAATGGGTAAAAGTCAAAATCAATATACAATCCTAATATATTCTACCCACAACTTTTTTTCAAGAAAAAAGATGTAAAAACTTACTAGAATTCCTAAGGTTCTAGCCAACCTTTTCTCACAACCTATCACAAATATTCCTCACAAAAGAATTACAACAGAAATTCTATAATCTAGTTGAGCATGATGATAATGTATGAAGTGCAAGATGTGAAAAGTTGATTAAAAAAAGTATAAGCTTTGTATCTCAAGAGACAAAATGATTTTTTCAACTTCACTTCTCCTTAAGGACTCAAAATAATATTAATAGCCAAAAATCAATTATAATTGTTAGAAAACAAAAACTAGCTATTAAAATGAAGACAGACTGCTGAAAATCTGAAATTAACCATTAAGGTTAGTCATGCCAATGATGTAAACCGGATCTCCACTTCCACTATTTTTGTTTATTACGCTGCAAGAGGTAAATATTATTTTCTCTTTGTTGATATAATTAATTATATCATATTTATTAATGCATGTAAACCAACATTAGTATCATAGCTTTTAAGTTTTGCGTTCTGGTACATGGCTAAAATGGATTTAAATTTTACATGTAAAATGGTATATCTAAATAAGATGCATGAAACACTATAAAATTTCTTTTTAGTTATATATATATATATATATATTCCGTAGGTAATTACTAATGGAAAATTCATTTCGTAAGAAAAATGATAGGAAAAAAATGTTTAATGCAACAAAATAACAATTCTATCATAAATAATGAAGGAAAATTTTATCATCAAACATTACCAATGAAATTTAGCAATGAAATAGAAAAATTCATTACAAAATTGGCGCCAAAGTTTCGCAACTAAAATTGCACATAAAATTTACCAATGAAATCATTTTTCTGCATGTAATTTTATAGAAAATATAGTTCGTCAGTAAAATATATTATTTTAAATTAAATTAAAAATATTCACTATAAAAAATGAATTTTACTGATGAATTATCGATCAAAGTGATAATGCGTTGAAAAAAAATGAATTTGATAAACGAAGACATTTTGCCGACCAAATTAATAATTCGTTGGTATATTTGGTGCAAAATGTTTGCTTCAATTATTAGCGACCGCTTTACCGACGGTTATGTCCATCGGTAATTAATTTTATCATTTTATTTATGTAGCAACAGAATTGCCGTCGGGAATGCAAGTATCTTTGGAGATTTACTGATCGTATTGTGACGGATTTATATTCTGTCCGTAAATAAATGCAGAAATTTTTAGGCCTGAGTTATAGTTTTTGCTACGATTTCTTGGTAAGCCGTCGGTAATAATTTATATTTAGTATTAATAAAATATTTTAGGGCTAAAAATCCCATAATATCTGCAATCCCTTATTCAAATGAGCCCTAGTCTCGATATTTTTCTCTTGGCCGCTCCAATATCCCTTCTTGCCATTTCAACGGCGAGGTTACCCCTATTAGTGTTTCACCATCACCATATCTCGTAGAAGTTCAGTCTCCCTCCGTCGCTCTTTTTTTGTTTCTATCCCTCTCTCTCCCTTAATCTGTCGTAGTCTCCTCCCTTGCTATTTTTCTGTGTCTATCCCTCTCTCTTCCTTATATCTCTTTCTCCTTCTCCCTCGCTTATTCCGTCTCCCTCGCTAAGTTTGAAAATGTTATAATTAGCCACCGCAGAATTTTGAATATGTGGAAGGAAAATAGGCCAATGGGTGACAAATTGAAGAAAATACTGCTCGAAAGTATTTGCAGGATATTGTATCCAGGTAAATTTATCTCCGTACCCATGTATGATCTCAATCTACCTGCTAATATTTTTGTGTTTGATTGAGTGTTCTGCATCTTATTCTTTACATAAGCAATCTTATTTTGGATATACATGATATATATATATTGCTTTGATGATGGGTTACTGTCTATCTAAATCTCTTTTCTCGTCTTTTTTGTCGATTAAGAAAATGTAGTGCATGGTCATATTAAACCTGATAATCTTTTGGTTACTAGTTCGGGTACTGCGAAGATAGGAGATTTCGGTGTTGGCCAAGTATTTGAGGTAATGAAATCGCTTCCCTTTTGTTCAAAATTATTACTTAAGATAGACGTGAAATGAGAGTGCTTTTTACTACTTTCTGTTTGAAATATTGCTTTAGATTCTTATCTGCTCCTTTTCTTGCTATGGTTTTGTATTCTATATCATACACATCTTATTCATATGGGCGACCTCAACGTGGAATATGAAAGATGGTCTCGTGTCAATAGCATTTTGTTCACCTCCATTAAGATCTTTGATATCCTTCGTTAAATTAGGTTTTAGATTCCCAATTGTGGTATAGAATTTTTGACTTTAAGGATAGTGAGAACCCTTAGAATGACTGAGATGTAAAATGAGATCTGGATTTCCTGTTAGCATCATATTTTACCAGTTAACTTCATTGGTGTTGCAAGTTCTGTACATGGACTGCATTATAATTGATGATTCGTGTCATGCTATGCTGGCACCAAAAAGTTAATATTGTGATACAGAGGCGTTATGTTCACATAAATGGAGCAAAGTCTTTGGCCTAGGTATGGGATGTTTCATGTTCTTGTTTCATATGTATAGTTTTAGTACCTGGATTGGCTGCTGTTGGGTGACCTCAGAATATGAAAGCTGCAATCTTTAGCTTTTGTAAAGTGAATATCTATTTGGTCACAATTACCTTAGGTCTGTAGAGTAATTTTCATCAAGGATGCATTTATATTAGTTGGCATAACACTTTATATTAGTTTTGCAAATAGCTCCATTTCTGTGCTCTATAATTTTTACATTATGTGGTTTTTGCAGGATGATAGTGATGAGCTTCGCCGATCTCCTGGTACCCCTATTTTTACTGCTCTAGAGTTAAGAAGATGTTGCCAGAGAATCAGATAGCTCAATCATCGCTACTTACAGCTGTGTCATCTACTGTTGTTGCGACTCTCACATGCTATCCTTTGGGTGTAATTGGAAGACAAATGCAAATGAAGGGAACACCTTAACAAGTCAGTTTTGGATGCATTTCAAGGTAATTGACAAAAACATATGCTTCATTTCTGAACTCTTATTTATTTATTTGTGTTATTTAGTGTCAGTTGTATCTGTTCGCATACTGTTACAACTGTTTTATTTGATCCTGATCTTGATCATACCTTAGTCTCTTTCTTTTTAGGTTACTGTTACTTCATTTCCTAAACTTTGTTATTGTTGTTGTCGTTGTTATTGAAGAGCTGCAGTTATGTGTTACTGGATTTAGATTTTGATTAATTACTTTATTTTCTTAGAAAAAAGTTGTGTATTTAGGCCTAAATATATTAATTTGCTTGATTAATCTGCAACAGTTTTTTGATCTAGTGATTCTGATGAGTTTAACTTTATTGGTTTGCTTGAATTACAGTACGTAGTATAGTGCTTTTAGAGCAGTTAAGCTAACTAATACCTGATGCCTGAATGATTATAGTCTTTTTACTAGATTACGAAGTTGTTATTAAATGAGTTGTTTAACTTTAGCTTTCCTAAAACTTTTTTTGACTTACATTGGCCTATATCTTATTTGACTTACATTGCATTGGCACAGAATCAGAAATTTTTTCTGGACAAGTTATTTATTTTCTCGGTCAAAAAATTTGTTGAAATAAGAATTTTACACAGTGGTGGATAGTGTTTGAATTTGGGATTCGCATCCAGCAATTTTAATTTGCTTTAGTCCAAGTCATAGGATAATCAAGTGTTGGGCTTGTAAACGAGGAAGCAGAGAAGAATATATAGAATAGTGAAGTGCTATGAAATTACATCATCTTTATAGGTATATAAAATATGTCCTTTACAAATTTTCATTATTCATGTTCAAGAATTTATTCTATAGTTATAAATCTCATCACCATTATAGAAAAACTCTTTTAGACCGAAACTAAAATATAAATTTAAGGGTCTGTTCACTTATGGAAAATTGCTTCAGTTTTCTAAAAAAAAATTTCACGAAAAACAGAAAATAGAGATCATATTGATTTTCGTCGGTTTTCTAAAATAGAAAATAGAAAATAAATTTTTCAATTTTCCAAAATAAAGAAAGATTGGAAAACTAATAAAAGATGTTTTTCAAATTTTCTGAATAAATACATATTTATATGTATATGTATGTAGATAGATAGATAGATACATACATACATACATACATACATACATATACATATACATATACATGCATATGTATGTTTTTGTATGTGCATACATAAATAAGTATATGCATGTGCATGTATATGTATATGTAGTACATGCATACATACATACATATGGATATGTATATACATACATACATATGCATATGCATATGCATACATACATACATGCATACATATGCATATATACACATACATATGCATATGCATACATACATACATACATATGCATATATACACATACATATGCATATACATACATACATACATACATACATGTATGCATGTATGTACGCACATACATGTATATGTATGTATGTATGTATGTATGTATGTATGTATGCATGTATCTATCTATCTATCTATCTATCTATCTATCTATCTATCTATCTATCTATCTACATACATATACATATAAATATGTATTTATGCATATATATATATACATATATACATATGCACATACATACACATACATATTCATATACATGTATCTGTATATGCTTGTATGTGTATGTATGCATAAATACATGTGTATGTATGTGCACATATTCACATACATATTCATATACATATACATATGTATGTATGCACATACATATACATATATATACACATATACATGCATACACAAATATATATACATATATATAGAAAATAGAAAACTATTTTCTGTAAGTAAACACACCCTAAGTCTTTCTATTTCAAATTTAAATTAACATGCTAACATATTAAACTATTTAAGGAATATATTTTGGTATGGATTATGCATTTCCTTTCAAAGAATAATAAAGATTTATGGTATTATACAAAAAATGCAAGGCCACCCAGGTGCTTTACTTGCCCAATTCCCTTATCAGATTCCAGAAATTCAAATTTGAGTGGGTTTCTATTTATTTATTAACAAAGAATTATTAGTGGCGATCCATTGTTGGAAATTGAGTTATTTTCATCATCTAAAAAATTTTTAGATGGTGAGTTAAAAACTGTAATCAAGTTTTGTGACGCGTTTCGGAGCCTTCTCGTTAATTCGGATTCAACTCTCGGATGCCCGTTTTTAGCATACGAGATTGAAAGAGGCTCATTTAACTCATAAATTGGCCACTTCACCATAATTAGGTATCAAGCCCAGTTTGTGGTTGGTAGTCAACCCATGAAGATGTCTACTAATGGATCCAAAATGGTAAGTGTCATGGAGTCACCACCAAACAGAACGTCGAAAAATGAATCTAAACCTTTTAATATCCAAATAGAGATTGGTGTTTAGGACATCACTTTTATTAGGCATCTTGATTAGGTGTTTGTTTTATAATTGAGTTTTAGATTTTAATCCCCTCTACTCTCTCACACAATGCATATAATTTAATTAAGTAAATATCCCATTCAAAATAAAGCGATAAATAAACACTTGAAAGTAAATCCTACTTAAAATTATTAAAGAGGCAAATTGTCCCAAGAATAATACAAAATAAACAACACATATACATACAAAAAATGGGAAATTAATTAGGGTTGGGAACATTGGGTCCCTCATGCAAATTTACAAAACACTTTCATTGTGATCCTTAGGGTAAAAATTGGACATTGATCCATATTTTATATTAAAACCCAATTCATTAGATAGAAAACATTTTTAGTGTATTTTTATTTTTATGTGCTTGAAAAATCCTATTTATATTTTCGTGTTGAAAAATCCTTTTTTAAGCTAACTATTATAACCCCAAAAAATAATACATCCGAAAAGAAATAAATACACAATAAATAACCATAAAATAAAAGCAAAATAATAATTAAGCAAAACTGTGATAAACGAATAAAATAGGGCAACTGACATCACCAGATGATAGAGACCAGTTAGGGAACATGATTTGCCATACAAAAAGAGTCACAAATCCTTCCAACACAAATGCACCAATTGACTCAAAAAGTCATCACAGAAACAAAGAGATTAGTATATGAGAATCAAAGAAAAAGTAATCACAAAATATTTACACATGCAAAATCATTTCAGACACCTAAGAAATACTGTACATAAGTGAAAATGGAAAAGATGCATAAATATCATGTCGAATGAATATACGATGCCAAAATACATGAAAGGCCTAAAAAAGTACAAAATAATGCCTCAAAAATGCCAACGAATGGTCAAAGGCAGCGAGGGTTGGCCAAAATGGAGGGTGAGGGATGGACAGGGAGAAGGAGGCGAGACATCCCATCTCTTGGATGAGGAATGGGTATCCCTCACTCCTTTCCATCAGTCACCATTGGATAGAAATAGAATGTAACACACTTACTATTACAGTCCTACGAATTTAAGTGATTAGCCAGAATTTGTTTTCTTAAATCAATTAATTCCTAGTTACCAATTCTTATCCATGTTCTAGAGCAATTAAAAAGGTTAGAAGTTAAAAATTTTCATAGGTGTGATCCACTGACACTAGCTCATGCAGAGAAATGGTTGTTTAAAATAAAAAAAAACTGTTTGAGATCATGAATAGCCCACTGGAAGAAAAGTTTGAAGGTATTGTGGCTTTGCTTCAGGGATCAGCTTTTATCTGGTGGGCAGTTATCTTAGGGTCAGAGATGAGCTACAGGTCAAACCTATGTTGTCAGGGCCAGAAAGGATAAAGATGCTTCAGATGTGATCGAAGGTAAATTCTTTTTGTTATCTGATTTAGTACATACTTTGATAGATCCTGGTTCTACTCATTCCTACATTAGCACTGATTTAGCATGGGGTAAAGGTATGAGAGATGCATGCTTAGATCAGGATATTTTTGCAAGTAATCATCTGAGGCATAGTGTAATGGTGAACAAAGTGTAAATACAATGTCCTATCAGTGCCCAGGGTCATGTGATCCTGGCAAATTTGATTAAACTACCGTTCCATGAGTTCAATATGATTTTGGGGATGGATTGATTATCCACCCACCAAGCTATGGTTGACTACAAAAGGAAGAGGATCACCTTGAAGCTTGAAAAGGGCTATGAAATCACAGTTGTAGGTGTGAAATTGACTTCTTATCTGATATGATATCTGCTACAGCTACCAAAAGGCTTATTAGAATAGGATGCGTAGCTTACTTGTGCTATGCAGTAGAGATAAAAAGAGATAGTTCAAAGGTGTTAGAAGTGTCTACTATCAAAGAGTTCCTTGATGTGTCCCTCATGAGTTACCAGGCTTACCACCTGATAGAAAAGAGAAATTCTCCATTAATGTTAGTCCAGGCACTGCTCTTATCTTCATTGCTCCTTACAGAATGGCACCTGATAACTCAATTTCAGTATTTAGTTTTAGTTTAATTTGAGTCTAGTTTTCATTGATCTTTTAGCATCTTTTGCTTTGTTTTCTACTAGCATTTAATAATTTATTCAAGTCTCAGTTAATTCTAGTTGTTGTGTATTTTTGAGAGTTTTTGACAGATTTTTGTGATTTTCAGGTACCTCACGGTTATCAGGAATTTCCTAGTAACCGTGACCAATGCATTCTGTCAAAACGCACCATTTTGAAGCTTGTCACGGTCAGCATGGCAATTGTACTTGATAGGCTGGTAACCGTGACCTAGAGAGTTTTTTAATACAGAAGCAAGAAGATAAGCATTTCATGGTTACTAAGGATTTCCTAGTAACCGTGAGGCAGGCAATTTTTCAGTCCAGAATGAAGATGAGAACTATCTCACGGTTACCAGGAATTTCATGGTAACCGTGACCAAATCTTGAATTTCAGCTCCAAGCAGTCTCACGGTTACTAAGGATTTAGTAGTAATCGTGACCCATTTTAACTAAAAGAGGGTTTTTCATTAGAGGTCACGGTTACCACGAATTTGGTAGTAACCGTGACCCATGCTGGCCTTTATAAAGCAGAGTTTTCTGAAATCGAAGAAGTGTGGAGTTTTTGGGTAATTTTTAGGTTTTAGGGTTTCCTTCTTCTCTCTTGAGCTCTTAGTTTATTTTACACACAAAAATACATAGATATACTTGAAAATAGTGGGATTTACACAAAAACACTTAGATTAAACATAGATATATAGTTTACAAGTATAAATCTACATATTTTGAAGCTCATTTTTCTATAAGCTTTGGAGAAAGAGATTGAAGAGCTTGGATTCAACTGGGTTTTCTTCACCATGAACTTCAAGGGTTATTCTATCTTTTTCTCTTTTCATTTTATTATGGATTGTGAGTAGTCCTTTTTTTGCTTGGGGATCTTTGAATCCCCTACTCATAATGTGAATATTGAACTCAAATTGATTTTTACATGAATGAATGGTCTATTTCACAAGTACTTATTTGTTTATCATTGATTTTTCAATCTATTAAGTTATTTTGTATCCATGGATGAATGGTGTTTATCATATGTCTTGATGGGTATTGAGCCTAATAGATTGGAGTTTATGAATGATTTAGCTCAGTTTTTCTATCATGAATATTGTCTATTTTGGATGGCTCCGGAATGGGACTCTAGATGTGTGATATTTGTGATTTTAAAACTAGAGTAGGGAGTGAAATAGATGGGTTTTGGGTTGCCTAGCTCCGGAATGGGACAGTAGATCGGACTTAGGATTTTAGACTCGAGTTTAGGCTATTTGTTGGGCTGGCTCCGGAATGGGACGTTTAGCAACTAGAATAGCTGGCTCCGAAATGGGACGCTTGGGTTAATAAGGGTTATCCTGAGTTCATTCATGTATACTTTTATGTAAAAATTTATTCACATTTGGGTATGGGGTGGATAAGTGAACCCGAGTAACGCTTTATTTCTATAGATATTTACACTTGCTAATTTTTCAGAATTTAATACACTGAATTTAAATTTCTCTGCTTTACATACTTAAGCTTTAAAGTTGCATTATATAAATCAAACAACTCATACACACAAACAATTGGAAATTCTTTAGCATACAATTAATCTTCACAGTCTTCACACACACATTTCCCTTGGGTTCGATATTGAGGGTCCTAACTATACCCCACTTTATTACTTGTCGATCTAGTGCAATTGCTAGGGTTGCAACAAGTTTTTGGCGCCATTGCCGGGGATCTTGGCGTTGTTAGTAAGTTGTGATTATTGTTTGTATATGTTTTTCTTTCCTTATTTTGTTTTTCTTGATTCTTTTTAGGTGAAATTGGTGCATGAATAGAACAAGACAAGAGCAATTACTACCTTTTGATCCTGAAATCGAGAGGACCCTACACCAAAGATGGAGAGCTAATAGAGATAATGAGATGGAGCACGATCCTCCTCTTGATGAGTTTTCTCCCAAGAATGAACAAGTGCCGAGGGCACATGAACAAATGCCAGGGGCAAGAAGAGAAGAAATGCCTAGGCAGAGGACCATAAGAGACTACGCTGTGCCAAGATGGAATAAAGATCATCGAACAATTGTATTACCGAGAGGAGTGCAATTTGAGCTCAAGCCAGCCACCATTACTATGGTACAGAGGAATCAGTTCTCTGGTTCAGAAGTAGAAGATCCAGCTCAGCATATTGACATATTTCTGAAAGTTAGTGATACTGTTTAAATTTCGGGTGTTAGTACGGATGCAGTAAGATTGAAGTTGTTTCCATTTACATTGATTGGAAAAGCAAGAGAGTGGCTACAAATGTTACCACGACAGTCAATATGGTCATGGGATCAGATGCAAGAAAAGTTTCTAATGAGATTTTTTCCTCCAACAAAGACTGCAAGCATCCGAAATAGCATCATGAGTTTTCATCAAATGAATGAAGAGCCATTTCACGAAGCATGGGAGAGGTTTAGAAGATTATTGAGAAGTTATCCACATCATGAAATAGCTGTCTATCAATTAATGACCATCTTTTATGCTGGAGTTACACCTCAAACAAGGTCATTATTGGATACAACATCAGCAGGATTTTTCTTGAACAAGTTACCTGAGGACGATTTTCAGTTGTTGGATGAAATGGTGGCAAATGATTCTTAATGAACTGCCCTTAGATCAGTCCCAAGGAGGCAAGGTCTACACAATGTGGATGAAGTGGCATTATTAAAAGCCCAGTTAGAATTGGTAAAAAAAGAGTTGAGCGGGCTGAAAGTTCAAAATGTGGCTGCAATAAATCAAGGACTTGGGCCATGTGAAAGTGGGCAAGGGGTCCAAGAAGGCGGAGTTGTAGGAGATGTAAATGCACTAGGCGATTTTAGAAGGAATGACCCCTATAGCAACTCATACAACCCAGGATGGAGAAATCACCCTATTTCTCATGGAAGGAAGGAATCAACAAGCTTCATCTTCTCAACCACAACCAAGAGTCCCTTATCACTCAAATGCTTATCATAGTCATGCTCAGCCTCACCAACCACAAGCCACCAATCCATACCAAGCACCCTATCTACCAAATCATCATCAAGGGTAAAACTCTAATCAGTCTCAACCTCAACCATACCATCCACCAGGATTTCAAATAAGGCCACCTATTTAAGAAAAGAAGCCAAATCTAGAAGACATGTTTGCTGGTTTCATGAATAGCCAACAACAATTCATGGCAAGTCAAGATTCAAGGTGGAAATCTCAAGAGCAATGGAACCGAAATCAAGATGCTTCAATGAGAAATTTGGAGACTCAATTGGGTTAACTTGCAACTTCAATGTCAAATAGACAACCAGGGACATTTCCTTCAAATGTGGATCGCAATCCCAAGAAGGAGGCCAAAGCAATCACTTTGAGAAGTGGCAAGGAAGCAGCACGAGAGGAAGAAAAAGGTAAATCACCAACTTTATCAACTGATTTGGAGGAACCAACGCGGAAGGTAAGAATTTCTAACTCTAGATTAGAGGTAGATGTGGATGCTCGAAGGAATGACAAGGGAAAAAGTATTGCGAATCCAAACATAGAGGATCTTGATATCAATAAGTTGTCATTTCCTACTGTAGCTAGGAAGGAGAAGAAGAATGAGCAATTGGCTAGGTTTCTAGAAATGTTTAAGAAATTACATATTAACTTGCCTTTTGCTGAAGCCCTAGTACACATGCCCAACTATGCTAAGTTTATGAAAGAACTTTATTCTAATGAAAAGAAATTAGAAGGGTATGGAACTGTGCAACTCACTGAGAACTGTAGTGCAATTATAATGAATAAGATCCCGAAGAAATTGGAAGATCCAGGTAGCTTTACTCTACCTTGCGAAATTGGTGAAACTTTTGTTGGAAACGCTTTATTTGATCTAGGAGCCAACATTAATCTAATGCCTTATTCTATCTGTAGGAAACTCAATTTAGGCGATCTCAAGGAAACAGGAATGAGACTTCAACTTGCAGATAGATCGGTGAGAAGGCCAAAGGGAGTTATTAAGGACTTGCTGGTAAAAGTAGGAAAATTCATTTTTCCTGTGGATTTTGTAGTCATGGAAATGGAGGAAGACAGGAAAGTACCCCTTATCGTGGGAAGACCATTTTTAAACACTGCAAAGGCTTTGATTGATGTTCATGGGCAGAAGGTTACTCTTCGATTCAACAACGAAGAACTGATGGTAGACATGAACAAGTCTCAGAAATATCCATCAAGTGACCTAGAAGAGTCAGCCTACTTCATGGACAAAATCGACGAATGCGTAGAGGAAGTGCAAGAAAAAGTATTACTAAATGATCCAATAAATTCAAGTTTGATGCATTCCTTGAAAAATGAAGAATTGGATGGAGTAAAAGAAGAACTAATAGCAGATGTGGTGAAAGACTGCGAGGAGGAAAATTCAAAGCAAGAGAAAATCACTTTGCAAGAGGGAGAAATGAAATATGAACTAAAACCTCTTCCTTCTCATTTAAAGAATGTATTTTTGGAAAGAGAAGAAAAGCCGGTGATTATTTCTTCTTTGTTGACAGGTGCTGAAGAGGAGACGCTGCTCAAGATGTTGAAAAAACACAAAGAAGCAATAGGATGGGAGACAGCGGACTTGAAGGGTATTAATCCGAGTTACTGCACACACTGAATTCTTATGGAGGAAGATTACAAACCAATCGCTCAACCCCAAAGACGACTCAATCCAGCTATGCAAGAGGTTGTGAAGAAAGAGGTACTTAAACTGCTCGATTCAGGTATAATCTATCCAATCTCTGATAGTAAATGGGTTAGCCCTGTGCAATGTGTTCCGAAGAAAGGGGGAATGACAGTAGTAAAAAATGAATTAAATGAACTAATCCCCACTCGGACGGTCACGAGTTGGAGGGTGTGCATAGACTATAGGAGATTGAATCATGCCACCAGAAAGGATCATTTCCCATTACCATTTATTGATCAGATGTTAGAAAAGTTAGCAGGTAATAGGTTCTATTATTTTTTAGATGGGGATTCGGGATATCTGCAAGTCCCCATAGCCCCTGAAAATCAGGAGAAAACCACATTTACCTGCCTTTATGGCACTTTTTCCTATAGGAGGATGCCTTTTGGCTTGTGCAATGTGCCGGCTACGTTTCAGCGGTGCATGATGGCAATTTTCCATGATTTTATAGAGAAATTTATGGAGGTATTCATGGATGACTTCACCATATACGGGCTTGACTTTGAGAGCTGCTTAGAGCATCTTGACTTAGTGTTAAATAGGTGTAAGAAGACCAACTTAGTGCTAAATTGGGAAAAATGCCACTTTATGGTGAGGGAAGGCATAGTTTTAGGACACAAGATTTCTGAGAAAGGGATTGAGGTGGACAAGGATAAAATAGAGGTTATAGAGAAGCTCCCACCACCGACCAATGTTAAGGGAGTAAGGAGTTTTCAAGGGCATGCAGGTTTCTATAGAAGGTTTATAAAGGATTTTTCAAAAATTGCGAAACCTTTGTCAAATTTGTTAATGAAAGATGCTCCTTTTGATTTTGATGATGAATGTTTATTGGCCTTTGAATTATTGAAGCAAAAACTTATTTCAGCTGCGGTGATTATATCTCCGGATTGGAATTTGCCATTTGAACTAATGTGTGATGCAAGCGATTTTGCAGTGGGAGCAGTATTCGGTCAAAGGCAAGAGAAAGTTTTTTGTGCTATTTATTATGCAAGCCACACTCTAACAGGAGCTCAAGTCAATTATACCACAACTGAAAAAGAGCTTCTTGCCATTGTATTTGCATTTGAGAAATTTCGACCATATCTATTGGGAGCGAAGATTGTGGTGTGGTCTGATCATGCAGCACTAAGGCATCTCTTTGCCAAAAAGGAATCCAAGCCAAGATTGATAAGATGGGTACTCCTATTGCAAGAGTTCGATTTGGAGATTAAAGACAAGAAGGGGGCAGAAAACCATATAGCAGATCATTTATCAAGAATGGAGCATGATCATATTGAAAAGGGGGAGATTTTAGATTTATTCCTTGACGAACGAATTTGTGCATTATTTGTTTGTGAAGTTTCTTTACCTTGGCTCGCTGATGTTGCAAATTTTCTTGCAGGAGGTTATATACCAAGATACTTCACATGGCAGCAAAGGAAGAAGCTTAAAGCTAATGCGAAGCACTACATCTGGGATGATCCCTACCTCTTCCATCTTTGTGCTGATCAAGTTCTCAGAAGATACATTCCCAAGGAGGAGCAAGTAGAAATCATGCAAGCCTGTCACAGTGGGGAAGCTGGTGGACATCATGGCCCTAACAGAACGGTATCGAAAATTCTTTCTTCTGGGTTTTATTGGCCCACTTTATTTCATAATGTTAAAATGTTCATTCAAACCTGTGATCGATGTCAAAGGGTGGGAAATATAACCAGGAGAGATGAGATGCCATTGACTAACATGCTTGAGGTTGAACTGTTTGACTTATGGGGGATAGATTTCATGGGGCCTTTTCCAATCTCTTACGGGTTTGAATATATCTTAGCGGCAGTCGATTATATGAGTAAATGGTTAGAAGCTATAGCCACTAGGACTTGTGATGCAAATGTTGTTTTAGAATTCTTAAGGAAGAATATATTCACCCGCTATTGAGCCCCGAGAGCTATTATTAGTGATGGTGGGAAACATTTTGTCAACCACCAATTTAAAGCCTTATTGAAAAGATTCGGAGTGAGGCACAAAATAACTACCCCATATCATGCCCAAGCTAATGGGCAAGTTGAGGTTTCTAACCGAGAGTTGAAGGCAATCTTGGAGAAAACGGTCAATGCATCTAGGAAAGATTGGTACCTTAAGTTAGATGAGGCTTTGTGGGCTTATAGAACAGCTTTTAAAACACCAATAGGAATGTCTCCTTTTAGGTTGGTGTTTGGAAAATCCTATCACTTACCGGTGGAATTAGAGCACAAGGCTTATTGGGCTACTAAGTTTTTAAATCTTAACCTTGAGAATGCAGGAAAGTGCAGGTCTTTGCAGTTGAATGAATTGGAGGAGATCCGATTTTGGGCTTATGAGCATGCCAAGAAATACAAAAACAACACAAAGAAGTGGCATGATCGAAGAATAGCCAAGAAGGAACTTATACCAGGAATGAAAGTGTTGCTTTATGATAGTAGATTGAGACTATTTCCAGGGAAACTTAAATCGAGGTGGAAAGGGCCCTATGTGCTAGTAAGAGCAGATAAATTTGGGGTGGTGACTCTCAAACACCCGAGAGATGAAAAAGAATTCAAGGTGAATGGACATCGTGTGAAGCCCTATTTCGAACCAACCTTTGAAGGTGCTTCGGTGATTGTCACTCTTCAAGACCCTTGATGGTATTTGAAAGTCCGGCTGCGGACTTGATAAATGCAGAACTACCTCTAACTCATACTTTTGAACAATGTTTTGTGTTAGTTTCTTATTAATAGTTGTGTTAAGGGTAATGGTTCAAGGATTGTGAGTTTCATTCAATTTGTGTGTGTTTTCTGGAAATTTAGTGGAGAAGAAAGTTTTGTTTAATTGTTGGGAGAGAATGAAAAAAAAAATAAAAATTTTTAGTAATTTTAGGGGCTCACGGTTACTAAGCTTATCTTAGTAACCGTGAGGTTCCTTCAATTTGGTACAGAACTGGAATCCGTTTTATCTCACGGTTATTATGTTTTTCATGGTAACCGTGACCAATGTTCAATTTTGTTCCAATAGCCATTTGCATTTTATCTCATGGTTACTTTGTTTTTCATAGTAACCGTGACCTATGTCAATTTTGTTACAGTAGCAATTTGTGTTTGATCTCACGGTTACTATGATTTTCATGATGACCGTGAGATACCTTCGTTTTAGTCCATAAATAAATTACAGTTTATCTCACGGTTACTATGAAATTTATAGTAACCGTGAGATAGGTCAGTTTTTAGTCTAGAACCTTTTATTAAGTTACCTCACGGTTACTATGATATTCATAGTAACCGTGTTGTTTTAAAAAAATATGAAAAAAAAAATGAAACCCTAAGAAACCTTATATCATTTCTCTTCATTTCGTTTTCTTCTCTCTCTCTCTCTCTCTTTTTCTCTCTTCTCCCTCCCCCACTCTTCTCCTCCTCCGTTCTACGCCGCTAGCCGCCACCTTCTCCGGTAAGTGTTTTCTTCTTGTATTTTTCTTTTTCTTCTTTCTTTTTGTTTAGATCTAGTATGAATCAAGTTTTTCCTTGTTTTTCTTTCTTCTTCTTCGTTTTCTTCTTCTTCTTCTTTTTTGTTTTTCTTGTTCTTCGTTCTTCTTCTTTTTCGTTCTTTTTCTCTTTCTTCTTTGTTTTCTTCTTTTCTTTTTATTTTTCGTTGGTTTTTCTAACAATTTTTTTTGCTTGTGATTGTTTTAGTTCCTTTATTTTCTCCATCATCATCATCAACCAAGTAAGTCTCATTTTCTCTTTAATTTTAATTTAATTTAATTTAATTTTTTATTTTTTTTGTTTATTTTTTTCATATTTTCGGAATTTTCTATGTGTGTTTTCTTTTTGTTTAAATGTCTGTTTAGTAGCTTTTGTTTATGTTTTTGTCTTTCATTTTTTTGTGTTGTTTTTTGTTTTCTTTTTCCTATATTTTCCTTTATTTTTTTATATATAAAAAAATAATAATAATAATTCAATCGAATTATTGTTGTTGTTTGTTGAAGTTAGTTAATTTCTTCATCTATTTCTCTTTAGGATTTATCTCCTTGTTTTTTTTTTTTTGCAATTGTTCTTTTATTTTATTTTCATTTTCATGAGTTTTTCTTTGTTTTGTTTTGGTTTCATTGTGTTGTCTATTTGAATCTTACCTATGTTTTGTTATGGATAACCTCGGTATGTAAGGTACACAGCCACATGTATGTTCTCGTATCCTCCCTCATTCTTTTCCTGTGTTTTCTTTTATCTCCTGTGCTTGCTATGCTTGGCGGTTCACTTAAAGAAGTGATGGCATTTGTCTGGTTATTATGTTATGTTGTGTTTCATGTGTGTCCCTTCAGCATTGATAGTTTTCATTTTCGTTTTGTCTGATTTTCGCCAATTGAGCCCTGTGTCTTCCCTTTTAATGTCCTACATTTTTCTTCTTGTTGAATATGATGAGTGCAATTGTTGAATTCTTGCTTGAATGCATACATTGATACATCGATATTGTCATGCATACAAACTTACTAAATGTTGTTAAACGCATTGCTTTACCATGAGTTGTTGACATTGTACTCCAATTATTGGTACTGATTTGGAACTGTTGCACGAATGCATACTTAGTTAATCATCTTATGCTCAAATAAGCATGCCAAATCAACCATCTTTTATTTAAGTAAGCAATAGTATTTGCATGTATGTGTATGCCTATTTTTATCCTTGAGGTATATAGGCTGAAACGATTCGACCTGCGGGCTACTGGTTTTCAAAGGATGACTCGGTCATCGTGGTTGAGTGCCACGTACCTCAAGGAATTTGTGTGTGACATAAACTTATATATGCATTCTCATCTGCTCCTAATGTCTTTGTGTTTGTTTTCCTTCTTCAACGTTGTAAACTTTCAATTTTGTTGTTTTTGGGCAGTGGCACTTAAAAGAGCTCGTGCTTCCAATTCTTCTCAAGCACAAGAAATCCTCCCACTTGTCAGCCATCCCTTACCATCTGAAGAACATGTTGAAGCTAGTCAGCAACCACAACCAGCCCCTGTACAACAGAAACCACGAAAAAAGAAAGGACCAAAAATACCGAGCTGGGTTCCTAAAAAGATGCGGACAAACTATGATATTTTCTCCAACTGCGACTACCTACCTTCGATTTATCTCAATTTGAGTCTGCTGGAAAAGCTGGGGATCAAGGGGGAGATTGAGCCACATTGCAGCCATTGGTTGGAAGAAATTCTTTGACTGTCGGGAGCTGGTTTATCCAGATTTGACTAGATACTTCCTTTCTACAGTACAATTTCATTTCGGGGATGATAACAAGCCACCCATAGTGACCTTTTTCTTGGAAGGCAAATTTTATGAAGTATCTTTGGCTACAGTTACTGACGCCCTCGAATTTCCACCAGATGGGATTTATGCCTATAAAGAACATTCAAAAGACAGAGCTTGGGAAGACATCAGAGACCCGCTGATTGGAGGCCCTTATGTGGCCGGTACCACTAAATCACATTTACTGCGGGATCATGCTTTGAGAATTTTACATCGTTTCTTCTCTATGTCTTTCATGTCTCATGTGCAGAGTGCAGGGCAGATCAATCTCCCAGAGGCTCTCATACTTTCTTACATGGTGCGACATTGCCGTATTAATGGAGCATATCATTGGTGGAATAAACTTGAGGAGATGCAACAAAAACAGACTAAAGTGAAGAAGATCTCCTTTGGTGGATGGGTGACCATGATTGCTAGGCATTTCGAGCATCCATTGGATATCGACAAAAGCCTCCCTGCAGCTGCTTACATTGAAGCCAAGATGCTGAAGAACATGAAGATAATAGTTGATGATGTGACTACCGAGCATGGGTTCAGGCTAACCACCAGAGAAGAATACTTACACAAGCTGGAGCGCAGCCTATGTAATCCTCCACCTGCCCCGGATTAAGAGTCAGTCACCTTGTCCTCCGCTCAATACACTGCTTTGATGGACCGTATGGACATTTTAGCTGCTAATCAGGAGGAGTTCAAACATCAACAGCAGCAAATCATTGAAGCATTGGCTGCCTTGAATGCCCGACTGGATTCCCAAGCCCCCCCGCACCCTTGAGCAGGAAGTTCCTTCTTCCCTTTCTCTTTTGCACATTTTGTAAGCCCCATGCTGAGGACAGCTGGCTTTGAAGTGTGGGGTAGGAGAATATATTTTCCCTTTGTTGATACTGATGATATTAAACTGTGTTAATGTTGTTTTTCAACAATTGTTGGGAGTTAATTTTGTTGCGAAAAGATTGCTTTGTGCAGATTATCTTTTCAAAGTAACAATTTGGGATTCAAATGGCAGAAATTGTGAAACTCTTGAACCAAAACTCTTTATAAATTTTGCATTATAAATGTTAGTTTGTGTTAATTTAATGGATTTTGTTTTTCTTCAAGTGAATTTATTTTATATTTTGCTTTTCCTTCTGATTTTAAGTAGAATGTTTTGTTCTAAAATCTTTAGTTTAAGTTAGAATAAATTTTTTTCCATTGAGTTATTAATCACCTTACCCTTAGCTTGAGCTGCCAGTTAATCTTGAATTGAATTAGCTTAGACTCGTTTTGAACTGATAAGTTGAAAAGACTGAATAGCCGGAGAGCAGTAGCTTGTTCAGTAAAGAGTTTCTTCTTTAAATTGATCTCAGTTAATCATATATCATTCAATTTTCTTATTTAATGAGCACACTAGGCTAAATAAAAAAAATTAATAATAAATAAAAATCCAGTGAGTGAAAGCAGTTAAGTGAAGGAATTTTGAAATAGCTAGAACCTTCCTCATCACCCTTCGAAACAAATATTCAATTTAGGCAGGTTTAGGATATGACCCAGGCAGCCTTCTTTGGTGACCAACTTTTAAATGACTTTTGGCCTACCCTTAGTAAATTTTACCATTTTTAGCCCATTTGAGCTTAATTGGTATGCTAAAAGCGTACTACATTTTTTTATTGCACTAATGTTTAACCATATAGCCTAAATGCTTTTGTCTTTCCCATTTTGGAATTGGCCACTCTAGGTTGGGTAATGAAATTTACATGTCGGGTTTGATGAATTTATGATTGTCAGTTAAAAAAAGGGAAGTTGAATAAATTTTTAGGAATTTTTGAGCTTAAACGTGTTAAATATTTTGGGACAAGGATGATAATCAATTATTGCTTTTGGTACCCTAAAAAAAATCAGTTGTAATGCTGCAGAAATTTTAACTGATTCATGATTGCAGAAAATAAGTGTGGGGTACCTAGCATTTATAGGAAGTGTCATTTATCTATCTTCCTACAATTTTGAGAATCCAACTAATGTCCTAAGATCAATTTTTCATTCTTATGATGATAGGGTATGGATTTTGAAGAAATTCCTTGAGAAAGTTAGGTGGGTTTTGTTTGTGGATAGTGTGGCTAATTCTGTATTGCTAACCTATAAAATCATTGGAACCTTTGCCTTATCCCCATTACAACCTTAATGTAAGTCCTGGTGATCCTATTTTGCTTTAAATTGTCTAGTGGAGATGACCCTTGTGGTTCAGGTGCTAAAGGAGAGGCTTATGACTATTCTAAGTTGCAAACACAAAAATTGTCATAATTCTATGTTTGCTTGATTGCAGAAATTCACTGGTAGTTTTGGTTTTGAAGGAAAATAAATCTGTTTTAGCCTCACACACACACACGAGAAATTGTTTTATATAGATCAATTTGAGTCTTTTTGATGAAGTTCTTCTTCTGAGTGACTTCTGGTAAGTGTTGTTCTGGCACTTCTGATTTTTCCTGTTCTGAATTGAAGTCTTGATTTTTTCAAGATTGTGGATAATTCATTTGCTTGAGGGCAAGAAAAGTCTAAGTGTGGGGTATTTTGATAACTCAATTTCAGTATTTAGTTTTAGTTTAATTTGAGTCTAGTTTTCATTGATCTTATAGCATTTTTTGCTTTATTTTTTACTAGCATTTAATAATTTATCCGAGTCTCAGTTAATTCTAGTTTTTGTGTGATTTTTGAGAGTTTTTGACAGATTTTTGTGATTTTCAAGTACCTCATGGTTACCAGGAATTTCCTAGTAACCGTGACCCATGCATTCTGTCAAAACGCACCATTTTGAAGCTTGTCACGGTCAATATGGCAATTGTACTTGATAGGATGGTAACCGTGACCTATGGAGTTTTTTAATACAGAAGCAAGAAGAGAAGCATCTCACGGTTACTAAGGATTTCCTAGTAACCGTGAGGCAGGCAATTTTTCAGTCCAGAATGAAGATGAGAACTATCTCACAGTTACTAGGAATTTCATGGTAACCGTGACCAAATCTTGAATTTCAACTCTGAGCAGTCTCACGGTTACTAAGGATTTAGTAGTAACCGTGACTCATTTTAACCAAAAGAGGGTTTTTCATTAGAGGTCACGGTTACCACGAATTTGGTAATAACCGTGACCCATGCTGACCTTTATAAAGCAGAGTTTTCTGAAATTGAAGAAGTGTGGAGTTTTTGGGTAATTTTTAGGTTTTAGGGTTTCCTTCTTCTCTCTTGAGCTCTTAGTTTATTTTACACACAAAAATACATAGATATACTTGAAAATAATGGGATTTACACAAAAACACTTAGATTAAACATAGATATATAGTTTATAAGTATAAATCTACATATTTTGAAGCTCATTTTTCAGTAAGCTTTGGAGAAAGAGATTGAAGAGCTTGGATTCAGCTGAGTTTTCTTCACCATGAACTTCAGGGGTTATTCTATCTTTTTCTCTTTTCATTTTATTATGGATTGTGAGTAGTCCTTTTTGTTGCTTGGGGATTTTTGAATCCCCTACTCATAATGTGAATATTGAACTCAAATTGATTTTTACATGAATGAATGGTCTATTTCACAAGTACTTATTTGTTTATCATTGATTTTTTAATCTATTAAGTTATTTTGTATCCATGGATGAATGGTGTTTATCATATGTCTTGATAGGTATTGAGCATAATAGATTGGAGTTTATGAATGATTTAGCTCAGTTTTTCTATCATGAATATTGTCTATTTTGGATGGCTCCGGAATGGGACTCTAGATGTGTGATATTTGTGATTTTAAAACTAGAGTAGGGAGTGAAATAGATGGATTTTGGGTTGCCTAGCTCCGGAATGGGACGGTAGACCGGACTTAGGATTTTAGACCTGGGTTTAGGCTAGTTGTTGGGCTGGCTCCGGAATGGGACATTTAGCAACTAGAATAGCTGGCTTCGAAATGGGATGCTTGGGTTAAGAAGGGTTATCCCGAGTTCATTCATTTATACTTTTATGTAAAAATTTATTCACATTTGGGTATGGGGTGGATAAGTGAACCCGAGTAACGCTTTATTTCTATAGATATTTACACTTGCTAATTTTTCAAAATTTAATACACTGAATTTAAATTTCTCTGCTTTACATACTTAAGCTTTAAAGTTGCATTATATAAATCAAACAACTCATACACACAAACAATTGGGAATTCTTTAGCATACAATTAATCTTCACAGTCTTCACACACACATTTTCCTTGGGTTCGATATTGAGGGTCCTAACTATACCCCACTTTATTACTTGTCGATCTAGTACACTTGCTAGGGTTGCAACAGCACCTGCAGAATTGAAAGAATTGAAAAATTAGCTGCCAAAATTGCTTGACAAGGGATTTATCAGACCCGATGTTTCTTTCTAGGGAGCACCAATGCTATTTGCAAATAAGGATGGGATACTTCGGTTGTGCATTGACTACAGATAGCTGAATAAAGTGACTATTAAGAATAAATACCCCCTTCCTCGTATTGAAGACTTGTTTGATCAGCTGAAGAGAGCGAGTGTATTCTCAAAGATTAATCTGAGATGAGGCTATTACCCGATGGCAGTGAAAGAGACAGATGTATCCAAGACTGCTTTTTGCACTAGATATGGCCATTATGAGTTCTTAGTCATGCCATTTGGGCTTACAAATGCACCTTCCACCTTTTTAGATTTGATGAACAGGGTATTCCACCCTTATTTGGATCATTTTATGGTGGTCTTTATTGATGATATACCGGTGTATTCTAAGATACCAAAAGAACATGGCAAGCATCTAAGGATTATTCTAAAACATTGAGGGAAAAGCAACTGCATGCCAAGTTCAGTAAATGTGATTTTTGGCTAAGGGTTATGTAGTATCTGCTAAAGGTATAAAGGTGGATCCTTCAAAGATTGAAGCAATTCTTCAGTGGAAGACACCTAAAAATGTTACTGAAGTAAGGAGTTTTCTGGGTTTAGCCGGGTACCAAACAAGATTCATAAAGGGCTTTTCCACCATTACAGTTCTTTTGAATCAACTGCTGTAGAAGCATACTAAGTTTGTATGGATTGGCAGATGCCAAAAATGTTTTAAAAAGCTTAAAGGTATGTTGATAGAATCTCTTATCCTTACTTAGCTTAAGTCAGACAAGAATTTTATGATCTACAGTGATGCCTCCAGAAATAGTTTTGGCTGTGTACTGGAGCAAAAAGGTGAGGTGATTACTTATGCCTTTCGATAACTTAAGACTTATGAGAAGAACTATCCTACTCATGATTTGGAGCTAGCATCTATTATTTTTGCTTTGAAGATTTAGAGGCATTATCTGTATGAAGAAAGATGCTATATTTACTCGGATCATAAGAGCTTGAAATATCTACTTACTTAGAGGGAACTCAACCTTAGATAGAGATGCTAGTTGGAGTTGATTAAAAATTATTATTACTTTATCGACTACCATCCAGGAAAAGCTAATGTAGTAGCTGATGCACTTAGCAGAAAATTTATGTTAGGTAATGTGAATGCTTTCAAATGAATATATATAAGTGATTGATAAATTTTAGTGACTGATAATAGTAATGTTTGCAGCTCTTCAGGCTATGAATGTCAGTTTGAATTTGGCACTAGATGGAGCATTATTAGATGAAATGTAAGTGAAGCCTGACTTTGTGCATCAGGTGAAAATAGCTCGAAAAGAAGATGACCGATTCATAGCCATTATGAACAAGTTAAAAGATAGCAGTGAAGAAGATTACTTCTTAATTGATGATGGAAGCCTTTGATACAAGAAAAAACTTGTGTTCCTACTTAAAAGGAACTGAAGAAAAGCATCCTTATCGAAACTCATCATAGCAGTTATGTCATACATCCTAGAGGTAACAAGATGTATCAGGACTTGAAAGCTCATTATTGATAGTCAGGTATGAAGCAAGATGTGATAGAGTTTGTAAGTAAATGTTTGATATGTCAGCAAGTAAAGGTAGAGCACCAGGTTCCTTCGGGATTACTTTATCCCATTTTGATACCAGAGTGGAAATGGGATAGGGTGAGTATGAATTTTGTAACTGGATTGCTTGTCACTTAAATGAAATATGATGTTATATGGGTGATCATCAATATACTCACAAAATCTACCCATTTCTTACCAGTGCGAATGGATTATCCTTTAACTAAGCTAGCAGAAATCTACATTAATGAAGTAGTGAGACTTCATAGAGTACCATCATCCATCATTTCTAATAGGGATCCTAGATTTACCTTTTATTTCTGAAAAAGTCTGCAAGAATCTCTGGGTACAAGGCTCTAGATATGAGGCTCAATTTCAGCACAACATTTCACCCTCAGATAGATGGTTAGTCAGAGTGGATGATTCAAATATTAGAAGATATGTTATGATTCTGTGTATTAGAGTTTGGTAGCAGTTGGAAAAAGTACTTATCTTTAGCAAAGTTTGCCTTTAACAATAACCACTAGTCCAGCATAAAGATGGCTCATTTTAAAGCTTCATATGGAATAAAATGTAGAACTCCCTTATGTTGGACAGAACTGAGTGAAAAGAAGCCGGTAGGAACTGACTTAATACGTGACTTAGAAAAAAAGTTTGAATCATCAACGGTAGATTGAAAGAAGACATGGATCGCTAAAAATTCTATGCAAACCTAAAGAGAAAAGATATAGAGTTTCAGGTCAGAGATAGAGTTTTTCTGAAGGTATCTTCATGAAAGAAGGTTTTGAGATTTGCAAGAAGGATAACTTAAGTCCAAGATTCATTAGCCCTTATGAGATACTTCAGCGAATGGGTCCAGTAGCTTACCGGTTGAAGCTATCGTCGGAGTTAAAGAAGATGTATGATGTGTTCCACATGTCCATGCTCTGAAGGTACAAATCTGATCCTAGCCATATGATCACATCAGAAGAAATTCAAGTACAGGTTAATATGATCTATGAAGAAAGACCAATTCAGATTCTTAGTTAGAGAAATAAGACAGCTCAAGAATAAATAAGTTCCACTAGTGAAGGTTTTACGACACCATCATAATGTGAAATAAGTTACGTGGGAGCCAGAAGCTACAATGAGACAACAATATCCTCTGCTCTTTGATAAAGGTAAATTTCAAGGACAAATTTTCTTTTAATAGGGGAGAATTATAATGGCCTGAACATCGGATCAACCATGAATAGTATTTTTTGATAGTGAAAAAGCTACAATGAGACAACAATATCCTCTGCTCTTTGATACAGGTAAATTTCAAAGACAAATTTTCTTTTAGTAGGGGAGAATTGTAATGGCCTGAACATTAGGTCAGCCATGAATAGTATTTTTCGATAGTGAACAGTGCTTCCGAATTGAAAAGTGGCCTTTTTTCCTTTTTCTCTTCTTCCTCTATTTCTTATTTTCAAGCTCCAAAAAGGAAGAGTTTTTTTTTGTCTTGTTATTTTTTTTGTGTTTCTTTACTGCAAAGAGTGAAGTTCCTTTTTTAAGTGAAATGATAAGGAATAAATACCCCCAAAAAACCATTATGAGCATTAAATTCTCAGATAAAAATTGAATATAAACTATTTTTATCTATGAAATCCCAAGAAAAACTAGAAAAAAACCCAGTTACGGCCTTGATTGGTGAGTTAAGGGATTGACTAGAAGTTTGGTCAAAAGTCTGGTAAAAAAGCCTATTTTATCATGATTAAGGGGGCAAGAGATGGCTTTGACTCACGAGTCAAGGGAGTGACTCACCTCTAGATGGTGGGTCTAACCAATGGAGTGACTCACCTCTGGATGGTGGGATGAGTCATGGCCTTAACTCACGAGTTAAGAGAGTGACTCACCTCTAAGTCAACTTACTACCCTAAAAACACACAATCCAGCCTTGCCAAATGAAGAAAATGGGGAAAACCTAGAAAAAGACATACACAATCCAGCCTTACCAAATGAAGAAAATGGGGAAAACCTAGAAAATGACATTCTTAAACACTAAGACATTAAAAAGAGAGCTCGCAAAAACACATTTTGAAGACCTAAAATCTGGAGACCGCCATAGTGCCTCCATTCCCTATTTATTCATAAGCAACATTATCCTTATCAGGTAGCCCTGATAAAAGTTACCTCAAGATCTAGTATCTACAACGACAGTGGTCTCTTTCATAACCAGTGTATATTATTTAATATGGCTAGATAAATCACAAGTTCCATCGAACTTGGGTCAATCAAGCATCTTAAATCAATTTTACATGACATCTTCACTGTCGAGATCTATATTATTGAGGATGATCCCTTGCTTTGCTGAAAGTACCCTAGCTATGGCTTTCGCAATTTTTTTCCATCTTTTTTATGGCTGGATCTTCCATTCTTAGGGCTTTATTTCTTACTACCTGAGAAACATATATATCTTCATCATCACTAACGATAAAGTCATATTTAGAATTATGATGTGCAAAATCCCCTTTCCTTTTTATGCTCAGTCAGTGGACCTCAAGGTGCTGTATTTATAGTATCAACAGCTAGGAAAACTATCACAATAACTACTATATGTTTTTGCTCGATAGTAGTCAGTTTAAATCGACTAATAGAGGGTGTAGTTGGTTGAGTATTAGATATATAAGCCAAGTTAGTTGATAGGTCTGCAATAATATATACAGTTCTTCTCTTAAAGTCATCAAGCCTCTTATCTAGGTCTTGGGGGCTAGAAGTACCAGCTAGCTATGTAGGATAAAAAAATGTCAACACTTTTTGAAAGTTCTGACTATTATTTTGTATCACTTGGAATCAAAACTGAGCGCAATTCTGAACCTAGCTTTGAACCTTACTCTAACACACTGAATTCTTGTCGTTTAGGAAAAAAAACTCTCTGATAAGGCAGTTGTCTTAACCCCTAAACCACTTAATACTCAGTACTCATTTTCAATATTCGAGTATAGGATGTTACAGTTTAGTAGTATTATAATAAGATTTAGGCAATTTTAATATTGTAGCGTATATTGATTTTGGGGAAGTGATTGCTTATATAATCCATAAATGAGTATTTGTGATTAAGGTGATTATAGGAATAAGTAACACCTCGTGCTCTAGTTTAGTATTCCAAAATAGAAGGGTTTATTAATATACATATATTAACATTAGGTGGGGCAATACACATTGACACTTATATAAGTTGCATCATCATCTATACATTAAACAGAACATATTCATAGCATTAAGACCATATATTCTAGCATGGCACATGAAAATTATACGCATATGCCCTGCTTGAAAGGAGATTGGTAGGGTGCACATATGGTGTAATAAAAGGTGAGATGATGACGTTAGGGGATGAAGGATATATCATATGGAAGTGTGACAAGTGTGTATACATGCCAGTAAATGATTTGGAAATAGAAGGGGTTTGAAGAACTGGATCTCTATATATTTGTGAATAACCCACTAGGACATAGTGTAATTGTTAATCCAAGTACAACATTTTACTTTCCTGCAAATTTGGTTAACCACTCATTCTATAGATATGATGTAATCTTGGGTATGGATTGGCTATATGAACATCAGGTCATGCTTGACTATAGACTTAAACGTGTCACCTTAAAAATAAGCAAAAAAAAACACTATAAACAGGGAGAAAGTTACTGTAGTGGGTAAAAGGCTCGATTCTTATCTAATGTGATATCAGCCACTGCAACAACAAAAAAAAGCTATTTAGAAAGGGTTGTAAGTAAGGATGTATATAGGTCTGGGATCTTTCTATCTTGGACCGAAGTGGCCAAAAAAATCCAGAACTGAACTATACTATTAACTTTTTTACTAAAACTGAACCGAATTATACCATTAACTTTATTTGGAACGGATCTAAATATTTTGTCCAGAATCAAATCAAGAACCGCATTGAACTATATCAAACTATTATGAAACCAAATTGGATCAAAAGAACCAATATTTATTAATTATTATATAATACTAATAATTTAAATATAAATATTATTTTTAATTTTTATTTTATATATACTATATAAATTTAACTTCATACTTATTTGTATTAAATATTTTAATGCACAAAATTAAGATAAAAATTAGATAATAAATTACACTAAATATTTTAATTATTAATAAGATAAATTTAAATGCTATAATAATTATTATATTAAATGTTATAATAATTATTATATCTATATAAATATGAATATGTAACTAAAATAATTTGTATTTAATTTAATTTACTTTTAATGACACTCGACTACTATTTTTTTCTTTTTATACAAATATCTATATAGATATATAAACTAAGTAATTTATCACATAATTACTTTACCAACTAATTTAATTTATTTTTAGAATCTCTCAACTAATGCTCATCTATTTTTGGTATAATAATTATAAGAGAAAGTAAATTAAAAATCTAATTATATATAGATATTATTTAAAATAAAATTTTACCAATTAATGTAAGTATATGAATCCACAAAAAAAAAACTAGCTTCCTTGTTCTCTTTAGGTTTAAAGATTTGTATTTTCTTTATCTAATTGTGGGGTTGTCGTCATTATTTTATGGGCTGCGACAACCCCTATCCCTTTCCATTTTGCTTTTTATTAAAATTATATTTGTATTTTTCAATTTAATTTTGGGATTGTCGTCAGTTATTTTATGGGCGATAGCCCTTCTCCTCTTTTATCTTGCTCTTTTATTAAATTTATATTTATATTTTTTTATTTTTGTATGTTTTTTATTTTTTCAAATCTCTCTATAATAATTTTTAAATTGGTATAAATATGAAATTTTAATTTTATTTGTTATTTATTTATTTATATATGTTTTTTATTGTGTTTTGGTTTCAATAAATTCAAATCTGTAATTTTTTTATTTTAGATTTGATTTTCGTATTTATTCATATCCTATTTGTATTTTTATAAATCCGATTCGTTTAACGAATATTGAATGCAATTTAAAATTTTTATCATACAAGTTTATCCTCCATATTTAGAGGTTATTGTCTTTATTTATGGAAGTTTTCATCCTTTTGTAATTTCATGGACAATAGATGGATTGAATTTTTTGCTAAAAGCTAGATTATCCGCGGTATATTACTATTATCCACTATTTTTTCGTTGAAGAAGTTTAGAGATATATTCCAGTAACTTCATTAGTTTCGTACATCTTATATACTTTTAAATTTTATAAATTTATTTATATTTTTCAGATATACTTTTTATATTATTAATGAAGATTTATTTTTCATTTAAAAAATGTAAATATATGAATATATAATCACCTTACCAATAATTTTATTTACTTTTAGCGTCATACAACTAATGTTCATATATTTTTAGCACAATATCTATATGAGAAATTGAGTATATAAGTTGGTAATGTAATTATATACAATTATTATATATAATGAAATTTATCAATTCAAATAATTATATGATCAGTATATAATTATCTTACCAATTAATTTCATTTAATTTTAATATCACTCAATTATACTCATCTATTTTTAGCACAATACATATATGAGTATATAAATTAATAATGTAATTATATATAGTTATTATATATAGTGAAATTTTATCAATTAATATATTATATGAGTGTATAATTACCTTACCAATTAATTTTATTTACTTTTAGTGTCATTCAACTAGTACTCATTTATTTTTGCACAATACCTATATATTAATAATGTAATTATATATAATTATTATATATAATGAAATTTTATCAACTAATATAATTATATAAGTGTATAATCACCTTATCAATTAATTTCATTTACTTTTAGTGTCATTCAAATAGTACTCATTTATTTTTAACTAAATATGCAGATAAATATATTGATTAATAATATAATTCTATATAGTTATTATAGACAATGAAAATTCTATTATACATTTCAATCAATTCTCTTATCACTTTACACATCTTATGAATTATATCACTATAGTTCATCATTGTCATTCATCTTATGAATTATTTCATCATAATTCATCATTTTCATTCATTATATGAATCATTTCACAATAATTTAATAATTTCCTTTTAAACATAATGTTATTTCCTTCTCAAAAATATTCATATTAATTCCATAAATTTCAAGTTAATTCATGGTTATATTATTTCATGTCTAGATTTATTTTAAGGCATTAAACATTAAAAATACACAAAATACATACTAAAACCTACTAGGATACCATTCGTCCAAGGTAGGTTGTCCACCTTACCACTACTTTTAATTCAAATTAAGCTTTCTAAAGGTCATTATTAAGGCTTTTAATCATTATTCTAAGCTCAATTTAAATTAAACATGCATTTTACCTAGGTTCTCTTAAGTTACATAATGCAAATTCATAACAAATTGAAGGAAATTGATGGATTTTATAGTCACTAACCTTTTTTCTTTGCTTTGGCTTGCTTAGGCTTCCTTCTCTTTGCCTTTAGCTTTAGAAGTTTGTCCCTCACTTTGAGAACCTACAATGGCCAGATTTTTCATCGAACAAAATCCTATGATTTTGATCTCTTTTTCTCAAATTGACTTCATAAATGAACATTAGGCATCCAAAAATACTTATAAGCACAGTTAAAATAAATTAAAACCTTGAATTTCACTTACCTCAATTTCACCTCCTTCACTTTTCCCTTTGATTTTCCCACTTTTTTCACTCTAATCAAAGAGTAAAGACTTAGAGAATCTAGTAGGGAGGTAGAACCACTCTTGGAATGCTTGGATTTGGTGATAAAAAAAGAGAAAGCTTGAAGAAATTTGAGAGAGTGAGAAAATGGAGTTCGACCAAGGATAAAGAAGAAGAGGGCTGAGGAGATAAAGATGACTGCCCAAAAAAATCTTATTCCAGCAGCTTTTATATGGGTCTAGGTGGGTTAGGTCTTGGTTCAACCCAAAGCGAAGTCACTTAGGCCCAAAGTCACTATTTATGCACGTTATGCAATTTTTCATGATTCTCTCACTTTCCAACTCCAAATCATCCCAAATTTGATTTCATCATTCATAAAATGCATAAAATAGGCTGTACATAAAATTTTAACTCAATTAAAGTCCATTTTCGATTTGATTCAATCATATCGATCCGATTCAACAAATACAAGAGTCATTGAAAAATTACCTTTTTACAGTCAAAATATTCTACAGATCTTTTTAGGAAGATTTAAAATTTTTGGTAATTTTTAGAAATCATTTACTATTTTTAAGGGTTCGATCAAATTTAAGTCAACCTAATTGATCTTTGAACCGAACCACTTCCTTTTTTCGTATTTTCACTTTTGGAGCTCTATATGATCTCGATTTCACTCCAAATTTTAACTTTGGACTATCCGTGATCAATATTTTTTAATAGTCAAATAAAATATTTTTCACATTCGGGTATACTTTTTACTTCGAAAGTACTATTTACTATCGAAAAATATTATTCACGGTTGACCCGATGTTGAGGTCATTACAGTTCTCCCCTACTAAAAGAAATTTTATCCTTAAAATTTACATGTATCGAAGAGAAGATGATACTATTATCTCATTGTAGCTTCTGGATTCCATATGACATCCTCCACATTATGATGGTTCCAAAGCACCTTCACTGATGGAATATGTTTGTTCCCGAGCTGTCTGATCTTCCTAGCTAAGATCTTCACTGGTCTTTCTTCATAGGTCATATTGACCGACACTTGAATCTCTTCTGGAGTGATCATATGGCTAGGATCAGACCTGTACCTTTAAAGCATTGACATGTGAAACATATCATGAATCTTTTCTAACTCCGAAGGCAACTTCAACTAGTAAGTTATAGGACCCACTCACTAAAGTATCTTATAAGGGCCAATAAATCTTAAACTCAGCTTGCCCTTCTTGCCAAACCTCGGAATTTTCTTCAAAGGAGATACTTTCAAGAACACTCTACCTCTGACTTAGAATTCCATGTCTTTTCTCTTCAGATCTGTATAAAGACTTTTAGCGATCCATAGCTTCTTTCAATTTACCTTTGATGACTCAAAATTTTTCTTTCAAGTCATGAATCAGATTAGATCCCATAAGCTTTTTTTTACTCGTTTCTTTCCAGCATAAAGGAGTTTTACACTTCCTCCCATACAATGCTTTAAAAGGTGCCATTTATGCTGGATTGATAGCTGTTGTTGTAAGCAAATTCTGCCAAAGATAAATATTCCTCAAAATTACTATCAAACTCTAGTATGCAGCATCGTAACATATCTTCTAGTACCTGAATCACCCATTCTAACTGACCATCTGTTTGAGGGTAAAATGTTATGCTAAAATGAAGTCTAGTCCCCAAAGCTTTTTACAAATTTTTTCAAAAATAAGAGGTGAATTTAGGATCCCTATCATAAATGATGGATGATAGCATTCCATATAACCTTACTATCTCATTGATATAGATCTCTGCCAGCTTGGTCAAAGGGAAATTCATCCATACTGACAAGAAATGAGTAAACTTGGTGAGTCTATCATTGATCACCCACACTGCAGCATATTTCCTTTGAGTCACAGGCAATTCGGTAACAAAATCCATAGTCACCCTATCCCATTTTCATTCAAGTATCAAGATGGGGTGAAGCAAACCTGATAGAACATGGTGCTCTATTTTTACTTGTTGACATATTAGGTATTTGCTCATAAATTCTATCACATATGGCTTCATACCTAGCCACCAATATGAAGTTTTTGAATTCTGGTACATCTTATTACCTCTAGGATGCATAACATAGCTAATGTGATGAGCTTTTGTAAGGATGTTTTTCTTTAGTTCCTCTTAATCTGGAACACAAAGCTGCTTTTTATAGCAAAGACTATCATCATCATTTAGAGAATAATTCCCATCACTAATATCGTTAACCTTATTTGCAATGGCCATCAGTTGATCATCTTGCTTCTGAGTTGCTTTTACTTGGTATACAAAATCAGGCTTTACTTTCATTTCAGCTATCAATGCTCCATCTTATGCCAAGCTTAAACTGACATTCATAGCCCAAAGAGCTGCAAACACTATCATTAGTCATTTACACTTATCAATCACTTAAACACATTCATTTGAAAACATTCAATTTATTTGACATAAATTTCTTGCTGAGTGCATCAGCCACTACATTCGCTTTTCTTGGATGGTAGTCGATAAAATATCATAATATTTGATCAACTTAAACCAGCGACTCTGTCTAAGATTGAGCTTCTTCTGTGTGGCCAAATATTTCAAGCTTTTATGATATGTGTAAATGTAGCATCTTTCTCCATACAGATAACACCTCCAAATCTTCAAAGAAAAAAGAATGGCTACTAGCTCCAAATCATAAGTAAGATAGTTCTTCTTATGAGTCTTTAGCTGTCGGGAGGCATACACACAACTTAAACCATTTATAGAGGCATCACTATAGATCACAATGTCCTTGCCTGATTCTGGTTGAGTGAGTATAGAAGCTTTTATTAGCATGCTTTTAAGTTTCTTGAAGCATTCTTGGCATCTGTCGGTCCATTCAAACTTAGTATGCTTTTGTAGTAGTCGAGTTAAAGGAACTGCAATGGTGGATAAGCCTTTTATAAATCTCCTATAGTACCTGGCCAATCCAAGAAAATTTCTCTTTTCTGTAACATTTTTAGGTGGCTTCCATTAAAGAATCGCTTCAATCTTTGTAGGATTCACATTTATGCCTTTAGCAAACACTACATGACCCAGAAAAAGACACTTTATTTAGCCAAAAATTGCACTTTCTAAACTTGGCACACAATTGCTTTTTCTTAAGGTCCATAGAACGATTCTCAAATGCTTGTTATGCTCTTCCGGTATCTTGGAATACACCAGGATGTCATCAATGAAGACTACTACAAACTAGTACAAATAAGGGTCGAAAACCCTATTCATTAAGTCTATAAAGGTTGCTGGTGCATTTTTTAGCCCAAATGGTATGACCAGGAACTTATAATGATCATATCTAGTACGAAAAGCATTCTTGGGTACATTTTCTTCTTTTACTGACATCTGATAATAAGTTGATCTGATATTTGAAAATGCATCCACTCCCTTCAACTGACCAAACAAATTTTCTATGAGAGGAAGGGGGTATTTATTTTTAATGGTCATATTATTCAACTATCTGTAGTCTATGCACAATCTGAGTGTCCCATCTTTCTTCTTTATAAATAGTATTAGTGCTCCCCAAGGTTAGAAACTTGGTCTAATGAACCCCATGTCAAGCAACTCCTGTAACTATATTTTCAATTCTTTTAATTTTGCAGGTGCCATTCTATAAGGAGCAATAGATATTAGAGCAGTATCTAGATTAACATCAATGAAGAATTCAACTTCCCTGCAAGTAGCAAACCTGGCAACTCATTAGGGAACACATCTAAAAACTCTCTGATTGTAGGCACTTCTGACACCTTTTGACTTTCCTTTTTCACCTCTACTGCATAACACAAGTAGGCAATGCACCCTTTTCTAATCAATCTCTTAGCAACTGTAGCAGAAATCACATCCAATAAGAAGTCGGTTCTCACACCTACAACTGTGATCTTCCGACCTTCTTCAAGTTTCAAAGTGACTCTCTTCCTTTCACAATCTACTATTGCTTGGTGGGCGGATAACCAATCCATCCCTAAAATCACATCAAACTAGTGAAATGGAAGTTCAATCAGATTTACCAAGAAGACATGACCCTGGGCACTAATAGGGCACTCTCTGTACACTTTATTTACTACTACATTATGCCCCAAAGGATTACTCACAAGGATATCGTAGTCTAAACATGCATCTTTCATCCCTTTACCCCTTGCTAACTCAGTATTATATAGGAATGAGTAGAATCAGGATCAATAAGAGCATGCACTAAATCAAACAATAACAAGCATTTAGCTACTATCACATCTGAAGCTACCTCATCTTCTCTAACCCTGACTGCATAAGTCTAACCTGTAACACATTTTTGATCCTGAGATGACTGTCTAGCTGGTCTAGATGCTGATGTGATAGGGGAAGCTCACTTACCACGACCTCAAATCAAGGTATTTCTGTGTCTCTATAATCTTTCTAAGCTCAGTGTGTAGTCTTCTTTCAAATCTCTGACACAATTTCTCTTCAGTGGTCTAACTCTCATCCAGCTAAGCACTCAAGTGCTTAAACTCATGCTCATACTCTGCCACTATCATGTTACCCTATTTTAGCCTCTAAAAGGTATCATGCATAACTGCTTTGTACTCATACCTAATATATTTCTTCTCAAATTGAGTCACAAAGAACCCCCAATTCAATCGATCCATTGGATTGTGCCTTCTAATATAATCCCATCAAATAAAAGCTGACCCCTAAAGCAAAGCCACAATACCCTCAAATTTCTCTTCCAGTGGGCTATTAGTGATTTTAAACAATCTCTTGATTTTAAACAGCCATTCTTCTGCCTGAGTTGGAATCAAAGGGCCCCGCCTGTGAAAGTCTTTAACTCTTAATCTTTTAATTGTTCTAAAATAGGCTTCTTTCTAAGTGGAGTTGGTGGCTGTACCTATGCTTCTACCAGTGGCAGTTGTACCTAACCCGTCTACAGTCTCTGCTACACATAGTCAGCTATCAGATTAAAGAAGTCTGGCTGTGGAGGTAGAGGTGGTACTACTGGTGATGAAGCTTCTTGTTGTGGGGCCTCATGCTTTCCTATACTATAGGATGCCTCACTCTCACCATCACCCACCTCTTGACCTCTGTCAAAAGACATCTTTTCACTATAAAACAAAAAAGGAGCAAGACATATTAGATCTATAGCACTTTTCCACTAATAATTGGCATGTATATACAGATAAACCAAGCACTTAATCCCAATCCAATCTTAGAATCGTCTAAATCATGGCTTTGATACCATAAAATATAAAACTTTTACTAACACAATCAGATTGATTTAAGCGATTAGCCGAAAATTTTTTTTCCTAAAATCTTATACTAATCCAAAAATCATTATCCATTAATTACCAGTCCTTTCTAATCATATTGGTTACCATAAAAAATTTGCTGATAACTTATATTTGTCCAATTTATTATTCCTTAAATAAAAATTCGCAATATAACGGCTCAAAAACTAGCCTTTCCAACCTGAAAAGCAGATATCTTTCACAGCCTCTCAGAGGCACAAACATTTATAAGCAATATACATTCACATCACATCCCTTCAATTCTTATTGTAGTCCCAATTCATATTTACATAAACAACAATAAACTGTGCTATTACACTCCAATCCTTTACTTCAAAATTGGCTAAATATATACATGTCATACCAAGAATAGTTCTAACTAATCTCTTTTTCTTTAAAATTAGGCTCCACCGTGTATCTTTCTCCACTTGGTCCTCGAAATCTACACACAGTAAATACTACTTGCTGAACATTAATTATTCTCAGTAGTGACTATAAATCAAAGAATTTTCCACATATGCACAATTTCATAAATCATGCAAAATTTCATACTTAGCTAATCAAATGCAATTATCATTTCATTGATTATTTACACTATTAATTATGACTAATATGGCAAACTTTCAATTTAGACCTTAATTTTTTAATTAATTACAAAATTGCCTTTTTTATACTTTAATTTCGATTTTGCCACTAGTTAACTTATTTTTACTTTTAATTCATTAATTGGTATACAAATTATCAATTAGTCCTCATTTTAATATTTTCATATCAAATTACATTTTAGTCCTTCATACTTTCAAAAATTCATTTTAAGGCCGTTTATTCACTATTTTTACCATTTTTACTCTTTTATTCAATACTTTTCCATTTTTACTCATTAAACTTTTTATTTTGGGAAATTATCAATTTACCTCTAAACTTTTTATTTTTTTTTAATTAAGTCATTTTTCATTCTAAACTTTCTTTTCACTTCACATTTTACATTTTTAACTCATTATTACCATTATACCTCTAATACAATCCCGATAGAAATTTGCAGACTGGATATACGAGTCGTGAACCCTACTGATCCACAACAATACAATAGGGGATGATTTCGAAGGATCAATCCACCTCAAATCAGAACAGACAGTCAGACAGAAACTGTGAAAGATCATTACGATTCTATAATAGCAAAATAAGTCGCTATGACTTGCATCGCGGTATGGGTGTCCCTATGACTAGCCAATCATATCTTAAACTAGATTACAATCGCTTGACCACTACTAACGATAAAATTCTTTACTCATTTTAGAATTTTCTTTCACATTTTGATATTTTCATTTGCCTTTCTATTTTAGTACATTTTTCAATCAATTCTCTATCACTTTACACATCTTAGGAATTATATCGCTATAATTCATCATTGTCATTCATCTTATGAATTATTTCATCATTCCCATTCATTATATAATAATTCAATAATTTTCTTCTAAAAAATATTCATATTAATTCCATAAATTCTAAATTAATTCATGGATACATTATTTCATGTCTAGATTTATTTTAAGGCATTAAACATTAAAAATACACAAAATACACACTAAAACCTACTAGGATACCATTCGACCAAAGTAGTTTGTCCACCTTAACACTACTTTAATTCAAATTAAGCTCTCTAAAAGGTTATTATTAAGGCTCTTAATCATTATTCTAAGCTTAATTTCAATTAAACATACATCTTACCTAGGTTTTATTAGGCTACATAATGCAAATTCATAATAAATTGAAGAAAATTGATGAATTTTATAGTCACTAATCTTTCTCCCTTGCTTTGACTTGCCTAGACTTCTTTTTTTTTGCCTTTAGCCTTAAAAGCTTGTCCCTCACTTTGAGAACCTATAATGACCAAATTTTTTATCAAATAAAACCCTATGATTTTGATCTTTGCTCAAATTGACTTAATAAATAAACTCTAGGTATCCAAAAATACTTATAAATACTATTAAAATAAATTAAAACCTTGAATTTTACTTACCTTAATTTCACTTTTTCACTTTTTCCTTTAATTTCTTTCACTTTTCTCACTCTAATCAAAGAGTAGAGACTTAGAGAATCAAGTAGGGAGGTAAAACTACTCTTAAGATGCTTGAATTTGGTAAGAAAGAGAGAAAAAGCTTGAAGAAATTTGAGAGAGAGAGAAAATAGAGTTTGGCCACAGAAGAAGAAGAAGAAGAAGAAGAAGAAGAAGAAGAAAAGGGTTGAAGAGATAAAAATGACTGCCCAAAAAATCTTCTTCCAGCAACTTTTATATGGGTCTAGGTAGGTTGGACCTTGGTTCAACCCAGAGCCCACTCACTCAGGCCCAAAGCTACTATTTAAGCCCTTTATGCAATTTTTCCATGGTTCTTTCACTTTTTAAGTCCAAATAATCCCAAATTTGATTTCATCATAAAATGCATAAAATAGGTTATATACAAAATTTCAATTCAATCACAATTTGTTTTTGATCTAATTCAATCAGATTGATATGATTATATAATTATCGATGTCATTGAAAAATTACCTTTTTACAGCTAAAATATTCTACACATCTTTTTAGAAAGATCTATAATTTTTGGCAATTTTTAGAATTCATTAACTATTTTTAAGGGCTCGATTAAACTTAAGTTAACCTAGTTGACCTTTGAATCGAACCATTTTTTCGTATTTTTAACCTTTGAAGGCTAACATGACCTCGATTTTACTTTAAATTTCAACTTCGAACTAACCGTGATCAATATTTTTCGATAGTTAAATAAAATATTTTTTACCTCCAGGTTTACTTTTTACCTTGAAAGCACTATTTACTATTAAAAAATACTATTCATGAGAGCCCGATGTTAAGGCCATTACAATATTCTTAGTGCTTTTCTTTAATTTAGAATTCTAGTGATGTTTTATAGCATTATCTGTTCATTTGTATTACAATGTTTAAATTAGTTAATAAGTTCTTTAACTTTTTACCAGAAAATGAAAATTGATTCCTAGAAGAGAATGTTGAGCATTAGTTTATCTTTATTGCTTTGTAGAAAATTTGCAATTTGTATATTTTTTATGGTACCTATATACCATTTTGGGTGTTCCTTATCTAATTTTTTTTCCATTTATTAAATTTTAAGTAGATTGGGATTTTTTTTTAGATTGGACATCATATATCCAAGTCTAATGGCTATAACTAAATTGTCATTTTGATCATAAAGCCTGCAACTGTGATATTTGAATTTTACTTCTTTATGTTAATGATATTTGAAATTAATTGCTATTGTAATGCTTTTATTTATCTGTTGCAAATGAAAGTTCCTTATGCTAGGCTTTCTTTCATTTCTATAGGATTTATCTTATGCACTTCAATTTAGAGTTAAGTTTGCTACATAAATAATGATTGGTGACAATTGGTTCACATTTCAAAAAAATACGAAATTAAAATATGTATCCCAGCCCACAAATCAAGATCATTAGAGAACTAAAATGTGAAAATTAAGGATATGTAGTGGAACTTACATGAATATAGAAATAGGAAAGGAAGATCAAACTGAGATTGCGAGCAGCATAGGACCCAAATGGTGACTTTCCATTTTATTTTGGCTTAATATACATTTTATTTATGAATGTTGATTGCTTGTGTTGCATGCAAAATTTTAATTGTACTTATTAAGATATTTTAATTGTAGTTATTTTTATTATTGTGTCTATTTATTTTGCAATTTTTTTAAATATTGAATTATCTAAAGTACTAGATTGTATTGTATTGTATAATTTAGCATCAAAAGAATAAAAAAATTGACCTAAACTATACCAAACTTTTTATAAGACATGTACTGAATTGTCCCAATTTTCTAAGATAATATCAATACTTAATTTTTAAAATACCAAAAATTTCATGATAATATGAAAATTTGTGAATCTCTAAATTGTACCGTACCTTGTACACCTCTAAACTTGTAAGGCCTACCTAACTTATATGCATAAAGCTAGGAAGGAAGAGCCTAGAATTAGTGATTCCCCACAGTATGTGAATTCCTTGATGAATTATCGGGGTTAACACCTAACAGGATGTATTGATGTTACCTCTAGTATAAGACTTATTTCTATTACTCCCTATAAAATGGCACTAATAGAAATCAAAGAACTTAAAATACAGTTGTAAAAGCTATTTGATGAGGGTTTTATTCGCCGGAGTGTGTCACTTTGGGATCACTTAGGAAGCACTTATGCTATTTGTTAAGAAGAAAGTTGGATCACTTAAACTTTGCACAAATTCTCGAAAATTAAATAAAGTGGCCATATAGAACAAGTATCTACTACTGAGAGTTGATGACTTATTTGATTAATTAAAAGGAGCTGGCATATTCTCTAAAATTGACTTGGAATCAGGGTTCCACCGACTCAAAGTAAAGGAAACAGATGTTTCAAAGACTATTTTTCGCATTAGATATGGAAATTATGAGTTTTTAGTCATGCCTTTGGACTTACCAATGCACCAGCAGCTTTCATGAATTCGATGAACCAAATTCTATACCTATATATAGATCAGTTTATGATGGTATTTATTGATGACATTCTGGTACATCCAGAAGCGTATGACAAACACCTTAAGATAGTTTGCAAACCTTGAGGGATAAGCAATTATATGTTAAGTTCAGTAAGTGTGGATTTTGGCTTAATGAAGTTTCGTTTCTAAACTATTTAGTATCAATTGATTGCATTAAAATAGATCCAAAAAAATTGAGGTCATTTTGGAGTGGAAGACACCTGGAAATGTTACTAAAGTTAGAAGCTTTCTTGGATTAGCAGGTTATTTACATAAGATTTATAAAAAGGGTTTTCTTCAATTATGGCCCTACTCACCAAACTACTTTAATAGAATGTGAAGTTTATATGTTTTGACAAGTGCCAAGAGACTTTTGAGTAGCTCAAAAGCATGTGATAGAAGCACCGATTTTGACATAACTAGAATATAGGAAAGACTTTATGATCTACAATGATGCTTTAAAAAATGGCTTAGGTTGCGTACTTATGCATCTTTATAACTGAAAACTCATGAAAAGAACTACATTACCCATGACTTAGAGTTAGTAGTCATTATGTTTATATTAAAGAATTTTAGGCATTATTTTTATGGATAAAAATGTTACATCTACACTTATCATAAAAGTTTAAAGTAGATGCCTATTCAAAAAGATTTTAACTAAAGGAAAAGGTAATGGCTTGAGCTTATTAAAGATTGTGGCTACCTTATAGATTACCACTCAGGCAAAGCAAATATGGTAGCAAATGCACTTAGTTAAAAGCATATGGTAGCCTTAAGGGCCATAAATGTTAGGTTATCTATGACAAAAGATGGAGCAATTATGGTTAAGTTGCAACTTAGATTTTATTTATTATAACAAGTTAAAGCTATCCAAAAACAAGATGAACGACTGGTTTTGGCTGTTAAAAAAATTCAAGAAGGAAGAGAAAGTGACTACTCTTTTAGTGGTGATGATTACTTATTCTACAAAGGAAGAGTCTATATACCAGATAAAGATGAATTAAAAAAGAATATCATGATAAAAGCTCATAGTAGTAGTTATTGCCATGCACACAAGTAACACCAAAATGTACCAAAACTTCAAAATATACTAATAGTGATCGGGTATGAGAAGAGACATAACAGATTTTTTTCATTAAGTGTTTATCTTGTTAATAAGTGAAAAGCCAACACCAGGTTCCATCTGGATTGTTATAGCCTATTACAATATCAAAGTGGAAATGGGATCAAATTATGATAGATTTTATCACTAGTCTACCTCTCACTAGAAAAAAAATATGATTCCATCTAGGTGATAGTTGATAGATTGATGAGATTTGCACACTTTTACCAGTGAGAGCTAATTATCCGTTAGTTAAGCTAGCAAAAATTTATATCAGTGAAGTTTTCAATATGCATGGAGTGCCTTGCTCCATCATATTAGATAAAGGTCACTAATTGACATCATGATTTTAGAAAAATGTGTAATAAACATTAGGTACCAATCTTTATTGTAGCTCTGTCTTCTATCCACAGATAGATGCACGGTTTGAAAGAGTCATCCAGGTATTTGAAGATATGCTAAAAAGTTATGTCTTGGAATTTGAAAGCAACTGGGAAAGATATATTTCCTTAGCTGAATTTCCCTATAACAACAGCTATCAAACAAGTATATGAATGGTACCTATGAAGCTTTATATGGAAGGAAGTGAAAAACTCCCTTGTGTTGGATAGAATTTAGCGAAAGCAAGCTAGTTGGGTTAGATTTGACTTGAGAAACAGAAGAAAAAGTTAGTGTGATTAACAACAAACTAAAAGCTACATCGGACCAATAAAAGTCATATGCAGACTTAAAAAGGACAGATGTAAAGTTCCAACTTGGAGAGAAAATGTTCCTCAAAGTGTCACTTTGGAGAAAAGTAATGAGATTTGGCATAAATGGTAAGTTAAGTTTTAGATTTATCGGCTCATATGGGATATTAGAATGTGTGGGACCAGTAGCATACAGACTAGCATTACCACTTGGGCTAGAAAAGATTCAGGGAAAGTTGAGTTAAGAACCATTATGATTTCTGATGAGGAATCGAAAATGATACTCATAAAAGAGATCAAATAGTTAAGGAAAAAATAGATATCATTAATTAAAGTACTTATGACTCGCCACAATATCTAGTAAGTGGAGAATAAAATGAGGGATCTTGAGAAGGTGTTAATAAAGATCAGGGTTTGAGAATCGAAAATCGAAGAGACAACAAGAGATCGAATTGAGGTGTGAGAGTAAGTGGATAGGTCAATGCTAGAGTAAGGTTCCAGCAATGTTCGGCCCGTAGGATCTTGATCAAATGGATTATTATAATAATAAAAATAGAAGTTTGAAATTGATTAGATTTTTTTATATTATTATCATATTTTTTTATTCAATTGTCATCAATTAATCAATATTTATTTTAAGTGAATCATTTTAATACATATATAATTTAATCATATATATATATATATATGTATGTATGTATGTATGTATGTACACACACACACACACATATATAATATACAATAGTGTACTTGTGGAAATTTGAAATATGGATGTGGATGTATGTATATGATGTGGTTATGATCATGTGATGAAATTAGAAGTATTTGTGTAATTGATGGAGTTATGGAGGGGGAGGTTGACATTATAGAGAGTGTAATTTCTATTGCAGATTTTTCGAAAGCATGAAAAATAAGCCGTCATACTGCCCAAATGGACACCTAAGAGATAGCCAACTATTATTTAATTAATTAACCCTAGACTAAGTAATAATGGAAAATAATGAGTAATTATATGGCCTTAAGTAGTATAGTGTTACAATATATATATATATATATATATATATATATATTGTTTTGATTTTAAAAATTTAAGTATATATTTTTGTAACGATATATAATTTAATGTTTTAGTCTACAAAAATTAACATCTTTAATAACTGAATATGTTTTTTTTTATTTCTAAATAGTAACTTTCTATTTATTAATAAATAAATAGATTTTTCAAATTATTTTAAAAAATAAATACTTTAATTTTTTTAAAAATAAAACGAAAAAAACAAATTGTAAGTAAAAACACCCTATGGTTTTCAAAACCATAAAAATGCCATATTAGGTCTATTTGGATGGTGGTAATCAGTAATTTATGAATGTATAGTATAATATAATATAGTATGATACAGTATAATTTTATCAATAGGATATTTGAAAAGATTGTATAATTATATATAATTTTATAATATTTTTTGTTTGATTCAATTGTATTGTATTACATAGTTCTATTATAAAAATAATGTAATTACCTTTTAATTTTAAAAAATATAAATATTTCTATAATTATTAATATTTTAAGATAATTTTTTATTTTTTATCAAAAAATAATATTAATATTTTTAAAATAATAAAGTAAATATTTATTTAATAAATATTAACTTAAAAATTTAATAAATAATTTGAAGTGCAATAATTGATATAATAATATATTTTAAAAAATAAAAAGAAGAAAAAGAAAAAGAATATGCCTATGAAAAATAGAAATGCAGTAGAAAAATAATGAAATGGAGTAATGGATGATTTATTAGGCAGGTGGATTGTTATAAAAATTAATTATAGTAAAAAGTAAAAATTATAAGATTAAAATAATAAAAATAAATTTAAAAATAATAAAAAAATTACCAAATTATTAATTTTTAAAATTACATGAATTTATAATTTAAAAATCGGGACATTTTTTTAATAATGCGTTTTTAAAAAAAAATTGCAAAAATGAGGTGTGTCGGAAAGTATTTACAAAAATGGTATTTTTGGATCAAAATTGTTGGTTAGTATAGCGGTTTCGTGTCAGAATTGGCAGGGTCGCAGACATTTTTTGCAGCATCTAAAATCGTTGCAGATTGCAGCGATTTCAAACTGTCTAAAATCGCTACAGTTTGCAGTTATTTAAGATACTGCAAAAATTCCACCCTTGGTCCATGCACTCCGATAAAATTATTAAAAAGCACCCGAATATCTAATCTTTTTCAATTTGACCCAAAAATTAATTTTTGTAATATTATAATTGTATTATATAAATCAATTTTTCATTCCTCTCTCATTCTTCATTCTTTGTTTCCCCAATCAATTTTTCATTTTTCATTCTTCCTTCTTAAATTTTGTAAATTTTTTTTTATTATTTATTAGCATTATTTAATATATTACATTGTTTAATATTATTTTTTAATATTAACAAAATTATTTTTTATTTTTAATATTAAAAATATATTGAATACTTGAATCACCAAAATTAATTTAATGGTAAAACTCTACTCTATTAGCTAATTTACAATTAATTTTTTACATTAATCTTTGTACTTTAATTAATTAATTTCTTAATTAATTTTTTCTAATAAATAAAGATAAATTTTTTTTTTCAAAAACCGAAAAGAAGTTTTAAAGATTGATAATGGGACTAGACTTGTTGAGGCCAAGATTGATATTAGTTTGCAAGATTTTCTTGATTTTAAATATATAAAGAAAGCTGAAGCTCGGCTTGTTTTTTGGAAGGATATTGATGAACAAAATCCTCAATTTTCTCCACTCTTCTATGTTTAGGTTTGCTTATTCTTTTCTTTTTCTACCACTAATTTTAACGATGAAACTTTTTTTTTTTTTGAAATAACGATGAAACTTTATATGTAACAATTATGCATGTCCACCGAAAAAAAAATACTTGTCTACAGCTGGACCATGATAAATAGTTATAGACTATAACTTGAAATTATAATTGGTCATATCTATATTCACTTCAACTTAAACATATGATTACTTACATATTCAAATATTTTAAATATTGCTAAAGAGGTAGTAATATCACCAACTAAGTTGTGGAAAAAATCTTTTTTAAAATTAGAACGTATTTAGAATCTTGTTTTTAATTAATATATATAGCATGATTTATTGTTTTGAAAAAGAAAACTAAGCAATAAAGAAAAGGTATTTAGAATATATTTAATATTATTTCAAAATAATTCGTGATTCATTTGAGAAAAAGAAAAAAAAAACATTAGCGATAAAGTAATGAAGGCAAGAATTTGGATCTTTACGTTAATATAATTCGGGGTTAATTTCACTAATAGTTACTGAATTTGTGATCAAATTACGCAAAAAGTCATAAATTTTTTTTTTCATAAAAATAACGAATTTTATAAATTTTTACAATAAAGTCACTTTAATCGATTTTCTTACCGGAAAGTTCACGTGTCAATATTTAGACTTTTCACATCAGCATGCCACGTAGATTTTTCGACTATTTTTTGTCGGAATTCGGCCAAAGTGATTTTATTGTAAAAATTTACAAATTTCAGTATTTTTTATGAATTTTTTTATAACTTTTGCGTAATTTATTACAAGTTCAGTGACCATGGGTGAAATAAATCCTATAATCCGCTATACATACACATTAGATGCATATTATATGTGAACCATTGGATAAAATATAAAATCATATTAAATTTTGATTATTCAATACATAATGCGTATTTCAATATGTGTATGCACCAAATTAATAGTCCTATTTTTTCGGCTCCTAATCTTTTATTTCAAATTCTATTAAGTTCTAATGAGAAAAAGAAAACGTAAATCATTTTTCGCGTATGAAATTCCTTACATTTTGCCTTTGTTTCTATACTGCAACTTGCATATTATAAAAAAATAAATGTGATTTTATTTTTAATATATTTTATCAGGAAAACTATTCATTTCAATAAAAGCAATACTTATTTTTCGAAGTTCAAATGCAATCTAAGGTCAACTATGACTAAAGGAATCAATAAAAATAATATTTAGTCGATTAATTAAGAATATTAGACTTTAGATCAATATATTACTCATATATTGAACATGTAATATATTAAAAATTAAATACTCATATATTAAATACGTAATATATTAAAAATTAAAAATTAAAAAAAGAATAAACAATGTAATATATTAAATAATGCTAAAAAATAACGAAAAATTGAAAAAATTTAAGAAGGAAGAATGAAAAATGGATCGGGGAAACAAAGAAAGAAGAATGAAGAGAGAAATGAAAAATTGATTTATATAATACAAATATAATATTAAAAAATTTAAATTTCAGATCAAATTGAAAAAAATTAGATATTCAGGTGCTTTTTAATAATTTTATCAGAATGCATTTTTACAGTATTTGAAATCGCTGCAGACTGTAGTAATTTCAGACGATTTGAAATCGCTACAGTTTACAGCGATTTCAAATACTGTAGAAATTGTCGGCCATCCTGTCAATTCTGACAAGAAATCGTTACATTGACCAACGGTTTTGATTCAAAAATACAATTTCTGTGAATATCGACACACCAAATTTTTATAATTATTTTTTAAAAATATATTATTAAAAAATATGTCCCTTAAAAATCATAAAATATAATACTATAAAAGTAATCATGCTCCTGATAGCATTACATGACCAAACACACAGACCCTTAACGGAGACAACACATGCCATACCTTCATAACCCGCACCCGCCTGCGAAACAAACGCAGTGTTAAATTTGAGAAACAAGTTCAATTGTCTTCTCCTTCTTCGTTGGGTTGAAGGAAGAGGATATAAGCAATTGCATTAGAGTAGCGTATTGAATGAAATGGCCCTCAATCCCCTAAATCCTTAAATCTTCAGTTCTTTCTGCGCAGTTCCATGGCAAATCAGGATCCTACGGGCCGAACTGTGCTGGAACCTTACTCTAGCATTGACCTATCAACCTACTCTTGCACATCAATTCGATCTCTTGCCGTCTCTTCGATTTCCGATTCCCAAATCCTGATCTTCATCGGCACCTTCTCAGGATCCCTCCTTTTGTTCTCCACTAACTTTGACGATGTCACCACTGCTACTATCAATCCCAAAGATCCTCAGTCCACTCTTGACTTCGATGTTCCGAAAAGAAAGGTTTCTTACTTGCGAAGCGTTTCGGTTGGGGATTCCCCTATTGAATCAATACTCGTCCTTGCGGAAATTGGGAAGCTTCTAGTGCTCTGTGATGGTGCCTTGTTTTTGTTAGATTCTCTTTTGTCTCAGTCCGTCAAGAAATTGAGTTTTGTAAAGGGAGTTTGTGCTATTGCAAAGAGAATTATAAGCAGTGAATCGGAGAGCACTAATTTATTGGGGGTTTCTGCTAACAATTTGGAGTCTTCCAGCACAAGCCAGCGACTTCTGCAGAAATTGGGGGGCGGGAGTAAAGCTAATGGTGTGAAAATCAAAGAACCTGTGCAACAAATTGGAGGTAATGATGTTTTTGTTGTTGTAATTGGCAAACGATTGGTGTTAGTTGAGCTTGTTTTAGGGAATAATAGACTAGCTAAGACTGACAAAGACAATGATAATTCGACTGGGTCTTTTGTAATCTTGAAGGAAATTCAGTGTTTTGAAGGAGTTAAGACAATGGTTTGGCTAAATGATTCAATAATCGTCGGTACCAATAACGGATATAGTTTGTTTTCTTGTGTCACGGGGCAAAGTGGTGTGATATTTACATTACCAGATGTTTCTAGCCGGCCACAGCTTAAATTATTATGGAAAGAGAAGAAGGTGCTAATGTTCGTAGACAATGTTGGAATTGTTGTAACTGAGCATGGACAGCCTGTTGGAGGGAGTTTGATTTTCAGTAGCCATCCAGATTCTGTTGGGGAACTATCTTCCTATTTAGTGCTTGTAAAGGATGGGAAGATGGAATTATATAATAACAAATCAGGTAATTGCATCCAGACTGTTACTTTTGGTGGGGAAGGTGTTGGACCATGTCTTGTCGCCAACGAGGAAGGTGGGAGTGGAAAACTTCTTGCTGTTGCAACACCAACCAAGGTATAGTAATGGTTTCTCTTAAATTATGTTATTCAATGTTTCGATGATATCTCTTAAATTATTTTAAGAACTTTTGTCCAGTTTTTGCAATATAAATAGAAGGAACTTTGACCAATTAACAATTTAATGTAATTTTATCAATCACTCGAATGTTATCAATAACGTTATTTGCGGTATGAATTTGTAGAACTGGGTACCAGGCACTTCCACCTTTCGTGAAATAATTGTTCAACACTAATTCGGAACCCTACAAATAGATAGAACTATACCATTTTAAACTGGCTTGGTATTTGTTTCACTTAACTAGACCATTGGTTATAACAAGAAAAGCAATGCTGATATTAATGTTTCTCTACTTTGTCTTATATTGCAGCACTGTTATACTGGATGTGTGTGTTCTTTGATGCAGGCTCAATAAGTAAGAGCTTGTGATGGATACTTATATTTCATTTTGACTGCTTTTAGGTGATCTGCTACTGGAAAGTATCTTCTGAAGAGCAAATTAAAGATTTATTAAGGAAAAAAAAATTCAAGGAAGCCATCTCCTTAGTGGAGGAGCTCGAGTGTCAAGCTGAAATGACAGATGAAATGTTATCCTTCGTTCATGCCCAAGTGGGTTTTCTCTTGCTTTTTGACTTGCATTTTGAGGAAGCAGTGAATCACTTCTTGCAGTCAAAGAATATGCAGCCCTCTGAAGTATTTCCGTTTATAATGCAAGATCCAAATCGCTGGTCTCTGTTGGTAAATTTTTTTTTTAAGTTATACTGGACTTGTGTTATTTTTGTGTACTAGTGGTTCACAGTGTTCTTGGGGAAACTTTTCAAACAAATTCAACAGTCAAACAGGAGTTGTGGGCGAGTTAAAACTGGCTGATTCTCAGAAAGATTAGATTTCAGACCAAAATGTGCATTGCATTTATGCAAGTATACATTTTAGCATGGTGTGCGAATGTTTGGCTTGGCTGGTGGAATTGTTTAATTCTTCTTAACTTGTGCAATTCTGTGCCCTAATGTTAAAAAGAATTTGATGTTTCAATAGTTTGTTATTTGAAGAAGCTTTTGGCTGTGTTGAAATGAGGCATGTGTAATAAATCTCAAACTTATCCTGGCTCCTTGGCTTCTTATATCTCTGTTTGCATGAATATTTGTGGAAAAATTAATAGTTGTTGCACCATATGGACTCATAACAAGATTGATAGTAATTCCTCACTGAATTAATGTGGTAACTGATTTTCCAAAATGGCTCTTGATTTGGTGTTTCTTTTGGATAGTTTATTATTAGATGTGTAACTTTGTACAGATTATTTAATAAATGTTTGCTTGACGAGGATGGCTAGCTATTTCCAATATTTTTTTTTGTTTAAACAGGTCAATGAATATTAAGGAAAAAGTTTCATCTAGTGGCTAATACAACTGTTGAATTATGTAAATGTTTAGTACTTTAGATTGCCCATAATCTGTGTTATTGAACATCATACGCCTGTTGAGCACTTTTTTCAAGTTCAGCTTATACGTGGCAAAGTGATCCAGTCATGTATTGTACTCTTCTTGTCAGGTTCCTAGGAACAGATATTGGGGTTTGCATCCTCCCCCTGCTCCAATTGAAGACGTTGTAGATGATGGATTGATAGCTATCCAGAGGGCTATTTTCCTCAGGAAAGCGGGTATTGAAACTGCAGTAGATGATGATTTTATATTGAATCCGCCTGCTCGATCTGATTTGCTTGAGTTAGCAATAAAAAATATTATCAGGTGCCTATTCTTTTCTGACTGGATCATTTCACATCTCACAGTTTATGCATTTTTTTTACCCTGTAAGCTGAGAGTGTTTATGCTTGCTTTTATTGCAGGTACCTGGAAGTTTCTCGTGAGCGAGAGTTGACTTTATCAGTGCTGGAGGGAGTTGACACACTTATAATGTACCTTTATAGAGCTTTAAACCGGGTTGATGATATGGAAAGGCTGGCATCTTCAGAGAACAATTGCATTGTGGTATGTCCCACTTTCCTTTTGCTCGAGATAATAACTTCTTTTTACCATCAATGATTGACTTGAGAGGTGAATGTTTTTTGTTATGCAAGTAAGGTGAAATTTTAACTCATGGATTTCCAATAAGTTTGTGAAAGATTTTATCTAGATAAATGTGAAGTTGCCATTCACATATTGTGAGAATCAGAAGACATGGTCATCTATTGTTCTTGTATTTTTCCTCCATTGCTTATCAGAATATTACTACACTATATGTGCTCCCTCTCTTAAAAGTGCCCGAGTTCAATATTTTGTCACTATAGTTTGGAAAGGGTAGTTGTCAGTGTTGAAACTATGGCTTGTTTGGGAATGTTAAACAATTCCCAGACATTTATCTAGTTTGGGTAAAAGGAGAAATCCCTTCCCTTGTTCTCTCCTTATTTCTTGCCCACCCCCTATTCTTTTTTTTTTTTTTTAAACAGAGGGTAAACTCATTAACAGAATGTTGATGTTGTGCAATAGGGGCTGCTCTTCTTTACTTTCTCTGTTCTATCTGCTATTTTATTTAGCCATTGCATGTCTTGTCAAAACAAAACTGTAATCCAGAGCAAATGCCTTTGGCATGTGATGTTTAGATTAAGTCATCTAAATTCTTCTTGAAGCAATTTCTAAAACTTTAAAGGGTGCCATTAATCACAGCTATAGTCGAGCTATCTGATTTCTTTTGGGCTGTAGAGTTATATGTCAATGTCTAGTTAGTTTATAGGACCAAGTCAATGGTAGACTGTGGAATCTTAGTATTCCAATGCGTTGCAAAACAGAGAGGCTGTTGTCAGGAGCTTGCTTGAAGGATGACTGTACAACTTCCATGGGCAGTGCAGGAGGAGTTGGAAACCCTATTAGACGAATCTGGGCATTTGCGGACGCTTGCCTTTTTATATGCAAGTAAAGGAATAAGCTCAAAGGCCCTTGCCATATGGCGCATTCTGGCAAGAAATTATTCTTCTGGTCTATGGGAAGAGCCTGTTGTGGAGACTGAATTGCAGGAAGGCACTACAAATTCTCTGTCTGGTAGAGAGGTTGCTGCAATTGAGGCGTCAAAAATTCTGGGGGAGTTGTCTGATCAGGATTTAGTTTTGCAGCATCTTGGATGGGTATGTATTATATAGTATTTGAACTTAATTTTTGTTTTTTTCAGAATTTGTTTCAGAAGCCAATGGCTAATTTTATTTTGGTGATTTTTCCTAGATTGCAGATGTGAACCCAGTACTTGCAGTTGAAGTTTTGACTTCAATAAAAAGATCAAATCAGCTTTCCCCAGGTTGGCCTTGGACTAAAGGGAATTATTGTGATCCCAGATTTTGTTTTCTATTTATTTATTTTTTTGAATTTTTTGAACTGTATGCCCCTCTGTTTGGTGCCTGTCCCATTTCAAGGATTTTAGTTATTCAATATCCTAAGCTGTTTGTCTTTGTACAGTTGCTGCCATACAGTCTGTTTAAAGTTTTGACAATTTGAATTTTAACTAATATATTTTTTATTTGTTAAATTATGCACCTTTTTTCATGGGTATGCCAATTTCTTCATCATACTAATAAATGTTGCTCATCTTATTACTTGTTTGCGTATTCTCTAATCTACTTAAAGTGTTTTTATATTTGAGTTTGATCTTTTGGTCCTCAGTTTTAGCCTGCAGGCACCTTTTCATTATATTTTTACATCTGTTGTGTTTTATGATCTATTTTATACATTGAACGGTGACTATTTTATGGCTAGAAATGGAAGCTAATAAGCTTAATGCTCTTGTTCATATTTTCTGCTACCTCTGTTTCTATGGTTTTAATCCAAATTTTCTATTATCTTCTGTTGCAGATGAAGTGATTGCTGCCATTGATCCTAAAAAAGTTGAAATCCTACAAAGGTATTTCCACAAATGCATATAAATTTTAACAGCTATATGATGGCTTGAATTTGTTGGTCATATGATGTTAAAGACTTTGACAATGTGTGTTTTAGAATTGAGTTAGTCTCACAGACGTCGAGTTTTGCTCTCTCTTTATTGTCACTTTTGTACAAAGAAAGCACATCAATAGGTCGGCCTGTCCCTGGAGTTTGGCTGCCAAATGCTGCCACAAGTGATCACACGCACCGGTAGAAGATTTTGCTCTATCGTTCACTCGCTGGCATGTTTAAGCACGTGAAGGTCTTCCAGTCGCCATTTACGGTCCATCTTTCTTCCGACCACTGTGCCGGTCCCTTTTGATATTGACCAACAGGTTTTAGGCCATTTTTGGACTTATTGGGTTTTGGGCCCTCGTCCTTAAGGTTTTGCTCCCATATCAAGTTGTGAATTTTTCTTTTGATTTATTATCCTAGCACTTTTTTTGCTACTATGACAGATACCAAAGCAGTAAAGAAAAGATACCCACTTAATGATAATCCCTATTTTCAAATAAGTTATGTGAAACTTGATGGTAATGATAAATATCTAGCTTGATCAAGAGTTTGTTTATTGTTTATCGAAGATAGAAGTTACAGGGAATAAAAAACAACCAAATTCATCTGATTCCACTTCTAGCCATCATATTCAGAAAACTCACTTGTTATGACATGGCTCATCAACTTTATTCTACCTTAGCTTTGCAAATAATATTTATTGCTTGACATTGCAAAGAAAATATGGAATGCAACCAAAATCACCTACTTATGCATGAGGAATGATGTTCAGATCCTTGGAATACGGAACAAAGTCCATGGCACAAAGAAAGGTGAGATGGCAATTTCTAAGTATTATTCTGACCTGAGGGGTTTATGGTAGGAAGTGGATTATTATCAAGACTTTAGATTATAATGGAGATGCAGTTAAATTTTAGAAACTAGTTGAAAAGGAGCAGATCTATGATTTTCTAGCTAGATTAAACAATGGATTTAATCAAATAAAGGTTCAAGTACTTGGTAAAACCTTTTTCTCTCTCTCTTGAAGAAGCATATTCCTATGTTTAGCTAAAGGAAAGCATAAGTAATGCTATGCCCTGCGCAACACCTCTTGAGAAATCTGGATTGATTGCAAAATGTTCTCAGGAGCAATTGAAGGGTACCAATTCTAATAAAAATCATCTACATTGTTATTATTGTTGGAATCTACGCCGTACAAAAGAGACTTAGCTGGAAGTTACATGGTCGAACAACTAAAGTCAATGGAGGAGAACGAGTCAACTCCGCAAGGGCTCCAACAAATTTGTTAGAGATAGTAGAGACATCCAATGAGATAAACTCTGCTGGAAATTTTCCTTTTGATGAACTTTAACATCTCTGGCATTTTTAGTCCAAACTTGACTCATCCTCCAATGTCATCTAACTTTGTGAAGTCAGGAACTTCAAACAGGGAAGAGCATTGGCATAGGTAGAATGCATGATGGCTTATAGCTTATGTGTTTACTAGAGAGGTTAGCAACAAGACTTATCACACCTTAATGCAAGTTGGGCATGTATGATGTCTGTGCACCAACTTGATGGGAAGTGTTGATAGTTGTTGGATTTCCTAGTTAGAATATGAATATCTTTTATCGTTTTTAGTTAGAATTTATCTTTTCTTGTTAGGATAGCATTAGGATTTTCTTTGTTTTTTCTTTATAGATAGTTTGTACATTCTTAGTATATTAATACAAGAGAACTAATAAAATTTTTATTCTAAAAAATCTTCAAATATCAGCTTCATAATTTGCCCCAAAAGAATGGCTGCATTAGAATTGAGTTATTCTCTAAAATAATCTGTGTTCAACTTTTCAAATTTAAATTATGAATCATATTGTGCACCATCGTGTTTTTATTGCAGAATCTCATCGTACAAAGTTTTGTTTATGATTTTTCTGCTTGTATCCATTTGTCCTTAGTTTCTTTTCCGATTTCAAAGGTATTGCATTATGTTTCTGTTTTGTACAGGTATCTTCAGTGGTTGATTGAAGATCAAGAGTCTACTGAAATCCGTTTCCACACATTATATGCTCTCTCACTTGCAAAGTCTGCAATTGAAACCTTTGAAACGGAAGGTATCTCTGACAATGGAGGGGTAAAGGAGGAAAATTTTTCAGATCTTGGTGTAAAATCTATCTTTCAAAGTCCTGTGCGAGAAAGGTTGCAGATATTCTTACTTTCATCAGACTTGTATGATCCAGAGGAGGTCCTTGACTTGATTGATGGAACAGAGTTATGGCTGGAAAAGGTGAACTGAAGCTTCTGTCAATTTGGTCTCTTGCTTTTACTGTTAAATTACAGCGATGCATGTGTATTTTTAATATTAAGTAGTTTTTGGGGCTCTGAATTGATTGATATTCGTGTTGTTTTCCTCTGTCTGATCTTAGGTAAACCTTGATGACACTGTTGCTTGTAGTTTGCAAAATGATTGGTCTTCTTCCTGGCATACCGATTAAAGTTTTGGCTGTATTTGGCAGGCTATTCTCTACAGAAAACTTGGGCAAGAGACACTGGTTCTCCAAATTCTGGCATTGTAAGCTTCCAGTCTCCTTAAGAATATCAATGGCAGCAACTTGTAGCCACCTTATTGAGATGTCACTTTAAGTTGCAAGTGTAGGAGAGGTTATTCAGCTGTCACATGTGTGAAATTTGAATGACAATCTTAGTCAAATTATACTTGCTTCTAATGTCCAAATTTTATTGCATGAGAAGGATAGTTCTATTTTTCTCAATTGCTGTGGAAATCCAATTTATTTCCTGTTAAGCGAATTTGTCCACCTTATGTCCCTAGGTTCATATTTCTGTTTGTGCCTGCACTTGCTTCAGCTCAACACAAATTGACTGCCATTTTATACTTTTCTGTCTTTACTGTTGTTTGTTCCTTTTAAACTAAGCAAAAGTAAAGTCATTAGCGGGTGATGGGGATAAAAATTGATGAATGGGAGCAGGAAAATTCAACTGGGAAACGCTGACTCCATTATTATTATTAACGTTGTTGGTGATGGTGTAATTGTTTTGTTGTTGTGTTCAAGGGATGAATTCCCACTTCACCCCTGTTTTGTTGTTGTTGTTTTTTTAAAGCCTTATTTTCTTTTTATTATAAAAATCAATTGTTCTTACTGTCAAAACCCTCGCATTGCTAGAATAATTAATTGATGGGTTGATGATGCAATTTATTTTTATTAGAAAGGTATAGTTAAAGTATAATTATCATGTTTATAATTCTAATGTTAATCATGATTGCTTTGTGTATTACTATACATGCTTTTTTTTTTTTTAATTTTATTATTAAAGGAAGCCTAGGTTACTCATTCGTTTGGGACTATTGGTAACTGCTTCGAAGAGTTGGTGTTATAGTGAAATAAAATAAGAGTGATGTTAGGAGTCTGGCAGCATATGAACACAACACTTATTTATGTTCAGAGTTAACAGTAAATTGACATATTTAATATTGACATACGATGTTGTCCTCAGGAAGCTGGAGGACAGTGATGCTGCTGAACAATATTGTGCAGAGATTGGCCGACCAGATGCATATATGCAGTTTGTTTCTTTCCTTTTATCTCTGACTCTCACACTGTCATCCTTTTTTCCAAACTAATCATGCCAATATTCTTATCTTAATCTATATGAAACTCTTTGTGATGTGGCTTCCAGGTTACTTGATATGTATTTAGATCCACAAAATGGTAAAGCGCCTATGTTTAAGGCTGCTGTTCGTCTTCTCCATAACCATGGAGAATCATTGGATCCCTTGCAAGTTTTGGAGGTACCAAATCCTCTCTCCCTCTCTCTCTTGTTGATACATGTCCTAGGTACCTCTTAGGATTCTTAGTCAAGGATTGAGTTACAGGGCGATGAACAGGAAAATCTTGATCAAATAACCTTGATTTTCCTTTCCCTTTGTTCGAACACTTTGATCAATCTATTTTGAATAAAGGAATAACTCATCTCACAAGGGAGAATGAAACCTTAAAATTATTTTGATAAAATTCTGCTGCTTATTGCTGTCATTTGCCTATAAATAGGCAGAGTTATTACAAAATTAGAAGTCCTAATTTGTAGGCTTCTTAAAAGGAAAATATAAACTTCCTAAAAAGATCACAATCCAGCAGTAGCAAAAAAGAAGAAATCAACATTTTAAAGAAACTAATCCAGCCCAAAAAATTAATGAGGCCTGCGTGTGTAAGCTTGGCCCATGAAAGCATCCACAACATTATCCCCCTTCTGCTGAAAGAGCTTGTCCTCAAGCTCAGAAGAAGGATAGAGCTGCTGGAAAAGGAGCAGGTCCTCCCAAGTAGCATCTGAATCTGGAAAACCAGCCCAATGAACCAAAATTTCCTTGATGCCCCTATTGATCCTGCCACTAAGTACTTCCTGAGGATAAGGGACAATTTGGCCATTGTCAATAGGAGGTAAAGCTGTAATAAGGGGCAGTTGAGGACCCTTAAACCCTTTTAGGAGAGATATGAAAGACATTATGAAGTCAACTGGAAGCAGGTAACTCCAACTCATAGGCAACTTGTCCAATGCGGCGTAACACCAAAAATGGTCCATAAAATCGGGGAGAAAGCTTAGTATGGATGTTCAACCGAACTGAATGCTGTCGATAAGGTTGTAAACGGAGTCAAACCCAATCACCAGTTTGAAACTCCAACTCTCGATGTCCCTTATCATAATATTCTTTCATTCGCTGCTGAGCTAACAGAAGACGGTCACGAATATCCTTCAAAAATTGATCCTATTCAATAAGGCAATGTCAACTGCATTCACTCTAGTGGACCCAGCCGTATAAGAAAGCAAGTGAGGAGGATCACGACCATAAACCACCTTAAAGGGAGTTGTTTGAAGGCGGAATGAAAAGATGTATTGTAGCAAAATTCAGCTCAAGGAACCAATGCAACCCATTTGTGTGGATGGTCCCCAAAAAAAGAATGTAGATACATTTCCACTGTGTGATTTACTACCTCCATTTGACCATCGGTTTGTGGATGACAAGCGGAAGAGAAGTGCAACTTAGTTCCATTAAGACGGAATTGCTCTTTCCAAAAGGCACTAGTAAAGATGACATTTCGATCACAAGTAATAGTTTCGGAATCCCATGCAAACGAACAATTTGTTCAAAAAAGACGTGCCACCTGAGAACCAGTATAAGGATGTGCCAATGGGATAAAATGAGCATACTTAGAAAAACGATCAACCACCACAAAAAAAACAGACTTGCCCCAAGATTTGGGTAAACTGTCAATAAAATCCATGGAGATATCAGCCCAATCTTGGATTGGCAATTGGAGGGGTTGTAACAACCCGGCTGGGCTGAGATGGTCAGATTTATTACACTGATAGGTAGGACAGGTAGCAACATACTTGGCAATATCAGCCCTCCTGCCGTGCCAAAAAAAAATCCCCACGAATCCTATGCAAAGTCTTCTAAAGTCCCTCATGAAACCGGTCATGATAGGCTGCCATAATAGCTGAAATCCAAGAACCTGGTGGAATATAGATGCAGTTTTTAAACATCAGCAAGCCATCACAAACTAGCCAATTTGTGCCCAACTCACCATTATGGAATTTAGCACTCAAATTCTGTAAATCTGGGGAGTTAAACAAATCAGCCTGAAGAGATTCCAACAAGGAACTACGAGGACAGCTAATAGCGAAGACAGTTGGATTATCGGAGGAGCGACAGGATTAAGCATCAGCCACCTTATTTAAAGATTCTACTCGATATTCGATTGAGAATAAATAACCCATCAATTTACTCAACCAATGCTGCTGCGGGGGTGTTGTCAATCTTTGTTCCAACAAGTACTTAAGGTTAAAATGATCTGTGTGTATAAGAAAAGAACGGTCCCACAAATAAGGATGCTAATGTTGTACCTCCTTGGCCAAACCAATCAGTTCCCTCTCATAAGCAGCCAGCTTTCAGTGCTGCAATGCCAACTGTCGGCTAAAAAAGGCAATCGGGTGACCATCTTGTTGTAAAACAGCCCCAATACCATCACCTGAAGCGTCACATTTCAAAAAAAATTCCTTGTCAAAATCAGGTAGTTGTAAAACAGGAGCATTTGTCAAGGCCTGTTTGAGTTTCTCAAAAGCTTGCAAAGCTTCTGCTGTCCACTGGAAAGAGTTATTCTTTAACATGCTAGTCAAGGGGGCTGTCAATTATCCATAATCTCTAACAAATTTGCGGTAGTATCCAGATAAACCCAAAAAGCCACGCAAAGAGGTGATGGACTGAGGTTGTGGCCAATCCATAATAGCTTGAACCTTATTAGTGTCAACTCCCACACCATCCATGAAAATAACATGGCCCAAATAAGCTACCGAGGTGGATCCAAAGCAGCATTTAGTGAGCTTCAAGTAGAGCTTATGTGCATGAAGTAATTCAAAGACCTTGTGTATGTGAACTAGATGGCTCTCCCAACTACTGTTGTAAATCAAAATATCGTCAAAGAAAGCAAGTGCAAATTTACGCAGGAAGGCTTGGGATGCCTCATTCATTAAGGCTTGCAAGGTAGTCGATGAGTTAGTGAGACCAAATGGCATCACTAAAAATTCAAAGTGCCCATGGTGAGTGTGGAAAGCTGTCTTTCCCACATCTTCAGGATGCATGCGGACTTGGTAATAACCCGATTTCAAGTCTAATTTGGTGAAATAAGGGCGCCATGCAATTCATCAAAGAGTTCATCTACCACTGGAATATGGGAATTTATCCTTCATTGTTCTACTATTTAACTCACGATATTCGTTACAAAGTCGCCAAGACCCATCCTGCTTCGGAACTATCAAGACCGGAGAAGAAAAGGGAGATTTGCTGGAATGGATAAACTCTTGCTGAAGCATCTCAGTGCATTGCTTTTCAATCTCATCTTTTTGACGATGTGGGTAGCGTTAAGGGCGAACAACCACGGGGGATGTTTCTGGAAAAAAGCAGATTCTATGATCACATTGCCTGATAGGTTGTAATCTTGTGGGTTCCTGGAATAAGTTCCCATATTCGGTTAAGAGACATTCTAGTTTCTGCTCCTCCACCATGGCATCACCTAACATGTGCAAGCTTTTGCACTCATTTCTTTGCTGCCCCTGAAACAGAATAGGTTTTCCTTCCACCAAAAATGACATGGCAAGTGCAGTAAAATCCCATAAAATAGGGCCCAGTGTTTCTAACCATTTAACTCCCAACACAATTTCAAAACCATCTAAAGGAATGACAAAAAATTTAGCGGTAAAACTATGACCAACAAGGAAAAATGTTACCCGTAAGCAGACACTCATGCTGTGCACCTTGTCACCATTAGCAATTGAGACTTTGGTGTTTGGTAAGGGTTGAATCGAAAGAGCGAGGTGTCTAGTTGCTACTACACTGATAAAATTATGGGTATTACCGGAATCCAGTAAGCTAAGCACAGTCTGCCCATTAATTATTGCTTGCATCTGCATTGTTCTAGTGTGTATTAAACCTGTGATAGCATGTAGGGAAATTTCTGGATCAGCCTCTTCTTTTTCAACATTAGTAACATCATCTGCGTCCCCCAATTCTAACCAAAAAAGTCGTTTGGATTGGTGAGTTGCAGAGCAAGGCTCATCACAGTTGTAGCAAAACCCCTTGGATCTCCTCTCCGCCATCTCTGCTCTGGATAATCTTTTAATGAAAGGAGAAGATGAAGTATTGGCTGGAGAACTAGCTGTTGTAGAAAAGAGTGGGTCGGTGCTGGCATTTTTTCTTTGAAAATTTTCAGAATTATCTATCCCTGTTTTGGTCGGTTGCTAAACCCCTTTGCGACTCATGGTGAGCTTTTGAAGTTGCTGTTTTTGTTCATAGGCTCGGGCTAAACTCATGGCTGCTGATAAATCTGGTGGTTTAAGCAATTGAACATCAAGCCTTATGGAATCATCTAACCTAGCAATGGATAATCCCGAATGAAGATTTTCTGGTACAATTTCATCTGCTCGTGCTAACTTCTCTTGAAATTGCCTTTGTTAGAGCTTTACAGTACCTGTTTGCCGAAGGGTGACTAGATCTCCAATCGGGTTGCTGCTTTCTGGTGGTCTAAATCTTTGGAAACAAAGTTTCAAGAAATCTGCCCAAGTTATTGCTCCTTTAGCCCTCTTTAATTGGAAATACGACATCTGTGCTTCTCCCAAAAGATGAAACCTAGCTAAACCCACCTTTTTTGCTTCCATCGTTCTTTCATTCTCAAAAAATTGCTCACAACGTTAAGCCCAGATCAATGGATCTTCCATCCCATCGTATGTTGGAAAATCTAGCTTTGCGTACCTGGAAACAATGGAATGGTGAGTGCTCGTTTGAGTGGTTGGATATGCAGCTCCTCTTATGCTGTTAAGGGTGGATTGCCCATTTGCTGGAGCAGCAATGCTGCTGTCCTCACTCCCACTGGGTGTGTTTTTGTTGATGGTAAGGCCCAAGGCCGATATTTGTTGTTGAAGCATTAAAGCAATTTTCTCAATTTTTTCACCCAAACACTGTTCCATTGCTGATAATTTGGAGTCTGTTAAGGAGCGTTCTTCCAGTATTAAGGTGTGTGTGTCGTCGCCCATTGTGTTTGGCTCTAATGCCAAATTGTTAGGATTCTTAGTCAAGGATCGAGTCATGGGGCGATAAACAGGAAAATCTTGATCAAATAACCTTGATTTTCCTTTTCCTTTGTTCGAAAACTTTGATTGACCCAGTTTGAATAAAAGGACTAACTCAGCTTATAAGGGAGACTGAAACCTTAAAATTATTTTGATAAAATTCTGCTGCTTATTATTGCTGTCATTTGCCTATAAATAGGCGGAGTTATTACAAAATTAGAAGTCCTAATTTGTAGGTTTCTCAAAAGGAAAATATAAACTTCCTAAAAAGGACACAATCCAGCAGTAGCAAAAAGAAGAAATCAACATTTTAAAGAAATTAATCCAGCCCAAAAAATTAGTGAGGCCTGCATGTGTAAGGTTGGCCCATGAAAGCATCGACAACAGTACCTGAATGAGCTCCCTTCCTGACTGCAACTAAAGAAAAAAGGATAGCAATTGTTTCATAAATGCTAATTATTTGCATCTCTATATGATGAAATCATATATGAACATTGTATTTTATCGTCAATATAGACTTGTTATCAGTGGTTGCAATTTCTCTTTGGACAATTTCCAGATCCAAGGGTGAGCATGGCCAAACAGATCTAATTTGTTCTTTTTGTTCGGTTTCGGTTAGGAAATTAGGAAATGTTCAGTTAATCTGTTCGGTCCCGTTAAATACCGAATTATTAAAACTACAGTGTTTTACTTAGAAGCCTGATCTAAACAATTCCCAATATCCCGATTCTAGACCCTACTGCCTCACTCAAATCACGATTTCTTTATGGCTTTTTGTCTCCACTCTCTCGTCATCCCTCGTACCTATGCTGTTCACCGCCTCTTTCTCCACACCATCCAATCATCGCCATCTTCTCAACCTGTCCGTCACCACTTTTCTTCCTTTTTTTTTCCCTCTCTTCAAATTCATAGCTTTAAACTTCTAATATTTATTCTATTGAGCTTTTATTTTCTTTTTTTTTTTCCAAGATTCTACCTTTTCTTCAGGTTTGTTGTTGTTTGTGGATTATGTTTTCAACTAGGTTTGTGCTCAAATTCTGCTTGTGTTTGAAACTTTAGCACAGTGTATTTTTTTTTTTTAATTTATGGGAAGTATAAGTGGTTTTCTTTTTGTATGTGGTTTTGCAATTCTTGTTCATTGTCTTTGATTACATTAGCTTTATCTGTAAATCAAATTTAATCCTTTATTTAGTGTCTGTGTGGGTTGGGTTTGGTTTTAATGCCAACTAAATATTAAATGATAAAATTTTAAATGGTTATTGTATTTTATGAAGTTAATTTAGATTGTAATTCTTTTCTTTTGAAATTTCTATTGTTTTAATTTTTAGATTTCTTTTTGGTTTAAAATTGGGCTTTAAATCGAGTCTATTTGAACAGGCACGAAGCCCAAACTGAACTAATCGATGTGAACCGAAATTTCCTTGGTTTGGTTTTGGTTCCATTGTTTTTCTATAATTTCGGTTTTCAGTTTTTATAGTTCAGTTCAGTTTTGAGCCGAACCAAACTCACCTCTGTCCAGAACTGTGACCTTGCTTATTGTGTGTTCTTAGATAATGACACATTGGCTTCTACCAATTAGTGCTTGAGAACATTACACCAAATCAAATAATTCGGTGGCTTAATAGCAAGTGCCTTCAGTTGGAGTGCTGAAGCTAACATTCAAAAATTTCTCTGGTCAATTTAGTAGGCCCTGCCAGTTCTAGTTCAAGGTGTCGCTTACCATTAACATCACATTAAGGACTTGACCGCTCCATTTCGGGCTGTTTAAGGGTTCAATAGATGTCACATTCTATATTTAGTGGCTTGAATTTGAGTTAGAAAGTAGGTCATCTAAATTATCTTTTGCCTGTAAACATGTTCATGCTTGTTCTATGATCATTTCATGGAAAACCATGTGCATAGAATGATAGCTCAATATAACATTTTTACCTTCATCCCTGCCCTTATTCTATTTGTGGCTTCTTAAGAATCCTGCATACAGGTTTTGCTAGGTAGATAAAGATTGCAGTTGATATTTTTCCTCCTTATGGTATAAATACTCAATTCTACAAATGAAAGGCATGTAGAAATAAATAAAAGTAGATCTATGATATTACTTGCAAAACTTTGGAAAAAAAAATCTTCACAAGATCTTTTATTTTAAACATCTCCTATTTTCCCCATTCTCATCCCTCCATTGTTTCTCTGATGCTGGAACGTCCAATTTAAATTATTTTTCCAGCATTTTAGTTTCTTGTTTTCTAATTGTCCTTTATTTAGGATCCCTAAGTAGCAAAATATTTTACTTAATTATTTATGAATAGTTCTCAGTTTTCTTTCTTTACTTAGGATTCTTGTTTAGTAAGGTTATTAATAATTTATAAATAGGACAGCAAATCAGTTTACAAATTGCATTGTTTTCCCAATTCACGATTTTAATTCCAAGGGTTTCTATAAACTTAATTAATTTCTATTGATCCAACTACAATCACCCTATTATGGTTGAGATCTAATTACTTCCGGCCAATCTAGGATTTTAAGAGATCCTATGACTATTTTCTTTTCTTTCTTTCCTGTTTAGATGCATCTTGAAGCAGTTTGTAAGGTTTTTCTTTCTGTCAAATGCATAAATCAGCATATTTCATCAAAAAAATATTCATATGCAACTTTAAATTCGCTCATTTGCAAATCCTCTAAATTGACCTGACCTGAACCCAAACCTAATGTATGACCCAAGCTACCCCCTTCCCAAGATCATTTGGGTTGGGCAGACCTACTCTATGGGTGGGGCTCAGCTGAGTCAAATTTCGATTACCACTTGATGTATGTCAAAGGATATGGATTAGAATGCTCCCTTGCTCATAGTAAATAATGCAGTTGACCATTACTGGAATTGGATCCTAGTTATTCCTCCTAAAGGTTGCAAATAACTTGGTATGGGTGTACCATATGCCCCTGCAGATAGAAATTCCATCATCAATTCTAGACTCCAAAGATGTATCCATCATTATTAGTGCAACCATGCAGGAATATTTGATTCTGCTGGAAGAATGAATTTAATTTTTTTCTTTATTTATCTCCTAGATTCTTCTGAAGCAAAAGGTTTATTTTGTAGACATTGTCCCCAGATATGCCCCTTCAGCTTGCCTCGGAAACAATTTTGCGGATGCTGCGGGCTCGGCTTCACCATCATCGTCAAGGACAAGTGAGATGCTCACCTGAGAATATGAGTTCTTCTTCTATCATTATTGTATTAGTTAATCTTTAGCTTTGTTAATTCTGCTATTTAAAAATCGGTATTCATGGCATGGACAACATGGTTCCAAATTGCATTATTTTATCCTATTAAATTTCTTTAGTACATTGTTAAACTTAAAGAATATTACCCTTGTATGCAAACACCACTGCGTTTCTCCTACCCTGCAAGAAATTTAAAATTGCAGATTATTGTTTCTTTTGCACCCAACTGTGGTCTCTTGTTGATGAAGAGCTGTCTTGCTTTACTTATTGTCTCTAGAACCCATTTAGGGCCAAAGTTCCTTTTTTTTATTATTTTTTATTTTATTCCACCTTGTGTTTTGATTTGCCTTGTGCATATTCTGCATCTTACTGCCCAAATTGTAGTGCCTATATTGATCAAGGGGACCTACATTTCAGATAGTGCATAACCTGTCGCGTGCTATAGATGTTGATGCAAGACTAGCAAGATTGGAGGAAAGATCACGACATATGCAGATTAATGATGAGAGCCTTTGTGATTCTTGTCATGCACGCCTTGGGACTAAACTGTTTGCTATGTATCCAGATGATACAGTTGTCTGTTACAAGGTTGGTCATCAATTTCATTTTTCCTCTTGCTTTTGATTCTTATTATAATTTATAAGTTTCAGAAGTGAGGTGAGTTTTGTCATTATTAATACTGTTTGATCTGCCTACGTTGAATTGCTAATGTGGTTTATGTTTCCACTAAATAGATGAAGCCCAAGTCCTAATCCTAGTTCTAGTCTGACATGGGAACAATGGCCTGTTTATCATTTTTCTTATTTCAGAAGGAAGCTCGAAAAGTAATTTATTGTCTGGGATATTTTTTGTGATTATTTAGGATATTTTTACTTGGTAAGGTTTTTTCGCATATATAGGATTTTTTTTTCCTCTATACAAGGCTGTGAGATCTATGGCATATTTTGCTTTCGGTTGAATAATAGTATTTTGGCTGTGAGAACTTGGGTTCTACATAATTTGGTACCAGAGCCAACTTCCATTGTTGTAGCCACCTTTAATTGCTTGAAATAATTCAGAGATAGGGGAAAAAATAAAAAGGAGAGCCTGCTGCAAGTGAGAGATGTCTGATTGGAAAACATACGAGTCTGTTAACAAACAAAAAAAGGGTCTGTTGCTGCACTAGAAAAGGAGTCTGCAGCTGTTAAAAAGGAATAAAAAAATTGCTGTTATTGGAAGAAAAAATGTATTGTTGTTAAAAGCCTACTGCTACCAATAAAAAAAGGGCTTTGCTCCAGAGTGGTGAAGAGCAATGATTTTCTCAACCGCTTGGATTATTTGACTAGTGATAGACAATTAATCAAAAACTTCAGATGGTTAGCAATGACTTGATGCTTTGTTTGATTCTGAAATTGGGGGTATGAAGAACTCTCGTATGGTGATGCAAAATCTAGGCATTGATACCAACTCATGAGGATGATGTGAATGGTGCTTTCTAGTTCTATTACTAACCAAATTGTCAGATTGCACTGCCAAGTATGATTCATGGCCAAGTGCCACCAACTGATAATGCTCAAACTCCATCTATGGTTCATAAACCTAGTTATGGGATCTGAATTTTTGTGACGGTTTACGTGATTAGGTAATCAGATATTTGAATAGACAATGTATTGAATGGCGAGAGTGTGGCTTTTGCCTGTTTGGAAGGACATGATCTTAAGAGTTCATTAGTCAACTGTTGCCAGTCATTGATTGGGCTTTTGTCATACATGTAATGGAGAGATTTATTCCAGTTCATCTTATGGAGAAATGTATTCAAGTGCTCTCGACCCTGGAGATCGAACTATACCCTTGAGTTCCACAAACTGGTTGGTTACTGTAATTTTGAGGATCTCCTGTTTGGAAGGACATGATCTTAAGAGTTCATTAGTCAACTGTTGCCAGTCATTGATTGGGCTTTTGTCATACATGTAATGGAGAGATTTATTCCAGTTCATCTTATGGAGAAATGTATTCAAGTGCTCTCGACCCTGGAGATCGAACTATACCCTTGAGTTCCACAAACTGGTTGGTTACTGTAATTTTGAGGATCTCCTGCATAACTTTGTGGGCTTAGGGTTCTACATCAATTGCCAAAATTAAAGCATCCACGATCTGAAAAATTAGAGCAATTATACCCCACTAAGCAAAAATAAATTAGGTGGATGAATCCTTCAATTGATTTCTACTGTGTGAACCATAAATTTAGGTCTGGAATAAGGCATTAAGAACTAATGCAACAAAATCACCAATGAAGTTTCTGATTTTTATACTACTCTTACGATTGCAGAATAATGCAAATGTCATAGAAAATAAAGTTTGATTGCATTTAAATCCTTTGTCATTGTTGCAGTGTTTCCGTCGACAAGGTGAGTCTACTTCTGTCAAAGGCCGCAATTTTAAGCGAGACGTGTTATTTAAACCAGGTTGGCTTGTAACTCGCTGAGTATGACTGTGCATGTAAATTGGAAGTAAAGTTGCGAGTTCTTGCTGTGCTGAATGATCCAAAATGCCAAGTCAATATTTGGAATGACCTTATCTCTGTAAATATAAAATGTGAAGTATACGAGTCTTCATTTTGATCAAAGAAACAGGTGTAGACATGGACCATCTGTAGGAAATATTATTTTATTTTTGTCACATTCTATTATTCTAGTATTATCTTATGCTTAACAATGATTTTGTTTTTCTCGACATTTGATTTGAAAAAGACCATCTTCCAAGCCTCTGTTTCTCTTCTTTTTTCAATAGTTTGTCATGGGGGTGCGAAATTGCTGTAAAAAGTAGAGAAAACTGGTGAAGAAAAGAAGAATGTAATGAATTGGTCAGAAAAATTCCAATTCGCTGCAATTTTTTATTAGATATTTTGTGTTCTTTGGATCCTTCTTTATGTTTCTATTTTATTTTATTTTATTTTATCTGATTAGATTTTACTAACACTAAATTCAATAAAATTTATCTTCAAAACTTAACAACAATTAAGAGAATAATTATCTTGAGGAATTTTTTCATTAAATGACAGAATATTTGTGTAAATTTTTTTTCATTAAATGACAGAATATATATAGCCCAATAAAAACACTATTCCTGGCATTATTCATCTTAGAAAAGTACTATTCATAGTATGAAGTACGCTATTCACAAATTCGAGATTTTCGAAGCATGATATTCACTTCAAGATTTAAGATATTATAATTTGATGAAAATAAAATTGAAAGAACATCACTCAGTTGTGGCGACCATGCAAAATGGTAGATAAATCGTGAGCAGGAGGACAATGACAGATTAGGGCATGGAGTGAAGATATATATATATATATACACACACAAATAATAGAAATAGTGAAATACAATATTCACTACGTACATGATAGGAGTGAAAATGAATCGATTAGTAAAAAAATTAACAAATTTATTAATATTGATTTTTCAAAATTATTAACCATTAACTAGTTCATTACATTCGATTAACTAGTTTATCGATTTTGATTTTTTCAGTTTGGTTAACTAATATTTTTCGGTTAATTATTAAAATTTATAACATTTAATTTTATATAAAAAAAATTAGGTAAAATTCAATTAAATTTCAAATGTATAAAATAATTCAAAATAAAAATCACAAACAAACATAATATACTAAATAAAATTCATATTTAACAAATTAATAGCTAATACTATAAAATAAATTTGATATTTGTTGAAAATTAACATGTTTAATTCTAAGTCAAAAAATTATTGATAATATTAAATTTTAAAACATGGATCTTAAAATATAAAAAAATATAATTACAAGAAATATTAATACCAATATATATTATAAAAAATAATATATATAAAAGTTAATTGGTTACTCTCCATAAATATTACTTTATTTAACTAAAGAGAATGGCATAATTTACATATAGTTTAAAGTGTTATATAAATTTTATAAAAAAATATAAAAAATTAAAGTATAAAGATAAAATATAATTTAAATGTAATTTCAAGTATTACTATATGTAAAATTTTAAAGAGAAATAAAAAAATTAAAACATATATACAAGAATCGGTTAACTGTGAATTAACGGTTAATCGGTATTCAAAATTAAAAAATATAAAAAATTAAAACTATAACCGAATCCATCAAATCGATTAATTGAAAAAATCGGTTCAATTTCAGATCGATTTTGCGGTTAATCAAAATTTTAATTCTTTTTGCTCACCTCTCGTACATGCCACTTGATTATTATTTTTAGTTTCACTTTTTTTTATTTCTTTTCCTTTTATATTTTGCAAATCAAAATTTAAAAAAATTAAATATTTTTATTTTATTTCAATCAAATTTAATTTATATATAAAATTATGCTGAAATATTAATAAAATGATGCAGTATATATATATATATATATATATATATATATATATATATATATATATATATATATATATATATATATATATATATATATATATATATATATATAATTTAAGTGAAAAAATTGAATCATGAATTTGGGTCAGGTATCAAATATTTTCAAGTTTCTTATTCAAATTGGGTTCGATCCTAAGTTTTTTTTGGACATTCGGTTTTTTTTGGATTCAAAATAGATAAAAAATTATTAGATATATCATTGGATGATTTCTGATAATTGTGAATTATAGTATATTTTTAGTGTATTTTAGGTGTTTAATTTAGTTAATTTAGTCTTAATTTAGTTGAATATATGTTTAATTAGTTAAAATTTATGTTTTGAAGTTTAATGAAAGTTTTGGTATTTTTCAGGATTAAATTGAAGAGAAAAATAACTAAATTAAAGAAAGAAAAAGTTTGTAGGTAAAACTGTAATTTCATAAAAAGTTGTAAAATTGTATCCTAGAGTAAAGAAGCTCATCACTCGGTTGAGTGATGAGGTTCAGTTAGCTGAGTGAGCAGTCCACTCTTCTGAGTGACAAAGTCACTCACCAAAAGAAGAAAAGCCATTCACCTAAGAAGTAAGATCACTCTCCTGAGTGATGGATTCACTCTCCCGAATGTTTAATGTAAAAACACGACAAAGAATTCCTATTTAAAATAAACTCTTCTCCAACTCTATTTAGGAAGCTACAAAGGATAGAATTCCTATCTGAGGCCTATAAAAAGAGGATCTAAACACCAGAACAAAGGGTGAAGCATCTCAACACAAATTTAGCTTAGTTTTACGTTAGTTTTCTTTCGGTGAAGTATTCTTTGTTTCTCTCTGTAGAGTTATCAAGGAAGCTTATGTTTTTGTTCTCATACTTTACTTTTCAACTTTGTTTTAGTTTTTAAAGATGAGTAGTGAGTAGTTTCTTTTACTTTTGTTAAAGTATACTTGAATCTTTAACTCTTTATTATTATGACTTAGTTTGTGCTTAATTTAATACAAGTCTTGATTATTTCTTAGTTTTAAGCAAAGTCTTGTCTTTGGTTATATAAATTTTAATTAGTTATTAATTCATTTAACTATTGATTAATAATTGAATTTTGCTTAACCATTTGTTCTTGGGTTGGCTTACTAATGTTGATGCATGATTATATTCTAAACTAGATATAATTGTGTGTTAATTAAGGTAAGTTAATTAAGATTAAGAAGAGTTAAAACTAAGAATGGATGAAAGTTAAATTTGATTGAAAAAGAGTTTAATAGACATCTAGGGGGTTAAAATCAAATTTCTATGCTAATTAAGTATTAAAAAATTTCTAGAAAGAAAAGTTTAATTCTTAGAATGATATTCTTGTTTTAAGGTGTCTGGCTTTCTTCATTTGATTTTCTTCATAATTACTTGGGTTCTCTTTTTACTTAAGTCATTTCAATATAAAGTTAATATGGATAGTCATTTAGTGAAAGTTATCTTTAATATTGATTTTATTTATCTTGGTTAATTGCTTTTGTTTAAGCTTAGTTCAATTGTTTAAGTTTTCAATTGCTTGCTTTAATGTTGGTTGTTTTTAATTACTTAAAATTCTGTTTTAGTTTAATTAAACCTTCACCATTGCAACTTTGGGATTTCTCTTCTTTCTCACACACAGTTTTCATTCTAAAAATTTAAAATCTTTCATACTTACACAAGTTTCCCTTACGTTTGATATTTGTGGGTAATAATTATATTTTTCTATATTACTAGCCGATCTAGTACACTTATTAGATGCCGGTCAATTCCGAATGAGGATGACATAACTTAGGATATCTATAGATTTTATTGACCAATACTGATTATTTGGTCTCTATATTAAGTTAAAGTTATATTCTTAAATTTGTGACAATTTTTTATTTTAATTTAAAATTGAATTGATATTTGCTTTTTGGTAAAATATACTGACCGAAAAATCAAATGCTAATTTAAACTTGATTTAATATTTTCTCGTAAATTATATTTTTATTTTATACTGAAATTTTTTATTTCTTTTTAAAACTTACATAAAATAATACTTTAAAATATATTTAGATTATATTATTATTTTTATACCTTAATTTTTTTATTTTTTTATAAATTTTATATAATACTTTAAACTAAATTTATATTATTTTAGTTTCTTTAATTATATAGTAATATTTCTCGTTAGTAACCTGTTAACTTTTATATATGTTATTTTTTATCATATATAAGAGATTAATTACATTTTATTATATTTTAGAATTTATTTTTTAACATTTAAAAATTATCCAAAATTTTATTTGACTTAAAATCAAGTATGTTAATTTTCAACATATATCAAATCTATTTTATAATATTAACTATTAATTTATTGTGGTTAGTAAATTATGTTTATTTTAAATTGCTTTGTAAATTTGAAATTGAATTGAATTTTGCCTAATTTTTTTTATATTTTTTTTATAAATTTTAATGATTTATTGAAAATATTGGTTAATCAAACCAAAAAAATCGAGATCAATAAACTGATTAACCGAATGTAACGAACTGATTAATGGTTAATGATTAAACAAAAAAGATATTAATGGAATGATTAATTTTTTTACTCATGAACCGATTACCATTCCATATTCACCCCTAATTTTTTATAATTTGATGATTTTTTTAACCACTTTATTGCTAATTATATGGCTTAATGTTATATATGGTCATTGAATTTAACACTTTTATAAATAAAAATAAATTTGATTGGATTTTGATAAAGATCCTTGCAGGAAAATCCAGTTGGCATGCTAAGTCAACGTTGTAAGCACACATGAATTCGCACCTAATGTTATATCAGCATCTGACATGATAAAATTCACTTTTGATATGTTCACTTGGTGCGCAGTTGTTGGCACATCAGATGCTGACGTGGCAATAGTTGCAAGTCTGTGTATTTATAGTGTTAACTTGGCATGTTAGCTGGATTTTTTGGCATGAATATTTATCGAAAATCGGTTATAATTATTTTTATATATAAAAATGCTAAATTTAATGATTTTTATGAAAGAAAATTTTATTTTATTATTTTTGTGTAATTTATGCATAAATTCAATAATTATGGATAAAATCAACTCCTAATTATTTATGTCGTCTTTCTAAAAAGTATTCTTGAACATTTCAACTGCACATTAAACATAATAGCTTCTATTTTAGTATCCTAAATAAAAAACAACTATTGACAAATATAAAGAAATATGATAATTATTTATAAATAAATAATTCAAGAAATTAAATAAAACTACCTCATTGCTGAATAAGATTCCACAATTGCATGTCCAGTGACTCACATATTAATTTTCCACTCTTTGTCAAGTGCATGGTTGAAGCTTTTCAATTAAAGTAAATTTAGAATTTAACATTTTCAATAATCTATAATAAACCAAGACAAAAATAAAATAATAAAATGATATATTACCAGTTAAAACATTATAAATATTGTATACGTTTATACTTTAATATCTAGATAATTATGCAAAAACAGAAGAAAATAAAAAATATATATGTAAGAGACTACCAGCCAAAGAAATTGAAATGCAAACTCTTTTATTTAGGGGTAAGTATATAGATCGATTCACTGGTCAATAAGAAAAAAAAATTAACTAATTCATTAATATCGATTTTTTAAAATCATTGACTATTAACCGGTCTGTTACTTCAGTTAACCAATCAATCGGTTTCGATTTTTTAGTTTGGTTAACCAATATTTTTCGTTTAACCATTAAAATTTATAACATAAAATTATAAAAAAAATTAGGTAAAGTTTAATTTAATTTTAAATGTGCGAAATAATTCAAAATAAAAATCACAAAATAAACATAATATAATTTAATAGCCAAAATTCATTATGCATAAATTAATAGCTAATATTATAAATAGATTTGATATTTGTTGGAAATTAATATAATTGATTCTAAGTCAAATAAAAATTTGGATAATATTATAACATAGACTCTAAAATATAAAAAAAATATAATTAAATACTATTAAGTAAAATATGAATACCACTATATGATAAAAAACCAACATATATATAAAAGTTAATCATATATATATATATATATATATATATATATATATATATATATATAAAGAGAATGGCATATATAATATAAATTTAGTTTAAAGTATTGTATAAAATTTATAGAAAAATATAAAAAATTAATGTATAAAAATAAAAAATATAATTTAAATATATTTTAAAGTATTATTTTATGTAAATTTTAGAGAGAAATAGAATTTTTTTTAAGATATATATATATATATATATATATATATACTAGTTAATCGTCGACTAGCGGTTAATCAGTATTTAAAAATTTAAACCATAACTAGAAAACTAAAATGTAAAATTTAAAAACTATAACCGAATCTATCAGATCGATTAATTATAAAAATCGATTCGGTTTCGAAAAGATTTTGCAATTAATCATATTTTCGGCTTTTTTTTCTCACCCCTACTTAAATATAATGGATTGTCTTTGGGAAAACTAGGGCCTTTAGGTATTGTAAGGGTTCTCAGATATTTTAAGGGTTTCTTTTCTGTGCATTTTCTCATGCGAAGTGGGGAATATGGAATCAAAATAGGCGAGATTTTTCGCTATTGATAAATCTCTTCAACTGTTTGTGTAGACTTTTTTGCAAAATACTATGAAAAATATCATTTTAGGCCATAGAAATTTATAGATTTTAGGCCATAGAAATTTATAGGTATTTTTAATAGAATAGATAATTGTATCTCTGGTTTATGTATTGTTGTTTTCCAGCATTAGCTTAGAAAATGTAACTCTGTTGTTGATTCTTTGGCAAAACAAGGATTCATAGAGCATTAGATTTAGTAGCTTGGTTGATCTAGTCTGTTGTACCTTGGTTAAAGCTCAGTTACCCCTTCTTTTGATATAAATATTGTTTTGGCTTATGTGTATATATATATATCCTGGTTTTGACAAGGCTATTTACTTCCTTAATTCCATTTCAAAGCTGTATGTAAGGTAAATTTGTTTCGTGAGAATATAATTGAGGAGATGTTCCTTTACTGGATTTATTTTTTTTCCTTCGCTGGATTTCTTTATCTTAGCTTCATATTTCTCAATTGATTGTTTCCATAGAATTTTTTTGCTTTCGCTTTGATAACCGTTTCTTTATATGGTGATCTGAAATGGCGGATCTTGGATATGTTAATCTAAGTTATTGCGAAATCTCAGAATTTTCCGCATCTTGGATATGTTAATCTAAGTTATTGCGAAATCTCAGAATTTCCCAGCTGTCTTCGCTATGTAACGTCACTGCAGAAGTTAGAACTAAATGGAAATAATTTTGGGAGCATACCCAAATACATCAAACGGCATTCTAGCCTGAAATGGCCGAAACTCGGAGACTGCAACAGGCTAAAATACATGCTTCGGCGGCGCTATACTGCTGAAGCATTTGATCCGAGGGACAATGTACTGAGTCGAGTATGTGTTTTGTTTTCTATCATTATTTTATTATTTTTATTGTTGTTATCATGAAGATGTTTAATGGTCATGCATAATGGTTAGAATTATGTAAAGATGGTGTATCAAAATAATAATGGATCTTCTTTGTCTTTGTTATAAACTTTCATGAAAATGGCGGCAAACAGTTATATCTTCTGGTACTTTGTTATTTAATCTCTTGTATTCTAGTTTTTAATTTCTCACAAATTTATTCCCAACTGTTAGGAAATTAATGGCCACTTTTATTGCATTGCTGTTATAATTATGACTATTCATATTTATATTTGCTAATTACAGTTTATTAGATTTCATAAAAACTAAATATAGTTGATTTTTGAATCCAAACTAAATACAGTTTATTAGCTTTCATACAAACTAAATACACTATATTAAATTTTTATAAAAATTAAAATACATTGTATTTACTTTGTACATAAATAAATACATTATATTTTTTTTGACAAAAATCAATACACTATTCTTTTTACAAAACGCAATAAACTGTATTTTCTTTTCATGTACATCAAAATAAATAGTATTTTCAATTTTTTATAAACTCATATAATATATTGAATTTCTATCAAAAGATAATACATTATATTTTATTTTCACAAAACTCAATACAGTGTATTATCTTTTGATAAAACCAATACAATATATTAAACTTTATAAAAATAAAATACAGTGTATTAATTTTTGAACCTTAATTAAATACAATTTATTAGCTTTCATACAAACTAAATACATTATTTTAAATTTTATAAAAATTAAAATATTGTGTATTTTCTTTTATACATAAATAAATGCAATGTAGTTTCTTTTGACAAAAATTGATACACGATATTTTCTTTTTACAGAACACAATAAACTGTATTTTTAATTTATGTACATCAAAATAAACAATTTTTTCAATTTTTTATAAACTCTCATATAGTATTTTAGTTTTTCATCAAAAGATAATACAATGCATTTTTTTGAACCTAAATTAAATACAGTTTATTAGCTTTCATACAAACTAAATACGCTGTATTAAATTTCATAAAAACTAAAATACAGTGTATTTTTTTTGTACATGAGTAAATACAATGTATTTTCTTTTGACAAAAATCAATACATTGTATTTTTTTTTACAAAATACAATAAACTATATTTTCTCTTCATGTACAATAAAATAAATAGTGTTTTTAATTTTTTATAAACTCTCATGCAATGTTTTAAATTTTCATCAAAAGATAATATACTGTATTTTTTTTTTCACCAAACTCAATACAGTGTACTATCTTTTGATAAAATTTAAAATAAAATACAATATATAAATTTTTGAACCCAAACTAAATACAATTTATTAGGTTTCACACAAATAAAATCTTCATCTTTTACACTGTCAATCGCAAATGGTGTGAAAGAGGGACTCAAAGCTTTCTCTGTACTACATTATAACTAAATATGCAAATGTTGAAACTGAACGTATTGGAATGAGATTGAGACAAAAACCAAACAACAATTGAGCAGTATCATTAAATGAGAGCTCTTACTCTTGTTAGATGTTAAAGCTTTGCCACTTTTACGTGCCACTTCATTCAAATTATTCCACATTCTGGTGCCCACATAGAGCTCACAAAATTCTTTTCTAAATTGTATATATTTTAAAAATGTTCAAGCTTGCATTTTAAGCATTGAACAGGACGAGCAGCACAAGAATTAAAATGACAATCTCTCGTTATTCATTGCTCTTAATATTGCCTCTATTCGTTGTTATAGGAGAAATAAACAAAGCATGCTCAATGCCGAGCAAATTGACCGCTCAGCTTTCACATTTATGCTGAAGTGTCAACAAGTGTATCAGTGATGAGCTGCCCATTCAGTCCACAATCCATCATACACTGCAACATCTTGCTTTCCAAGTCGGTGAAGACCCTATAGCACACTAGCATTTTTTCTCACAAACAAATTCCAATAGAACAAACTTTTGCATTACAACATAACAAGATTCATGTTTAGTAAATTTATATTTTTCTAGCCACTTGTTTGAACAATTTTAACAATTTGGAAACAAACAGTTCTATCCCTTCTTACTTAGAAGGAAAATAACATGTACATCCATCAATATGCCATGTGTTTTTGTTTGAAAGTGTGGCAGTGTGTGCGTGACACTAGATTCAGAAATAGTATGAACGGGATATTTACTAAAGCAAGCGCTCAAACAGTTACGCCAGTCCCACAATAAGTAAAAACAGGGCTTTGCAAAGAGAACATCATATGATAGTCATTTAACTTTTACTTCAGAACACTATTAGAACTTTGAATCCTTACCTTCAGTGATCGAAGATGGAATGCCACCAACAAATATCTTCTTTTTCTTGAAATCCTTAGATTGCCCAGAACCTTTCAAACAAAAACACTGCCACACTTTCAAACAAAAACACATGGCATATTGATGGATGTATGTGTTATTTTCCTTCTAAGTAAGAAGGGATAGAACTGTTTGTTTCCAAATTGTTAAAATTGTTCAAACAAGTGGCTAGAAAAATATAAATATACTAAACAGTTACGCCAGTCCCACAAGAAGTAACAACAGGGCTTTGCAAAGAGAACATCATATGATAGTCATTTAACTTTTACTTCAGAACGCTATTAGAACTTTGAATCTTTACCTTCAGTGATCGAAGATGGAATGCCACCAACAAATATCTTCTTTTTCTTGAAATCCTTAGATTGCCCAGAACCTTTAGGAATAGTTCTTTTAATCTCTACCTATTCCATAGTCACTTGTTAAAATCCGAGCACGATACAGTAGGAGTTATGAACAAATGTTAAGAAATATAAAAAGCCTCAGGAAAAAAGGAAACAATCGTAAAGATGGAAGATCACAATTGCAACAAATCTGACTGATGAATGTTCACCCAAAAAAAATAAAATAAAAAGATGAAGTAGAAATATAAAAGAAATAAAAAGCCACTGAATGATGAGGTTTACTAACTATCAAGCTACCATTCAAAAGAAGCTAAACTCCAACATACAAATATTAGACCACAATTGCGTCAGGGGAAATCAGACTTATAACGGTTACAAATTTTGGAAATGAATTGATGGTTCAAGCAAATGCAGAATTTGAAAAGATTAACGAAAAATCAAAAATAGAAAAAACAATAAAAAGATTGAAATGAAAAATGGGAAATTGAAATCACCTAGTAGAAGAGCGGCAGATAGCGCTGGAGTGTGGTGGCGAGGGGTTGCTGCCTCGTGTTCATTATCATGCCGAGAGGGGGTGCTTAGGTGGTATGGCAACTCGGCGGCGCCGGACGATGGTCAGAAGTGTAATTTCCTCGAGTAAATATTCTCAACACCTTTGCAACCCTGGGCCACAAACTATCATGGGCCGAGCTCACAAAGTCCAGAATCTTCCATTTCAGGTCCATTGATTAAAACCCTTTATAAACCCTCCGCATCGGATAAAACCCTACAAAATCCTTTTATCCTCCTCTCTCTCTCTCTCACTCATAGGGTTTCTCTAGCTGGAAAATGGCCACTCACCTTCTCGCTCGCTCTCTTCTCTGCAGGCCTGCCAACAAAACCCTAATCTCTTCCCTCCTTTCTCGCTCCTTCTCTTCTCTCTCTACTCCCTCTCCTGCCTCTCGCTCTTTCTCCCTTCTCCGTGCTCTCCGCCCCCTCTCCGCCGCAGTCCATGTCGCTTCCTCGGCTCTCACCACTCGCTCTTTCTCAACAAGAACAAGCACTTCTTCGCTCAATGATCCCAGCCCTAATTGGTCTAATAGGCCTCCCAAAGAGACAATCTTGTTAGATGGGTGTGATTTTGAACACTGGCTTGTGGTTATGGAGAAACCCGAAGGTGATCCTACCAGGGATGAGATTATTGATAGCTACATCAAAACCCTTGCAATGGTTGTTGGCAGGTATGGTCTTTATTTCCCAGGCCTTTTAATTAGCTGTTTCTGTTATTTTGTGGGTTTGGGTAATTAACTGATGGTGTGGTCTGATTCAGTTGAAAAGTTTAGTGCTTTATGTTCTTGCAGATATTATTTTGTTTCAATTGATCATTATAGTACTATGAATTACGTTGTGAAAGTATAGAAATTCTCTAGAAACATCATTTTATGGATGTTGTTATCTTCCTGCTAATTGATGAGTTCTTTTTATTCAAAAAGTGTAACTTGTATAAAGAGTTGAAAGGTTCTTTGGACAGTACAGAATTGGGCAGTTCGCAGGTTGTCTTTCAAAGTGCTAAGTGGAACATTTTATAAGCTCTCTCTTTTAATTTACGCTATTTATTCTTTGTTCTGGTACAACTTTGGTGGAGGGAGGCATTGTTCTTGTCATGTTTAGTTTTTCCTTTGTAAAACTATGTTAGTATAAATTTCATATTTTCATTGGTGCAAAACAGATGTGTTTTGGACGGTCATGGTAGCTTTAGTATTTCATTTAGCTATTACATTTTGGTTTCTTCCAGTATCTGCACATGTGGAAGTTTGCTTGCTACATGCTGTTAATGTTGCTAAATTGGTATTCATGCACTTCAATGACAGTGAGGATGAAGCGAGGATGAAGATATACTCAGTTTCAACTAGACACTATTTTGCTTTCGGAGCTCTTGTGTCCGAAGAACTCTCTTACAAGATAAAAGGTACTTCTAGCTTCAAAGTGATTAGATATCATGCTACTCTTTGTTATGTCATACTGATGTTTGATAGGTCTATTTTGTGTATTTTTCTAAGAATTGCCTCGGGTTCGTTGGGTTCTTCCTGATTCATACTTGGATGTCAAGAACAAAGATTATGGAGGTAAGGTCTTTGCTCTGTTTATTTATATTTGACATGTTGCTGGAACTGCGTATATGCATGGTTGCAGTAAAATATAGCAGTATCTTCAATCTAGGAATTGTAGATGGCAGTCGTTGCTATGTTTGATTTCCCTTTCTTGCTGGTTTCAAGAGCAATATGGTTGCTATGAATTTTTTTTGCTACAAGCATGTTGTCATATCCTCAAGGCTGACCTGCTGCGATCTTCTAACTGCAATCGGGAATATGTTATGTTCTCTGATGTTCTAAAATTAAACATTTAGAAAAGCTAATTTATGCTGGGATGCTTTTGTGAGTTTTTTAATTTTTTTTTTTTGTCTTGGATTCTGTTGTTCATGTTAACTCAATGATCCTTTCTTGATGGACTGATCTACTAAATTATTTCTGGTGCAATATCAGACAAGTTCTTCTTGACTCGAGATAAATCCACAAATTCTTAACCTGCATATGCCTTGATATGGACACGTGTTTGCCTTCTGTTCTGCATGTAGAAATATGGGTTTATGTCAATATTTGCTTTCTGTCCTGTCCCTTGCCATGCTTAGCCGTTAAACGTCACTCATTTTTCTCCCCACAGTTAATCTGATCCTTTATATTTCATTTTTAAGACAAGTTCACACAGTCACACACTTGTTTGCCTTTTGTTTTCTGTAAGCAATTAGCACTATGTTATACATCGTTTGAGCTTCATGGTTGTGTCTGTTACAGGAGAACCATTTATTGATGGGAAAGCTGTTCCATATGATCCAAAGTACCACGAAGAATGGGTCAGGAACAATGCTAGGGCAAACGAGCGAAATAGGCGGAATGACCGGCCCAGAAACTTTGACAGGTCAAGAAACTACGAGAGGAGGAGGGAAAACATGCAGAACAGAGATTTCCAGAATACGAGGCCTCCTCCAATGGCTAATCAGGGAATGCAGAACCCTCCTCTGAGCATGAGTGGACCAGGTGGGCCCCCTCGTCCTCCCCCCAACAACTACATGGGCGGACCTCCCCCTCCCCCAAACAACTACATGGGCGGACCTCCCCCTCCCCCAAACAACTACATGGGTGGACCCCCACCGCCGCCACCAAACATGGGCGGACCTCCACCGCCACCACCAAACAACTACATGGCTGGGTCTCCACCGCCGCCACCAAACATGGGTGGGCCTCCACCGCCACCACCAAACAACTACATGGCTGGGTCTCCACCGCCGCCACCAAACATGGGTGGGCCTCCACCACCACCACCAAACAACTACATGGCTGGGTCTCCACCGCCGCCACCAAACATGGGTGGGCCTCCACCACCTCCACCAAACAACTACATGGGTGGGCCGCCACCACCTGGCAACTATGTCGGTCAACAACATAATGTGCCTCAAAGCAACATGGGAGGTCCAGCTCCCAACAATATGGGAGGGATGCCCCCGGGTCCAGGATGGTCAAATAACATGCAAGGAAGCTTCCAGAATGGGCCAAACACTGGAGGTATGACTCACCAAGGGGCTCCATCAAACTATCCGAATAACTACAATACAAACAGGGATGGTAGCGTGCCTGGTGGGAATCCCTGAGTCTTAATTTGATTTCTGGAAACAATAGACATGCTGTGTAGATATCGAGGAGTCGTTTTTTTGTTGTCTTTGAAGGCTGCTCTTGTTCACTTGTCATCATTGTTGACATGGTGCTTTTATCGGTTATAATTGAATGTGGTTAATCTTACAATACTCTTTGTTGCGACCTGCCCAATTGAGTTGCTGGTGGTTAAATATAATAGGGAATTGGAGTAAATAGAAATCGATAGAGGAGAGTGTTTGCTAAAAGTTTGGACCATTAATCTCTTGTTTGCAGCATATTTTATACGCAAACGTGCGCGTACACTTGTATATCGGGATTTGCAGCGGTTAATTAATGTGTGATATGGAATTATATCTTGTTCGTGAAGATTGGCGAGCTGATGGTTATGGTTGCAGTTTCAGACTTTTAGGTGGTTATTTCGTGGTCGGAAAATAATGAAAATATTTCAATCTTTTTAGACCATTTAGCAGGGGGTGAGTTAGTTAATCGGTTATTAATAATTTTATTAATTAATTTATTAATTTAGGTTAATTGTGATATTTATTTTAGTTTTTATTAATTTTTTGAATAGATTTATTCATCAATTATTAAAAAATAAAAAATATATTAATTTTAATTTATTTATTAAAAATATATATTATAATAGTATTTTAAAAAAGTATATATTATACTATTTATAAATTAAGTGTAAAATTAAAATAAAATATATCAAAAATTTATAAATTAGTTAACCACTAGTTAAGTAAAAATAAAAGCTGTAACTTTAAGGGTTTGTTCGATAACGTTTTATTTTTCATGTTTCCATTTTTTAAAAAAATAAAATAAAATTTTATTCAGTTGAATCTTTGTGTTTTGGTTCCTGTAAAACTCTACAAGAATTGTTTTCTTAAACTAAAATAAAAAATAACAATCCATAAAAGATGGATTTTAGATTTACTTTTTAGTTTGTCAAAAATAAAAGGACAGTATTTTTTCTGTGGAGCGTCGACCACCACTCAAGCCATCGCTGCCGACCACTTTTTGAGTGCCGTCGTCGTCCGTTGCTGCTTGCTGCTGTCGTCCGCCGCTGCCTGTTGTCGTTGTCCGCTTCGAATTTCTCACAGTTGAAGGTTAGCATCTACTTTCTTTGTGTTTTTCTTTGATTTTTTTTTTCAAATTGGTAGTATTTAATTATGTATAGGGGGTCTCTGTTTCTTGTGGGTTTTTCTGTTGTACATGCGTGGTTGGATTTTTTTGTGTGTGTGAGAGCTCGCATGAAACTAAGAAATGGCTAATTGAATTGATGGTATTAGTAGTGGAAAAGCACTGCTGGGTTTGCAACTAAAGGGTTGTATTATGATGCAATATTGTCATGAGCAATTGCTTTTACTTTACGATTGAAAATATTGTCATGAGCAATTGCTTTTACTTTACGATTGGGCCATAAAATCATCTCTTATCTATTGGCTGCTATCTGCTTTTTCTGACTTTTGGAAAGACTGATTGCTAAGGATCCGATATGCAATTTCCTAGTTTAAGCATTTTAAGCGTTTCTTTTTAATCATTCTCACCTATCAAGTTTGGACATCATGTCCTCAATGAAGTAAAATCAGGGGTATCTGTTGTTTTTGTATTTCTTTACTATCAAGAACAGATTAATAATATATAAGCATTTCCTAGCTTAATTATATGTAATTTTGTAGGTTGTGATTGGATTTTAACCTTTGTCGATCCATGCTTAATTACATATGTGTAGATACTAGTCTGTTATTTCTAGTGCAGTTTTCTCACCATTCCTTTGATATAATAGGTTCTTTTATAAGTAGGATGTTTGATTAGTCATGGTTGAAGTTTATCTTGTATGAAATTTTAGATGAAAAAAATAAAACCTAGCTGAGAAGGTAATCAGTTGGTGATTAGAAGATTTGGTGTTTTCTATGAGATGAGCTGACATTGTTTTGCTATTTTGTCACTAGATTGTCAATTTGATCATAGCATGTCACACCCTTCTCGGAACAGTTCTTTCCGAACGAGACTTAGCTGAAACCGATAAGTTTTTTTTTTCAAACAATTCGAAAATACTTAAAATACTTTCACAATAATTCCAGAATCAAGTAACAGTCTTATAAACAATTAAAACAAACACCAAACATCATAACAAAACTTATACTATCCATTCATTTAAGACAATTAAAAATACATTTCAAGCTTTTACCTTAATAGTCTAAATATATACATGCCAAAGGTTTATATCAACTAACATAAAAAATCTTCTCTCCTGATCTGAACCTTCAATATACTGTGCTCTCTAACACTTCAGAACCTGCACGTAGTAAACACTACGCGCTGAGCATTAAACATGCCCAGTGGTGACTACTAATCCAAGAATTTCCCAAGAATAAACATAACTTTGTAATTTATGCTTTTATTAATATTATTTCATTAAGCATTTTCTTTTATCTCGGTTAAAAATAATCATGTTATTAACTCGCATTATGGTAATTATTATTCTTTTGTTTTTAAACCCTCAACTTTACTTTACAGTATTCTTTTTGGGTGAATCGATATCGAATTTACTTATACTTTTACGATACTCTTTACTATAATCTTTGCTTTATCATTACTTTTGTTGTATCTTTGAGCCATAGCGATTTAATTATTATTTCATTTAGTAATGTATATTGATACTCGTATTTTTACTAGTATCCAAAATAAACTAGTTTTAATACTTGGTTTACTGGTCAATTTTCAATTTGTATTCTAACTTCACTTTTTACTATTTATTTTATTACTTTACTTTAACTTTAATCTAATAAATACATTACTGTTAAAAGGCTTATATGTTTTATCGCAAAGCGATATAGCTATTTTGGAGTACTTTGTAGTCAGAACTTTCTTTCCTTCTTTTATACATTTACCTATATTCAATTATCTGTTAGGATTTATATCTTTTACTTTTCCCTCATTGTATAATTTTATGCCTTTATATCGTTTTACTTTTCATTTAACTTATTTTTCAGAAAAGCGTTACCTATTAAATTTCACGTCATGTTAATATCATCACTTTTCTAACTTTAAACAGGAATATAAATATTATTTTCCAGACTTGTCATTATTTTTACAGTAGTAATTGGTATAAGAATTACCAATCAATTAAAATTATCTTTTTCACGTAAAACAAAATATATTTTAAATTCTTATAAAAGTTTAACTAAACATTGATTTAATATTTTATTCTTATGAAACTTTTCTTTTTCTTTTTCTTATTAATTACACTTTTCAGAAATCTTTACAGATTTATTTCAACTTTGCATTTTCTTTCAAACGAATCGTTTTTCGTTATAACTTTTTATATTCAATTCAATTAAACAGTATTTATTTATTCATTTCGATGTGCCCCTAGTGCAATATAAAAGGTTTTCCACAAAGGATACTCGGGACAGGACCCGAAGGTCCCACATAACAGATAGAGAAATGATCTCGAAAGATCAAGTCTCACAGAGCAGAAACAGATACATTTTCATTTTCACTAAAGCTATAGAGATCAAAGATCCCACCCATAGCTAAGTAAGTCGTTATGACTTGCACCGCGGTACAGAGGTATTCCTATGGCTAGCTAATTATATCCAAAACAAGAATCATAATACCTGTCTATCGCTAAGGGTAAACATAATCAATCATATTTGTAAATGTTTTTTTGAACATTTAAAACTCTTTAATTTCTTTCTTTTATTTGTTACTATACTTTATTATGATCAAATACACTCTTCTGTGCCTTTGACTATTCAATAACTTTTTATCCTTTTATTTACTTTCTCTTTTTCAGTCACTTTTGTGAATTATTCTTCGATAATTCACTCAGATATTTAAACATTTCAATTTTTTTATACAGATTATAAATTATGAATTATAGCATTATAATTCACAATTTTCTTTTATTCTTTTCATATAATTCTTGCGAATCATTTCCAATACTTTTAGCCTTTATGTTTTTACAATTTTTCTTTTTCAGTCCAACTTTTCAATTATTCGATATGCCGGCTTTTATTTCGTCGGCAAATTATTTTTATAATCATTTACTCTTTTAATACTTTTTTTTGACTAATTTATTTTGATAAGTTAGTCACATATTTATTTTTCTACTTTTTATGTAATTAAGAACTCTATTAGTATCAATTATTATCTTATGACTCGAACATGCATAATTTGACTTTTTCTATCGGATTGTTCATTTCAAATACATAATTATGATTTTGCCATTTTAATCATTTATTTTCATTTTTATTATATACTTTCTCCCATTATTCATCTTTTATTTTTTATTTTATCAATTTTAGGTAAAAATACATTTTAATCCCCATATCATGGAAATTTTATTTTTTGACACGGTTAAGTCTTTGAAATTACCATTTTACCCTTGTTAAGCATTTCTTACTTATTTTTACGCGTTAATTACCTACTTTGGCAAAATTACCATTTTGCCCTAAAACTTTTATTTTCTTTCATTTAAGTTCCTTTTTCCATTTAAAACTCATTTTACCTTTCTTTTATTTACGTGTCAATTTATCTCCATCATTTCCATTTATTTATGAATTATTTACCAATAATTCATTATTCTTATTATTTTCACGACCCAATAATTATTTCAAAAAGTTTGTCAGTTGACTTTTTATTTTATGTCAGACATTAATTTAATTTCACATTAATTCATCATTTTTGTCATTTTTATACAATTGTCCATTAAAAATTCAATTATTTTTATTCTACATATTTACATAAAAATTCCAATAAAATCCAAATCAATTCAATAAATTCCACTAAAATTTATTTATGCATTCTTTATTAGTCATTACTATTTTTCATCAAAATAATCACTTAATTCACTCTAAATCATAATTTTCATTCAATATATACACTATACATAATCTTAAAATTCCCAAATTAATTTCAAATGTTCTCTAAAACTTTATAGACATAAATTATCATGTCTATTATTAATTTAAGCTAACAAACATTAATTTCATGCATTTTTCTCATTATTTTCTTTACTAGGTAATTCGGCCATCAACCTTTTTCCACCTTAAAATTTTTTTTTGTTTCATTAAAGCCTTCATTTCATTTCCTCTCATGCTTAATTTCATTTACCCTAACATAATTTTATTATTTAACAATTTTACATATTTTTATCTTAATTACATAATTAAGAAAAATTCATATTAATAGGGAAACTAAAGGATTTTGTAGTTACTTACCTTTTTTCAAGCTCAATCTTCCTTAAGCCTCACTTTTCTTCACTTGACACCAAAGAAATCCATCCTTCACCATGAAAACCAATGGGAGCCGAATTCTTCAACAAAGAAAACATTATGATATCAACCTTTTTAGCCCAATTTAACCATAAAAATGGACTCGAGGCACCTAAAACTACTTAGAGGTACCTTGAAATAAATTTAAGACCTTAAAAATACCTTACCTCCATTTGACCCCTAAAGCTTTCCCTTTTGAATTTCCTTACTTTAATCCTCCAAATCAAGGGTTTGCGGCTAGAATAAACATTTAGAGGGATAGGATTAGGGATAAGATGGTTGACTTCCAAGAAAAATTGAGTGATTAATGGAGAAATTTGAGAGAGTAAAAGGAGGAGGGTGTCTCGGCTAAAAGAGGAGCTGAAGAAGAAAGTGGAATTTGCTGGAATTTCACTGATATTTCTGCCTTTTATACTTCTCCTTATGAGCCAAAATTGGACCAATTCTAATGGGCCTAACTATTTTAATTTAAGATCCAATTTTCATTTTTCAAAAGCCCAACCAGAAATCTCTCACTTTCTCACTCCAAATCACTTCAGTTTTGATTTCATAATTCTTAAAACATCAAAAATAGGTAGTACGTAAATTGTTTGCTCAATCAGAATCCGTTATCGATCCTATTCAAACTTATCGATCCGATTCGATAACTTCCGGTGTCACCAAAAAATTTCATTCTCATCACCAAAATATTCTACATAAAAATTCATGCAGGCATGCAAAATCTGGCAATATTCGGAGTTCGTTTACTATTTTTAATTATTTATGTAAAATTAAGTCCCATTCCCTACTAGAGAAATTGACTCGCTACTTTTTTCGTATTTTTGACTTTTGGAGGTCTATTTGACCTCAAATTCACTTCAAATTTCAACCTTAGGCTCACCATGACTATTCCTTTCAAATGGTCCTATAAAATATTTTTGACTTTCGGATGTCCTTTCGAGATCGAAAAATACTATTCACTGTCAGAAAATACTGTTCACGGCTGACCTGGTATTGAGGACCATTACAATTCTCCCCTACTAAAAGAAATTTTATCCTCGAAATTTACTTAGAACACAAAGTAGAGGATGCCATACAGTTGTGTTACCAAGCTTCTTTCATATTCAATAATTTCAAAAGATCTTTGCCAAGGGAACCCACTTACATTTAATGCTAACAAATCTTTATCAGTTTCTCTTTTTCAAATATATCATCCTAAATGTAAATCCCTTTCGTATCTTAAATCAGATCAAGGCTTGCTGACCTTATTCGCACTCCATTGAGTCTAGCAAGAAGGATTTAACATTCTCTTTCTAATATTATCTTAACAAAAGTCAGATCCTACTATAGATAACCATTTTGTACAGTCCCATATACTTTACCATATTCCTTATTTCAATATCTGAATTAGCCCCTCGGACTGATCATTAGTCAAGGGTGAATCACTAGGCCAATACTGAGATTATTACCAATCTTCCTCTTTGACCCTTAACAAATCCCATAACATATTCTTTAATCACACTATTTCATTTCTAAATAAATATCATTATAAGTCAGAGCAATTCGCAAATAAGTCTAATACTCCGCTTCCCTTTATCGATACATTTAACATTTACTTACATCTGTCACATTACACTTTCAATCTAGCTTCCAGAATTAAGCTTTTAATTCTGACACACCTGATGATGTCAGGCATTACTATCTTAATGAACTTTAGTAAGAATCTTTCAATTTACTCATAATAACTGCTACATAAACATTCTCTTTCAGAATTATTGTCCATACCTGCTATACAAAATCAGTTTCACTTATTTTCCAGTTAAACACGCCCCATCTGGAGTCAAACTTAAACTGGCTCTCACAGCTAGGAAACCAAGAACATTATCATTAACCATTTATACTTATCCTTCTCATCAATTCATCAATAGGGTCGGTATGCTAACAAATTTAATTGATATGACCATTATCTTATAATGGCCACATTAAAATTAGAATACAATCTTATTTCTTATCTCATTCTTAGGTTGTCCCCCCCCCCCCCTATACTCATTATATCTTCTGTCAGTTTCATCCTATCAAGTGGGGCTTAAACATACGGTATAATGCATATCAGATGCTGTCAAATAATATGAAATGCCATGCAATGAATGTATAATTTCATGTATGCAGATAGAATACTATCAAGTATCCTCATATAATGCATATATCATAAGCCCATCCCAGAGCTTTGAGAAATACAATCAAATCCCCACTCCTATAAGGAAAATTACTGACAGATATATAGAGCATCTTAAACAACCTTAACTTATAACAATTTGCTCACTAGCATTCTTAAACCAAGGCAATTCGATCAAGATATCTCCTTATCCTGTGCAATTTATCTGTACCCAAAATACAATTCCTTTTTATTTTCTATCACACTTTTTTATTTTGTGCTTTTTTTTAGCTGTTTCTCATCCACATCAATACTTAAACTCTCACATTTTCACTTAATATCAGTCAACTTTTCTTTTCCCTGCTTTGACTCTCATGATATCTCAAGCAGCAATATTTTCATTCTCATTCACTACCATTTTTACCGTGCAGAATCAATCCTTTCACACTTAACAATCTCAGTCAAATGTCAACTCTTTCACTTTAATATAGATAGAGGAGCAAGTATCCTTCAGATTATTTAACACTTATCCACTTACAATTGGCATGTATATACAGACAAAACCTATCCCACTTCGATCTTAGAACTGCTTAAACTTTTGCTCTGATACCACAAAATGTCACACCCTTCTCGGAACAGTTCTTTCCGAACGAGACTTAGTTGAAACCGGTAAGTTTTTTTTCCGAACAATTCGAAAACACTTAAAATACTTTCACAATAATTCCAGAATCAAGTAACAATCTTATAAACAATTAAAACAAACACCAAACATCATAACAAAACTTATACTATCCATTCATTTAAGACAATTAAAAAATACATTTCAAGCTTTTACCTTAATAGTCTAAATATAACATGCCAAAGGCATACACCAACTAACATAAAAAAATCTTCTCTCCTGATCTAGACCTTCAATGTACTGTGCTCCCGAATACTTCAGAACCTGCACGCAGTAAACACTACGTGCTGAGCATTAAACATGCCCAGTGGTGACTACTAATCCAAGAATTTTCCAAGAATAAACATAACTTTGTAATTTATGCTTCTATTAATATTATTTCATTAAGCATTTTCTTTTATCTCGATTAACAATAATCATGTTATTAACTCGTATTGTGGTAATTATTGTTCTTTTGTTTCTAAACCCTCAACTTTACTTTACAGTATTCTTTTTGGATGGATCGATATCGAATTTACTTATACTTTTACGATACTCTTTACTATAATCTTTGATTTATCATTACTTTTGTTGTATCTTTGAGCTATAGCGATTTAATTATTATTTCATTTAGTAATGTATATTGGTACTCATATTTTTACTAGTATCCAAAATAAACTAGTTTTAATACTTGCTTTACTGGTCAATTTTCAATCTGTACTCTAACTTCACTTTTTACTATTTATTCTATTACTTTACTTTAAACTTAATCTAATAAATACATTACTGTTAAAAGGCTTATATGCTTTATCGCAAAGCGATATAGCTATTTTGGAGTACTTTGTAGTCAGAACTTTCTTTCCTTTTTTTATACATTTACCCCATATTCAATTATCTGTTAGGACTTATATCTTTTACTTTTCCCTCATTGTATAATTCTATGCCTTTATATCGTTTTACTTTTCATTTAACTTATTTTTCAGAAAAGCGTTACCTATTAAATTTCATGTCATGTTAATATCATCACTTTTCTAACTTTAAACAGGAACATAAATATTTTTTCCTAGACTTGTCATTATTTTTACAGTAGTAATTGGTATAAAATTACCAATCAATTAAAATTATTTTTTTCACGTAAAACAAAATATATTTTAAATTATTATAAAAGTTTAACTAAACATTGATTTTATATTTTATTCTTATGAAACTTTTCTTTTTCTTTTTCTTATTAATTACACTTTTCGAAAATCTTTACAGATTTATTTCAACTTTGCATTTTCTTTCAAACGAATCGTTTTTCGTTATAACTTTTTATATTTAATTCAATTAAATAATATTTATTTATTCATTTCGACGTGCCCCTAGTGCAATATAACAGGGTTTTTCACAAAGGATACTCGGGACTGGATCCGAAGGTCCCACATAACAGATAGAGAAATGAACTCGAAAGATTAAGTCTCACAGAGCAGAAACAGATACATTTTCACTTTCACTGAAGCTATAGAGATCAAAGATCCTGCCCATAAATAAGCAAGTCATCATGACTTGTACCGCGATACAGAGGTGTCTTTATGGCTAGCCAATTATATCCAAAACAAGAATTATAATACATGTCTATCGCTAAGGGCAAAAATAATTAATCACATTTGTAAACGTTTTTTTTTTGAACATTTAAAACTCTTTAATTTCTTTCTTTTATTTGTTACTATACTTTATTCTGATCAAATGCACTCTTTTGTGCCTTTGACTATTCGATAACTTTTTATCCTTTTATTCACTTTCTCTTTTCCAGTTACTTTTGTGAATTATTCTTCGATAATTCACTCAGATATTTAAACTTTCAATTTTTTTTATACAGATTATAAATTATGAATTATAGCATTATAATTTACAATTTTCTTTTATTCTTTTCATATAATTCTTGCGAATCATTTTCAATACTTTTAGGCTTTACGTTTTTACAATTTTTCTTTTTCAGTCCAACTTTTCAATTATTCGATATGCCGACTTTTATTTCGTCGGCAAATTATTTTTATAATCATTTACTCTTTTAATACTTTTTGTTGACTAATTTATTTTGATAAATTAGTCACATCTTTATTTTTCTACTTTTTATGTAATTAAGAACTCTATTAGTATCAATTATTATCTTATGTCTCGAACATGCATAATTTGACTTTTTCTATCGGATTATTCATTTCAAATACATAATTATGATTTTGCTATTTTAATCATTTATTTTCATTTTTATTATACTTTCTCCTATTATTCATCTTTTATTCTTTATTTTACCAATTTCGGGTAAAATTACATTTTAATCCATATCATGAAAATTTTATCTTTTGACACAGTTAAGTCTCTGAAATTTTTATTTTACCCTTGTTAAGTATTTCTTACTTATTTTTACGCGTTAATTACCTATTTTGGCAAAATTACCATTTTGTCCCAAAACTTTTATTTTCTTTCATTTAAGTCCCCCTTTTTTCCATTTAAAACTCATTTTACCTTTCTTTTATTTACGTGTCAATTTATCTCCATCATTTCCATTTATTTATGAATTATAAATCAATAATTCATTATTCTTATTATTTTCACGATCCAATAATTATTTTAAAAAGTTCGTCGGTTGACTTTTTATTTTTTGTCATTGACATTAATTTAATTTCACATTAATTCATCATTTTTGTCATTTTTATACAATTATGCATTAAAAATTAAATTATTTTTCATTGTACATATTCACATAAAAATTTCAATAAAATCCAAATCAATTCAATAAATTTCACTAAAATTTATTTATGCATTCTTTATTAGTCATTGCCATTTTTCATTAAAATAATCACTTAATTCACTCTAAATCATAATTTTCATTCAATATATACACTATAAATAATCTTAAAAATTCCCAAATTAATTTCAAATGTTCTCTAAAAATCTATAGACATCAATTATCATGTCTATTATTAATTTAAGCTAACATACATTAATTTCATGCATTTTTCTCATTATTTTCTTTACTAGGTAATTCGGCCATCAACCTTTTTCCACCTTAAAAATTTCTTTCTTTCATTAAAGGCTTCATTTCATTTCCTCTCATACTTAATTTCATTTACCCTAACATAATTTCATTATTTAACAATTTTACATATTTTTATCTTAATTACATAATTAAGAAAAATTCATATTAATAGGGAAACTAAAGGATTTTGTAGTCACTTACCTTTTTCCAAGCTCAATCTTCCTTAAGCCTCACTTTTCTTCACTTGACACCAAAGAAATCCATCCTTCACCATGAAAACCAATGGGAGCCGAATTCTTCAACAAAGGAAACATTATGATATTAACCTTTTTAGCCCAATTTAACCATAAAAATGGACTTTAGACATCTAAAACTACTTAGAGGTACCTTAAAATAAATTTAAGACCTTAAAAATACCTTACCTCCATTTGACCCCTAAAGCTTTCCCTTTTGAATTTTCTTACTTTAATCCTCCAAATCAAGGGTTTGAGGCTAGAATAAACATTTAGAGGGATATGATTAGGCATAAGATGGTTAACTTCCAAGAAAAATTGAGTGATTAATGAAGAAATTTGAGAGTGTACAAGGAGGAGGGTGTCTCGGCCAAAAGAGGAGCTGAAGAAGAAAGTGGAATTTCTTGGAATTTCACAGGTATTTCTGCCTTTTATACTTCTCCTAATGGGCCAAAATTGGGCCAATTCTAATGGACCTAACTATTTTAATTTAAGGCTCAATTTCCATTT